>JAAGVU020000045.1:3276694-3286835 GCA_011763525.2 Mormyrus iriodes | reverse complement strand
CCTTTCTCTCTCTCTCTCTCTCTCACACACACACACACACACACACACACACACACACACACACACACACACACACAATTCAGTTGGCAGAATTCTTATTTAGAACTGATTACATGGGTGGAATGGAAGAGGTCCATTCAAAGCATAACCTGTTAGTGGTAACTTTAGTAGTGAAGAGGAAGTAAGTTCTGGTTTCAAATTAATGGTGTTTACGTCAAGTTATTCTGGAATGATGTGTGTGTTGCTTTCTGCTATCATATCAGGTGACCTTATATTTTTGTCCTCATTTCATGTTATTACTCTTTAGATGGTGTGATCAAGCCAATCTCCAGCATACCAATGCAGCCCTACAACCAACGATCTGTGACTGTCAAGCCACCCGTGGAACAAAAATACCTGGAGAGTATAATCACGCGACCAACAGAGGGCGCCAACGGCAACGCAGTGAGTCCTTTTCGTTTCTGTTTTAAAACGTGAGTTTAACACTTTTTTTGTATGCAGTTACTGGAATTAACTTAACTAGCTGCAGTTTATTTAATTTCAAGTTATATAATTGTATACTGTTGTGTTTAATGAAGTGTGGTGGTAAGGGCTGTACACAAGCCCACTTGCCATAAAATAATAATAGAAAAAAATATATATAAATACCTTTTTAATTGTAGTAACAATTCATTTTAACCCATGTTTAAAAGTGGAATTGCTATAGAGGTGAAACACAACATTTCAGTTTTCTTTACACTTACAGGAAAGTTATGGTGTAGAATTTCTGTCTACTAAGCATATCATGAGATTACAAGTGGTGTTTTGGTCGGCTGTATGGATTAATTCTTGATCCATGTCTTTCCAAGCACAATATAAAATGGCAAAAAAAATTTCTAGATTTCATCCTGCACATATCTTGAAGTTCTTGACCCTTGACCATGTGACTTTTCATGTCACAGTGGATTTTGCTCTGATTACTGGATTCTCCCCAGGGTAACCACTTTGGCCCCAGGAGAGTCTGCTGCCTGTATTTTTGTCACTCATACTGGGCTCAGTAGCTGCACTTCTTGCTGCCTTTTGGGTGTCCCGGTCCTGTTGATTCTGGATTATCTGTAGTGTCGATGTTCATAAAATGGCACATTCTGTCTTAACTTCCCATTAGATGTATATTTGTGAAACTTGAACAAAATGAATCCTTCGTTTGTATGTACTTAATTTTTAAGAGCTAAGAATGATTAATCATCTGTTTATTAACAAACACTATTACACCGTTTTTCATTTCTTGGTAGAAGAATAGAGATTAACTGAAGACCTTATCAGCTCACATTATGCCTTCCACCCCACCATTTCCTCAGCCCTCTGTTGCCCCATATCCATGGCAACGTGGTGGCTCCGCCCCCGTGTCCCGCACGCGCTCCTTCTCCCTGATGCTCACAAGACCCCAGCTCAACCCACTGCTGAGGACGGACGAGCCTGCTGTGTCTGGCATCACCGTCACCTCTGCTCGCCTGGTATGTACCAATCACGTCAGCCATTGTCACGAATTACCCTGTGATGGGCTCCATAATGCATGTGCTTCTCGTCGTATTTCGGGACAGAACCAGAGATCGTCGTCCCAGTTACGAGACATGCGGCTGCCGCCCAGGTTCAGTAAGAAAGTCTTCCAGAGCCAATCCAATGTGGGGGCATCGGGAGACCCCCGGGCTAAACTGGGGAGCTACTCACAGGCATATGGCACCATCAACAAAACTGAACTAGACAACCTGCTGAGGAACCGGCAGACCCAGTGATGAAGAGCAATGAAAAGGGTGAGGGGAAGACGCGGAGAGGCTGCAATGAACTGGAGAGGAGGACGATCAAGATGGAAGGGCAGAAACCTACCGCAGGATGCAGAATTCCAGAGTAAAGTCTGCTAACAAGAGCACGCCACTGTGGATGTTCTCTGCAACCAAGAAGTGGGATACCAGAGCCCCTTTACAGGGTCACACTCACAGACCATACAATACACCACTAACCTTACATATTGCAACCTCCAAACACTATATTAAAGAAACAGATCTTGTTTGCCAAAGAAATTTAAAAATACATTTTTAAATCAGTCTATCGTCAATGTTTTTGCTCATATCTCTCATACTAAACATGCCAGTCTTAAGTCCTGTTTCTTAAAGAGGACCATTAGGGCTTTAAGATGACATCACAGTTGTGGGGGTGTTTAAAAAAAAAAAGTAAATGTTTTTTCCCTGATATTACCATTTATGTAATATTAAAACAAAACTCATTTTACAATTTGCTAAAACTGGAAATGATATATAACTTATAATTAGATTTATTATTAAACTACCTTGAAAAGATTACGTAAGATCACAACATAACTTGAAGTTTCAACTAACTGCAAAAAATGAGAACAACAGGTATAAAAAGAATGACTACTTGTGGATTTGTTCTGGGTTTTATAAAGTTATTAATTACACGAGTCAAGGAGCATTGCTGCAGGTCTGTTATGAAATCCCTGGACAGGCAGTTGCAGTAAATAAAGGCTGCAGTCCCCACCATCCTGAAAAGAGGACAGGAAGGCACTGCAGCCAAAAACTATTGGTCACAGGTCAATTTAAAACGTGGCCTGTGGTCCCCTCGCACACGTTTGTATATTGTTCAAACGCAAGATCACCCCTCCTCCTTAATTAGGAAAAAAAACTGAGTCATGTTCATTTCTTATTCATGTCCAAGCTACTTAAGAACCGCACACTCTTTGTGATGAAATGAATTTAGACTGTCACCTTTCGGATGTCATTAATATTCGCGTTTAAGTCAAAAGACTGCTTTTGGTAAAAACATGTCGCATTGATTTCTCAGAACTATGGGTTCTTTTCAGTGAATCAGTCGAACTGGTTATCAAATCTAAACGGATCGAACTTTTTGTAGATCCATGCATTGTAAAGGTTAAAGTATTACATTCTAAAAATATTTGACAAATTACAAAGCCCCTCCGCCTACCATAATCCGTTGTGTTTGTGCGTTGTGCATTCCCCGCCGCATGGTGGCGGCGTCTCACTAACTACGCGCTCGCTCATATCGACCGAATTACTGAAAGAGCCGTTTCTGAAGAACCATTCGTTCACGAATCGGCTAGCATTGCTTAGTAGTTTGGCCATTCGGGCACGTTCGGTAATTCACGCGGTTACTCGGCAAGACTCGTAAGACCCGAAACTCACCGAGTGACCAATTCTGATTGTGGTGAAAGCCTGCTAGAAAGTTAAGAGTTAAAAGAACCGGGGTACGTCTCCCAAAAGGTCCTGTTAGCAACTTGCATAGCTGGACACGTTCATTGCATGGTTCTAGCTATGCAAGTTGCTGACATTACTTACGTTACTTAGTAACTATGCTTTTGGGAAACGTATCCCCGGTTAGTAAATGTGCCGATCCCACGAGCCTACACGAACAGCCATTGCTGAGGATTTAGGCAGACACGATATAAACTAAAGCCATTCTGCATGTTAATAAACAAAAGGCACGATGTATAGTTGTGGCTTTGGTATTGATTTTATCCTTTAATTAAAGCATTTGAGACAAAATATTTGTGTATTTAAAAAGCTAAAACCTGCTTATGTAATCAATAATAATAATTTTAAAAGCATACAGTTTCATTAAAAGTAATTGAACAAAGTGCAGCAGTATATAGTGCGCCCCCCCCAACCGAATCTTTCAATTAAACGTTCTATAGCATCGGTTCCGTAAATTGAACCTAGCTTCCCATCACCTGTTTCTATCAGCGAGTCTGATGATTCGTAATTTCCATTTACTTCACAGTAACCTGTTTTTGCAGTGTAAGAAGCGCTCCAGCATGGACCATGCCCCCAGAAGAATTAAAACTTTAAAAAAAATGCAGAGCCTACTGATGGGTTTTAAAATTTTTATTTATGTATATATATTGCAATCTACTAAGACTGATTCCAAATAAATACATTTTTTCGTGATCTATGCAACCCAGATTAAGCATTGCATACAAGAGATTGAACTGGAAATTTCTGGAACATGTGCAGTGTTCAAGACATCAATATGCATATCCATGTGTGGGTTGGTTACTAGGTTTATATTATCGTCTGCTCTGCTCAGATTTTTAATGGCTATATATGTCACATTTAAGGAATCTTTCGCATTTAGATATACCTTAGTAAACTGACAGAATTAATAGTTGGCTGGTAAAACAGCAGAACCCCCGCCCCCGCCGCCTGTCATGTGATAACACAGCGCGGGGCCGCCGCGTGACGCGCGAGCTCGCGGCTGACGCAGAGTCGGCAGTCGGGTACTGCGAGCTGTCGGCAGCAGGCGACTAGCGGATAACCGGAGAGCGAAGAAATAAAAAGCTAAACGGGAATTTCCATGAAACTGTGAAACAAAGGTCGGTCCGGCTTTTATTTTTAAACTCACAGACCGGCCTGTCGTTACAAGGTGGAGGAGGCCACTGGCATTTCTGCGTACCAGACATTTTAACCAGACAGCGTTCCGCGGAGCAGCCTCTAATGTTATTGGGCTGACTCAGACATGGAAAGCGGCTAAAGCTAAGCGTCACCCGGTAGTGAGCTTTGAGGACGGAGGCCGCGATCGGCTACCCGTCACCGTCTTTTGTTCGCCGTTGTTTCCTTTGCTCACAGCAGCCGAGTGCCGTTTCTTCTGGAATCGGATTAAACCTCGGGTATCTCGACCCGGTAGGTGGAGGCGGGCGTGTTAACTAGTCGCACAAGGCCACTGTCCTTGTTAACGTTTAACATGTAGTGGATTAAATGCATTGTGCGTGTTTTTGGCCATAGATTGATGCAAGTGATGCGGTCAGAAAGTTCCCGATGGTCACCGCGGTCCTAGAACGCATACGGGGGGTTATTTATTTCATATTTATATTGGGCCTGTATGTATAAATACTACTACTAATAAGAATAAAGCTGTGTATCTGATGTTGCGTTGCGTATTGCTGCTGCGGTTGTTGTTGTTTAGTTTGTTGGTGCGCCACGATTCCACATTGGTATTTTATCAGTGCGAAAGAACAGGCGCAGCCCAGTAGGCCGCCCCAGGCCCACCTTTTTACTCCTGGGTGGAGAAAACACCATCCATATCGATGTCAGCCTGAGGTTTTGTCGTTTACCGAGCGGATGGCGGCGACCCGCAGCTGTGTGGCTCCTTTTGCATCTGTAGAACGGACGGTGCGAGCGCATCGCATCATATCTGTGGCGTAGTTCAAAACGGCACGATATTTGATATCTTCGTTTAAATTATCCATCGTGAGCGCACTGTTGTTTATTTCTGAATCCTGTGTTCATGGTTTCATCCTGGGACTAGATGGCGCACAACAGGACGGGACTCCCCTACTGCATGCGGAAAGGATTTAACTTGCACTGTGCATAGTCGTGTCTGTGAATTATGGATTAATTGTATAGTATTTATGAAGTCTTTGAAAATCATACGCACAATGTTAATTCTCTGCGTCATATTTCTGTACCTCTAATATCTACCACCTGTGGTGTCGGTTATTGGAGAGCCCATGCAGTTGCATGCAAGCATTTCTGCAAATAACAGTATTTATTAAATCACAGCTTCTTGGTTTCCCCTTAAGTCACTAAACCTTGAGCGCGCAAAGCTAAGAGAGTTTAGAATAAAGGGTGTACATTTTCAACTTAACAGCAGTAAAAATTGCTCGACAAAACGTTTTTTTCCATGCCAGTTCTAAATCTAAATCTAAAATGTAAGACTGTTTACAATGTTCTAATGCGGTGTAATATTTGTTCTACTAGTTATCTTTTAAGTGCTCTCGAGGTGAGTTATACGGAGATTACACCTGGCTTTGTGTTTCATAAACTGTAAAATCACCCAGAATTTGAAACAACTAACATAAACAGCTGCCCGTATGAAAGTAATTGTCGTCATGTGGTTAAAATGTGAACGTCTGTCGTCCAGCCTGCAGCTGTTACTGCTTTTTAGCCTACAATGAATATAGTCATAATGTGCATCTTTGTTCATTTTTTGGTCTAGTGGGGTTGCCATTTTATTTACAGTTTTGCTGTGTCAGTCCGCACTCCTTAATTCAGGCAGTAAATCTCCCCTTAAGATTCTCGTGTTGGGTGCTACAAGGCTGTGGGAGTTGTTCCTGATTTATTTACATATTCTGGCTGAAGTTTCCTCTGAATTGCAATAGAGTATTTAAGTAAATGTTCCCATTGGTTTTTCTAGAAGACGCTTTGTCCTTGTTTGACTTGGCAGCTGATATGTGAAATGTGCTCTTTGCTTGATAAATGTTTTCGCAATCTCACATTGACTCTTTGCAAAGGTGTCAGATTCTCAGTGTAAATTATTCTCTGCTCCTGAATGAAATATGGAATGCATGTCAGGATATTGAAAAGCTTGTATGTATAGAAGTTTGTGTTTCTCCGGTTCTACAACAGATGTTTGGAAGTACGTGCATCTACGCGTATGTCTTGGAAGTGCAGTTAAGTTGTTGGTATCCAAACCACCGGGAGTACGTTTCGTGTGGCAGTCACTGTGGATCACTGATTCATCTTAATGGCACTGCGAGTTTGAGCAGACCATCGGTTACCAGCTTTCTCTGTTTCTAGCTCAGCAGTACAGCTTTCTACAACTGGCACCACTCATCCAGGCATTGCCAAATTCACATAGCATCTGTGGAAAGAACTTAATGTCTTTTGTTTCCCTTTGCAAGACTGGGATCCTCCATAATGCGTAAACCAAAAGTAAGTTAGCTAAGGTGCATAGGTTTGTATGTATGTAAAGTGAATCTAAGAAACTGCTTGTCTGCATTTTGAGCAGAACCGTAAGCATGCAATGAAGTCCATTCTGTGTCATAGAGGAGAGCAGGGGAAAGTCCTAGACTGATTGACATGGTTGCCTTGTCTACTTGATTGGGCAGTCAAGTGTGATTGGCTTGTCATGCTTGACTAGCAGAGCCGCGGATAATATTCGCTGACAACTCTCTGCAATGTTTCACAGGCCATTTAAAGAACCTGTTTTTTGCTGTAGTACAGCAGTATCTGGATTTCATTGTATGTGCTTTATAAATATATTCTCAGGGAAAGAACCTTCGTTTTCTAAATTAGCTCCACTTTCACTTTTGAGATGTATCATAACTTATACTTTCTCTTTCTATTAGCTGAAATATTTTACCTCCTGATGTCTCAGAGTCACAGACACCTTAGATGTTTTTCTTTTTGTCAAATGTGTTACATTACATCCCTACTTTACTCAAACTCTGGCAGGTCACCATAGTGAGGCTGATCAGCTTCTCTGACTGTCATCTAAGGTCCTTGTAGCTCACCGGCACTGAGGGAGGCTGTGTTGGCTTGTCAGTATTTATCTAATGATGCATGCCTGATTTCCAATGGACAGCTTTCATGCAGGCGTCACTGTTACATGATTGGGCTGTTGTAGGAAAGTCCCTTCCTAATCACTTCAGGGCTCATATCTATGGGCATATCTAAGGGCTTATGATTTCTTTAGTAATCTCTTCTAAGAGGATTTTTGATTCACTATAAATCCTTGGTGCAGATATTAAAGGGAATTTCAGTTTTCATTAAATGCTGGAATAATATAATTTTCGTTGACTTGATGTTCCAAGGGTGCCCTCAGTTATGTGCTAAATGCGCTAGGATAAAGCGTCTTTGATAATTATAATTAATTTGGAGTTCACTGATAGTTACAGATTCTGCACGTAATTTAATTGCAATCATCATGTATTTTATATGTGTTTCTTTGTATAAATTGCAAAAAAATGGTAAATACCAGAATATCAAATGGTGATAAAGGTTGGTTTTGTTAGCACTTAAATTTTGAAAATTGCTTAGATTTCACTTTTGAAATCTGTTCTCAACAAAGGTACTTAAGAATGTGGTCTAAACGAACCTCTGGATGTGCCTTAATTTTTAATAATTAGTTTTTGGTTCAGTGCACCATTCAACTCGTGCCTGTAACACAATGAGTTTTTCAACTGATGTCAAAAAGGAGTCTGGCTGATTTGAGAATTTAACATTTTGGTTGTATGAAATGTTCATGAAATTTATATCTACACTTTATAGCTTACATGGAAAATCTCTATTTTGCATACCTGCCAACTGAACGAGATTTTGAGTCATAAGTGAAGGTCATTTCTGACATGCATCAGTCACCTCCTTCTTACCTATGACATTTGAATAACAAATTCAGCATTTGCAACCTGAGGGCATGGCATTATAGAATTACCTGTGTCATTAACCTTTCTGAGAAAGGTGTGGGCCTTTTCTTAGGAAATAGTTAATGATTTTTGTTACTTGACAGTTTGATTGCGGACAATAATAATATTAGTGTCTGCCATGAGAGTTTTTTTTAGGAAAATGTTTTAGAGGCCAGGCTGCTATGGGTTGGACTCTGTGATTAGATGGAAGAACAGTAGGTACATATTCTAAATCAGGGATCTCAAACTACTGGCCCGTGGGTCACATCCGGCCCACAAAACACTTTCACACGGCCTGGGACATTTTTATTTTACTATTTAATATGGCACTCAAATCAATCTTTACTTTGTACTATGGATGAAATGGTTACTGGGTTCCCAGTAAAATTCCCGACGGCTAGTATTACCGTTTCACATTTTAATTATTAAAATGGTGGCTGATTATGCCACTTTGAAAATCTGTCCAGCATCAACCAAAGGTACCAACAGTCTCCCAGACGCATGCAGGCAGGCGCAGCTTGCTATGTGTGTTTGTTTTTTGTCAGTAAAAACATGGCGGAAGGCTGTTATACTGCTTTGGCATTTTTTTTCCAGCCTTTTAAGAGGACTAAGTCTGGTGTGGTCTTATTTTGGTTTTGAAATTTCGTTACCACCACCCACTTCTTTATAGTGACTGCCAGGTAATTTAACTATTAGCTCAGTGCATGATGTTGGAAATTAAGAATAGGGCGAAAATGTCATGGTTTGTCTAACTTGCTAATAGTTTGTCAGTAAACTGAAGCTTTCAGTGTTACCTCCTCTTGTAAAAACATCACGTTGTCATTGGTGTAGTAGAGACGGAACTTTTTTTTTTTGTTTCAGAGGTAGTTGAATGCCCATTTGCTAAGAATGAATTGTATTTGTATGAAGTTCACTGAGTAATTGAACTCTTAGGAAATAATATGGTTTTCATATGTTTACATGGGTATTGGCTATGTCATTATTATTAATGTTTATGCAAACAAAAAGTGCTTAGTGCTGCTAATTGTATTAGTGGTTTTCAATATAGAAGTTGGTGAAATGATTGCAGCTTGTGCATGTTTTAAAAAAAATTAAGATTTTCAGAACATTTTAATACTGAATTGTGATGTATCAATCATTTTAGTCATATAATCGTGATATTAAATTTTCATGCCATTCGTCTCAGCTTTGTGCTAATGTATTCTTCCTTTGATCAGAGGCCTGTTTTTTTTTTTTTTTTGATTTGTTGAAAAAGATGGAACTTTTTTTTTGTTGTGTGATTTCTCTCATGGCCCCTTGGGGGAACACTACATAGCCAGTGGCCCTCAGGTAATTTGAGTTTGAGACCCCTGTTTTAAATTGTTTAATTAAAAAGATACTTAGGGACTGCACAGTGCTTAGTGGGCAGCCCTGCTCCTGTCTCACTCTGCCAAGGTTGTGGGTTCAGTTTCACCCTGTATGTATAGTGTTGGTATGTTCTCATATCATACAAATTTACTCCAGTTTCCTCCGATCCAAAAGACATTCATGCAAGGATACAAAGGTTTATTGTCATATGTACAGTGTACAGGTACAAAGTACAATGAAATTCTTACTTGAATGCCTTCTTGCAGACTATAACAGGCGATAATGAACATGTACTGCAACAGTGCAATAATGTCAATATAGGGTTTCAACATGATAACTCAAACTGTACTGTATATACAAACTACCAAACACTAATACACAGGATATATAAGGCAATAAATTGGTAGTAAAGTGTCACAGTGGAATATTGCAGTGAGGTGCACGTGGAGTTCACCACATACTCTGTAGGTAGACTAATTGGTGCCACGAAAATACCTGTAGTGCAGCCTTTCCCCAGGTTACAGTGGGGTTACCTTCCAGTAAACCTAGCGTAAGGCAAAAAATCATTGTAATACAGTACACCTAACGTAACAAACATCATAG
>JAAGVU020000045.1:3233859-3273569 GCA_011763525.2 Mormyrus iriodes | reverse complement strand
TGTTTTGGTTGTTTTTGTTTCTTTGTAGTTGGGTTTTTTTGGTCTGTTTTTTTGTGTGTAAAAGGGTTTTTTGTGTGTAGGGCGCCCGCGGTTTTCTCCCCCCCCCCCCCCCCCCCCCCCCAGTCCATCCTCACCTTAAGCCTGTCCTACATGGTGGGGATGATCGCCAGTTTCTACAACACGGACTCCGTCATCATGGCCGTGGGCATCACCGTGGTCGTGTGCTTCACCGTGGTGCTCTTTTCCCTGCAGGTCTGTAGCCAGCAGGTCTATCAGTGCCCTTTTGGATGTCAGTGTGAAGTGAGGACGTTTGTATGGGAACAGCAGTGAACTTCATGGGATGCCATCTTCACTGAACTGAATTGAAGATGACCTCCATCAATATTATTTTTGTGTATTATTATGTAGCCCTTTGCATATGTTGTTTTTGTCATATTTTATCTTTCCCTCTTAGATGCACTAATAGAATTGAAGATGTTTTGAAAATTTGCATGATTTTTAAACCATTTGGTTATCAGTTTGAAAGTAAAATGTGCAGCGTATTTCAAATGACCCTGAAGTCATTTCATTACGTAACATTGTTTATTTATAATCATGTGCTTCATACGCTGTCGAGTGATCGTGTCCTTTTTAAAGTGAATGACATTTCTTCCGGCTCCCTTTACACAGACCAAGTACGATTTCACTTCCTGCCGGGGCGTGCTCTTCGTCTGCCTCATCGTCCTCATGGTCTTCTCCATCCTCTGCATCTTCATCCGCCACAAGATCCTGCACATTGTCTACGCCTCGCTGGGGGCCCTCCTCTTCACCTGTGTAAGTCCAGCTGGGCTTGGTTGTAAGCAGCCCACGGGCCTTTAGGTGTATCATCTTTGTCGGTACTGTGCTGCCTTTTGTGGGCACAGTAGGAGCGATGTCCAGTTGATCTGGACATCTGAGCACGCTCTCTCCCATATGCTGGTGGCAGCCCAGTTTTCCAGCTCTGCTGAGTGTTTTCGGGGAGCCGGCATGGGAGCCTGTCTGCTTTGGCAATTCATGGAAAATGGGCTCATTTAATCTACAGTTCTGGGGGGAAGGGGCATGATTAAATATATATTCAAAGCACTTAAGAGTTTCCTTGTAGCACATTCCAAAGGTACCTCACAGCAGTGTCCTCAAACCCAAGGCCAGAAAACTGCTGTGAGGTTTAGTCGAATTGGCTGAGAGAGTATGGAGAGAGTGAAGCAGGGAGCTGGGACTCAGTGCACGAGTGGTAACTGGAGTAAAGGCCAGTGGCCTGGCCAGCGTAGCATGCCAGCTGAGATGAACCTTGTGTTTAGTGATCAAAGGGATACACACAGGACACACTAACTCTGAGGAGGTTAGTTTCATACTCCAGACATAGGTGTAATATATAGCACCAGCTACCATATATGTATTGTAAAGAGCTACTCTTAAACGTAAAAAAATTGAAAGGTTATATAATTGATCAGCGGGACTAGAGACTTGTTTGGATGCTGTTGAGGCCAGTGAGATTTTGTGTGGTTGTTGTATAATTTTGCGATGAGACAAAAAACGAAAGCGACACCAGTCAACATGAAGTGAATGATAGCAAAATGTCAACAAGTATGAGAGGTGCCAACTGGGCATCTTTTTTTTGTGCTTCCAGTTCTTGGCTGTGGATACCCAGCTTCTGCTGGGCAACAAGAAGCTGGCCTTGAGTCCAGAAGAGTACATCTTTGCTGCTCTCAGCCTCTACACTGACATCATCAACATCTTCCTGTACATCCTAGCCATAATGGGCCGCAGTCGTGAGTGATGCACCCCCACCCACCCACCCCATCCTTCGTAGCGGAGCAATGAGGAGGAGGCCCAAGCAACAGAATGTGAACGTCTTTCATGATGTGCTTTCCTAGCATCCTTTTGACCCAACTCCCTGTTTAATTTTGAAACCTCATTCAGTGGGCTACAGGCTTATTGGCACTAAATTCTGATGTCCTGTCTGAATAACAGCTTGCTATCATTCACGTTCCTTGTCAGGGTGATTTTGAATTGGTCCGTGTTTTTTTTTCCTTCTTAACAGCCTAGTTTAGGGATCGGTGCGGCTAGACCCTTTACTTCTCGGTTTATGTGAAGCCCTAGGCCGGCCAGTATTTATCAAAGGGAATAATGGAAAGCCGGGCCCCTGAAGCCCTCAGGCATGCTTCCTGGATTGCTCCTTTTCTGTAGGTGTCCGGGGTCTCCTCTGTGCCACTACACACATAAAAACGCTGTTCATGACAATCTGACCCAGCTGAAAATGGCTAGGAGGATGACCCTCCCCAGATAGACACCCGCCCTCTCGCAGTGGTCACCTCTGCTTTAAACCGTAGCTGTAAATGCACAGGCATATGCGATGCTCTGTCCCTCATGCCCTGCGGATAAGTTCAAATAAACGATGCACTGGCTTGAGCCAAATTCTGGGGAGACACGTGGCATGTACACACAAACAAACATGCAATTTCACTGTATTTATCTTAAAAGAGGAAAAGGAGATTTTCTTTTCTATACAACAAGGAACATCTAAAATTTCTGGATGTATACATTGAAGCTTTTTTTCTTTAGTTTTACAATAAATTGTCTAGTGTGAAATGTGAAAATTGTTGGGTTTGTTTTAGTACAGTTTGTGAGGTGATATCTATCACTTACTTATGTGTAAACAATGGAACGATACCTGCTTAACTAATTGTACTGTCCCTTCTGTTTATTGATCATACCGTAAACTTTGGAGCTACTTTGGATTAAAACCAGTAGTACCTTCTGAAGGGGCTTGTCACATTTCTGACATTCTGGAGCATGCTGTGTGTTGCTGGGATTTGTGCCGGTCTGAATACTCTCAACACTGACCTGTAACCCTTCTCAACGCAGATGGATTTGAAGTGTTTATTCCCCCCCCATGTCCACCTGCATGCATGCTCTAACGCCCCCCCCGGTTCGGCATGTGCACGCAGCACAATCTTACTGCTAGAGCATTCAGCGAACAAAATGACTTACAAAAATGCATTGTGTAGCAGCCCCTGTGTTTGTTTCAATACCTCCGATTTTTATTTTATTTTTTTTTTTAATTATTATTAACTATTTAACCATAAATAAAAACTTTAATGTTATGACGTGTATAGAATATTTACCTTTGTAGTTCTGTTTGCACTGTAAATTTGCATTATTCAAATGGAATTGTATTACTCTACTGCTGTTCGCTTTTCATTAAAACAAAAAAATAAAACGGTTAATGTTGATTGTGTCCAATTCGGTTTTGTGTCTATTTATGCCTGTACATGTACCTCTCAGATCATCAGCATGGAGTCCCTGGCCCTTGTGAACCATCTTCAGCCCAGTTCCTGGCCTTAACAGAGCTGGATTGAATTCGATATGCACAGTATGTATACACGTGAACTCCTATGTATATATATTTGTATGCATATGTTCACTAGGCCTGGGTGATATGGACCAAAAACCGTATCTCTGTATTTTTAGGCAGAATAGCCATACATGATATGAATCTCTGCATTTTCTATGAATTGGCCTAGGTGTCCAGGTTTACGTTAAAACCATGTAAGATACCGCAAACACTTCTATTAAAACTGTGTCAAAAACTAAATGCACATACAGGGTTTCCTTCCCTGCTTGCAAATATACAATTACAATGATTCAGTCCAGACATTTTCTTTATTCCAAACAGAAGCCTCAAAGACAAAAATAAATCATGCCTGCACTGTGTGTGTTATGTAAGTTAAATAAAGCAGCTATGGCCTAAAAGCATTTCACGCCACTGTCCACTAACACTTTTTTTTTTTCTCAGTTTATGACATTGCTCTCAAAATAGAAGTCTGACAACATATAAGAGTGCGCTTAATAGTGGAAGGATCTCATTTTAAGGTATTAGCCTTCAACAAAACAAATATTGCAACTTTTAAACCAGTGAACTATTTGGTAATACATCAACTTCCCATGTGTGACCCTAATCAAATGGTTTAAGAGTGAATTCTTGGATTCTGTTCAACGTCTCTAACGAAGCTCTCGTTTTGTTTACAACTAGGAAATGCTTCTATTGGTCTTTTTTAAAAATCTTAAATTCAGCCCTAATTTTAACGCACAATAGAAGTATATCGCTATAAACGGCATTGTGTCATCATATACCTCTTTTTAAAAATATATCAATATACCGTCAAAATTCGATATGCTGCCAGTTGTAACATACAGCTCTGGAAAAAATTGAGACAATTGTTTTAAAAATCTCCATTTTTAAATACTGGTTTGAGCGGGAGATGCTGGCAATAACAGCCTACCAGGTAGAGGGCAGAAGCAACTTTGTAATGCCAGAGATGACTCAACTTATACAGCAATGCCTCATAAATCGGAGGATGACCTCAAGTGACCTTCAAAAGGAAAGGGATACATTAAGTGGAGTGAAGTGCACTGGCAGGACAATTTATAACAGGCTCCTAGAAGCGGGATGGAGGTTCCGTGACATAAAGGAAGAAACCCTTCATCAGAGAAGCAGGGAAGAGCCAGGCTGAGTTCACAAAAATATGTATATTTTACACAGGCGCATACCCTTAAATTGAGAAATGAGTGAAACTGAAAATTTTGCTGTGGTCTCAATTTTTTCCAGAGCTGCATGCTTAAACTGACACAGAAGCACACTCAGAATAGTAATAAAATTTGGTGGATTTGGTTTCTAACTTGTAATTTTACTATGTGGCTATGTGCCTGCAAGCATATATGGAAAATGATGGGCTGTTGCTCATTTTTCACTCTAAACCACACTTAAACCCACTAATTTGAAGAAGAATCAACAGACAGATGGGACAAAACATTAAAACAGTTTCCACATTTGCTGTAGAGGACCATCTCTTGCTCTGCACGTGACGTTAACATGACCTTGGTTAAAATGTAAGTAAATATCATTTTAAATAGAAAAAAAACATTTTGGACATAAGTTTATTCTCAATGCCTCAAAGGAAAAAAAATCAAAACAACTTTGTAATAACACTTGAATTTAGTTAAGAGATGTCTTAAGTCTTAAGTCTTTAGTTAAGAGATGTAAGAGATATCTTCTGTGGGGATGGGAATTAGCCATCTGTAGTAGTTTGCAATTCGTTGTCACCTATAATAGTCTGGCTATAATTTGCTTCTTTTCATAAGATCTTTAGCCTGTTGTAAACAAATGGTTTCCAAGACAACCAACTGATTTCTAGAGACATGGGGTGAATCTGAATACCAAGAACACTAATACCGTACTTGTGGTCTTGGCAAGACCGGTCTTGCTACCTTGCCTTCCCAGAACGAATTTCGGCTGCAATGAATCATGGGATTCGTCTCGTTTGGCAAGGGTGCAACCGATATATCCTTGAGATTTGGGACGGAGCAATACCAACATCGAGGGATTTTTACCATCCTCGTGTACTTGCGTTCTTAGTATTGGAACTTGTCGTCGGCAATGAATGATGATGTTAAACGGGTGCAGGCGAACTCAAATATGCATATTGGAATTCATCACATATGGTAAATACTGATCTTATGTTTTATCTTAAATGAGCAGTTATACTTTTGATATGAGTACAATCATGATTTTAATTACGGGGGAGCTAAGGGGAGCTCGGCCCCCCTGAAAAGGACCCGTGCTCCCCTGAGACATTTAAGGGCAGTTCTAAAAATTGTAGTATAAATATGTCAATAATAATATAAATAATAGTTTAAATATGTCAATGTGTTTACATTCTATTTTGCAAACATCTATCTCCACTAATTAACACAATTCAGTGTCTATTCCTGCTGTGGCCATCCACGCGTGGCAGCGCGGCCGTCGAATTACTAGATTTACGTAGCCACCTGAACTCCTCATCACTGAGTATTTGAATGGAAGTCGTTAGTTAAGAGAACAAACTTTTTATTCAGTATTTCGGTGCGGTTTATGGATAATCAGGATATAAAAGGAAACAACCCTGTCTGCTTGGACAACTTGGATTCACTAAACAAACAAAGACGACGACGAGTGATGACAACAGTGCCCCGATTACAGATAGTCCGGCAGCGCTACCGGGGCGGTATTAACTGCCTGCAGTAGTGATAGTAGAATGTTTCTCGAAGTAACCCTCTTACTGACCGCGCCGCCCTATGCATGCGCGTGCATGTGACTTGGGAAGTGGGTGTGCACACCAGGAAATAGGGCTCCCCCGAAAGCCACTGTGCAATTCGATCCATAGTACAGATATTTATTAATCTTCACAATTACTATTCAAGTGACAAACTCAGTGAAAAAAACATATTGTTTAAATGCATTAATTTCGGCCTGTATTAATAAAAGAGCATTTTGATAAAGTTCATATAAAATTTAAAGCGCCAGCTACAGATGTCTTTATGTGCCTTAATGATAGCTAATTAATAATCTTTAAATAAACAGCTAATCTTAGTTTTTGATACCCGGCAAAACGATTCCTGTTCTCATATAGCACCATGTGGTATCTGGGAGTGGCAACGACCCACCTCAGAACAGGTGCCGAGAAAGCGATCCATAACACTCCCAGATATCCATTCAGCCGGAAGGAAAACTGTGATTGCAGCCAACGTGCAATCATTTGAACCCGTACACCTTTCCCAGTTTCCTCATTTATGGAATGAGGTCCGACAACAACAGATCTGCTGCTTCTTTTGGCTGCATCCCATACATTGTTAGCGGGAAATCTTTTCAAAACGCTAGTAAGACCATGTAGTGTTTTTCCCCCGAAAGATTTTCACTTTCCCTGGTGTTTGTGATTGAGTACATGCGCGGAATGTTCTGGAAAGGGTCACTGCTCCTGGTTGCCTCCGTCATCGCGGCTGCAGTGCGCACGAGCAGGACACGGGGGTGAGTGAGCACGTACTCACGGGAAGAGTAAGCAAACACCACTAAGCATGTCACCACTTCGTCACAGGGGCAGTTTACGCAGGCTACTCAGTTCCGGGGCTTTCCACCGCCGCCTGCCGATTGACCGCGGCTGGGAGTACCGCTACTTCATCGACAACCACTTATGCAGCGTAACTACTTACACGTGACAGGGCAGTAGACCGGTAACTGCTCCAGGTGAGGTCCTGGACTGTTTCCAAAACATTCTGGGCTTTGTGACAACACAGAGCTTTCATTCAGCAGTCTGACTGGCATCTGCAGGGGGGTAAAGTTACTCTCCAGGAGGAGTAAAATATTACTGTAACTCGGGGTTTCATTCCTTGTGCTATAGACCAACATCAGCCTGTCTTGCACTCCCTATCAATCTCATACCTTTGTTTACATTATAGAGATGTATTTTAATATTTTTTCATAAGTCACACTAATAGACAAGGTGGCATATTTCCAAGATTCCAAGCTGCCGATAAATCGTTTTATAACTAGTGAGTTTAAATAGACTAGTTTCACATTTCACCCATTTGGATGATATATGTGAGGCACCTTTTAGCGGGGAGCAAGAGAGAAAGGTCACCCTCATTCATGCACCTGTAAAGAGGCCACAAGCCTAGGACAGTAATTAAAGCTGTTTTCGTAATGCCCAAAGGCCCAATGCTTGTATCGATCTCCACCAACTCCTTGATGACCATTATATCCACAAGGGAGAAAAATAGGGCCTTCAGTGGTATCTAATTTTTCATATCATCATAGTGTCCAGACATTATACCGGGTATACAGAGTAGTTCCCTGATTCCAGTTCTGGTGGGCCCGAATACAACACAATTTGCAGATTTCCCTGCTTAACCTGACCCTTAATTATCAGGTTTACAGGTGTATTTGAGCAGGGAAATCTGCAAACTGCACTGGATTCTGGCCCTCCAGGACCAGAATTGGGAAACCCCGGTATAGGGTATTTTCAAAAGCAGTGATATTCTAGTATTTCTGAATCTTGAAAAATTTTATTAACCGAGTGGAGGTTGGGGGTGTGTTCCTCCACAATATAATTCACCAAGGCTAATTTTGCCACCAAACTTTCAAAATACATAACGTATCACCGTAATACTACACAAACCTAGACTGAAGTTAAAGCATAGTGCTAAGCACAATCTCAATTATTTTGACTGCAAGGACATTTCCGTGCGCAACTCAATCATCTCCAAGATTGTGATCTGACTCAGCTATCCAGCAGCCACGTTACCCTACAGTGAGCCACTGCGTCACCTGCAGGGTCATAAACCGCGAACTAAATGTACATCACAGTCAGTCTCACACACTGTTCTCCTTCATATTAGACAGACGGTCTTTAATGACACATTTACACAAAGGCAATGATTATTTTGATTTTTAACAAGCCTTTTCTTTACTGCTAGAATCTCAGTAGTTTACAGGTGCTTAACAGTATTTTTGAAATTCTAATGTGAGGAGGAACTGAAGAAATGGTTCAAGACACTAGAAACAGCAACCGTATAGGTGATATTACGTGGGTCATAACTGAAGTTTCTCTTTTCAGTCTTGTGAAAAGGGATTAAAATGATATATTAAAGAGGAAATTATAGGCCAAAATTCAGCCGCTGACCAGCCAGTCTAGGTTCCCTAACCGTTCTAAAATGACCCTTTACGTGCCACGAGCTGCAGAAGGGTGGATGTGATTTTGCTAAGGCTGGAGGAGGGTGGGGGATCTGTGGGCGCGCCCTGGCCTCTTCTCGGCCTGTATCCAGGCTGCTCGTGGAAAGGGGGCTCGGGGTAGCAGGGCGAGCCATGGTGTCTGTGACCGCGCCCCTCACCAGGAGAGGTGTTCCGGGGGTAGGAGGACCTCTCTGGTCTCTCAGAGGGTGACCAGGTGTCTTCAGGCGGGGCTTCGGATCGCGGATAAGATGGCCTGCCAGGTTTGTGCTCTCGGGAACTGCGGGCTGCATGTCTGAAACCTCCTAAAGAAACAGCAGGTCATTTTAGTGAGAATATCTACTTTTCATGGGTTATCTGATTGGATAAATTTGTACAATAGATTTGTAGAATTAAAGTTTCTATTTGCGTGGTACAACCACAACAAAAAACAGACACTGGTTAATTGTTGGACCCTGTCTAATGCAGCACATAGTGCTTCAGAACATGGTCCAGGGTAAGGACTCAACATCCACTCCTCACCTTTATAGTAACCTTGCTGCGGCTCTGTTGAATCCATGCGATCATCAGATTGACGTCTGTCTGTCAGCTGCTCTTCTTTGGCACGTCTGTCAAAGCGGTCTTCGAATGTTCTGGAGGGGCCTCCATAAAAACCTCTAGTCTCTCTTGAACGGTCTCTATACCCACCTGCCGAGTCCTGGAAATCCCCTTCGAACGGCTCTCGTGAATTATATTCGAAGCGCTCTGCTGAATTTCCCCTGTGGCGACCGCGACTATTTGGGCGTTCTTGGTAGCCATCATGGTTATCTCTGACATCAGAATGGTAGTGATCTTGTGGATCATCCTGATAGCCATCTCTGGGGATCTGAACATAGGTGTCCCTTGTATGCCTGTGGTCGCCTGGCGGGCCTTCTTGCCAAGGCTCTCTCCATTCCATACTCCCTCTGTGCTCTTCCTGTTTTGTGCTCATGTGATTGTAGTCTTTGGAAAACACAGGCTCCATCTTCTTGGACTGAAATGCAATACAAAAACTTTTATAAAGCCAAAATACATCTGGATCTAAATAAAACCCTTTCATGTTTCAAGCAAATATGTCAAACAGCCCAACAATCAGAGATGGATAAATGGGTTTTTTCCCCATCTCCTGGGGGCATGAGTCTAAGCAGGGATGCTAAGAACTCCCTTTCCTCAGCAACCTCCTCCAGCTTCTCCAGGGGAATATCAAGGCAGTCCCAGGCCAGCAGAGACATATAATCTCTCCAGCGCGTCCTTTGTCTGCCCCGGGGTCTCCTCTCAGCAACTGTATTTCATCCACCATCAGTATGAGATTTCTTTATGAAACATTCTTTGGGCCTCAATTCCATAATGTACAGGTTTGCAATCTTACCATAGCCTTCTCAGACTTGTTTGCTTGAAACTCCTCCAGAAGGTCACACAGCTTGTCCTTGAAGGAGTTTGCTTCATCCATGGTCTCAATTTCAATGGAATTCTGGAATTATTTTAAAGAAGGGCAAAACCTGTCAGGAGACCTTTCATGAGGTTTAGATTAAAAATGCAGAGCGCCTTCTGGTCCTGACATTTGCCACACATGGTGGGTTTGGTAGTTTGAGTAAAGTCAAGAGCCTCGTTGTACCCTAAGACGCATCAATTCTGTGATATCTTATCACTAAAGTGTTCAAAAGAAAAACATGTACAAACAGGAACTTTAAATGTATGCCAAAGAAAATGAGGTAGCAATGGCCTTACCAGCACATCCAAAATATTTTGTTTAACATTCGGCTGCTCAGCCCTTCTGCAATCCACCTGGAGAATAAATACCAATTGACAATTTTTAACACCATGCCAGTCTATCATCTACTTCCTTCTTTATGAACTGATTTAAGTGGCTAGATCTCCACCCTCTGAGAACATTGAAAGTACCTGCTGTTGCGAACCAGGATCTGGTCTCATCCTCTTTCTAGGAAGGTTGTCATCTTGTCTAGACAGTCGTTCATCTCTGTAAGGAAGTTCTCTGTGGTAGCTTGACCTTTCACCCCTGTCATACTCTGGTCCGTCAAACTGTGTGCTCCTCACTCCATCATCCCTGTTATACATTGCAGGCTTCCTCTCTTGCTCTCCATCAAATGGCATTCTCCTCTCACCCCTTCTGTTGTAACCGAACTCTCGATCGGGGCCCTCTGAAAGGTCCGCCCTGTTCCCACGACCCCCAGTATGACCCCCACGGAGGTCGGTGCGTTGCGAATTCTGGGCACAGTCACGCAGAAGATGCACCAGCCTCTCTCGCTTCCTCTCCTCTGAAGAGTCCAAGAACCTCTGCCTGCGTCTGTCCACATCATTGCAGCCGGCCCATTCCTCCCTCCTTTCCTGCCGGGAGTCTTCCTGATAAAACTCCTCATCCAAATGTTCTTGCCGAAACTGGCATCCCTCAGCATAGGCTTCACTGTAAGACTCAGCTTCCTGATGCTGTTGCTCATATGGGGCTTCGTATGGGTACCCTTCATCGTAAGAGCCATCTTCTTGGTAACTCCACTCACTGCGGTCTTCCTCATGGTAGCCCCTCCCATACGAGTTACCTTGTACATACCGCTGTCCGTAACCGTCCTTTTCCGAGAATCCCCTGCCAGATCCTGCCATCTCCCTCCTCGCCTCCCAACGACTGAATCCACCCATGGCTTGGTTCTGCCGGGCTTTGCTGTAGTGTGGCTTCTCTTCCATTGCACTAGGGGTCTCCTTTAGGGTAACTAAGGGTGAAGCAGCATCGTTAATAATACACATTGTGTTTATGTATAAAACCAATGACTGCGACTGGAATCCGATTAGGGGTGTACCATGAAGAGCACATCAAAAGAGCTGGAGCAGAGCTTACTCATCAAGCTGGATGCCCAACTTTAAATGACAAATGTAAATCTAGAGCAGCATTTTCTAAATCAGCAAATACAATGTCCTGGAGATGCTCACCTTTGAAAGTGCCAAAATGTGGCTTCACCTCTCTTTTTCTCTTTCTCTCCTGAAAGTTAAAATAAATTGTTATAATTATCTGAACAAACGACTGTACCATTTGACAAAATTTGTTTAATGATGAGACAATGGCACATGTTTAGACCTCCATTGAGATGCATGGTAATGTGGATGGGGTATGTTTCTATACCTCGGGAACACCACGGCCATCTTGACGTTCCACCACCTCAGCCTTGGCCCGCACCAACTTCCCTAGCTGATTCACATTGTTAACATTCCATGTCACCAAGTCCGGCCGATTGGTCACCTGAGGGCAAGGACACGGTTATCCTCCTTACTAGCAATTCACCATGACGAACACGGTCAGCGATCACAGCCGAGAGACAGCGTCCCATTTCAAAGGCACCCAGAAGGAAAATGAAAGCTCCCATTCAAGATCCCCAGACACTGGCACAAACGCGACCTCACCAGGTACTTCTGCCGGTGCTTCCGGCTCAGGATGTGATTGGTGATGCCGGGCAGGTCCGCCTCTGTAAAACAGAGCCGGCAGAGGTACCTGAGCCCGGGGCCGCTGCTGTCCACTTCCACCAGGTGATGTAGACCTATAAAAAAAAGGCAGTTAACATGAAATTTCCATCAAAGCCTAAGCAAGAACGACAGGGTCCCGAGTCAGTCATACCAGCTGCATTGCTATCAACATGCTGCTTTTTCGAAGTCGTAGTTAAATCTAGAGCAGATTCTTGGTGAAGGCCACTAATACAGTTATTTATGAACAAGCCAATGACATGTAAGTATACTCCAGCTGTGGGTTTGAGAGCATCTCCCTTAGCTTTCTCTCAAGCTGCTATTTGAGTCGAGGCTCACACAAGTCAAACAAGACCCAAATCGACGCCAAGAGGGAAAAATGGACAGTATTTCTTACCAATTATGGGCTCATCCAGCTGCAAGTAGTCAATGTACTGGCATATACTGGTCCATTTTGGTAGGGGCTTCTCTCTTCTAAAGAGCCCTGTGACAGTCAAATTTGATAAATGCCAGGAATCACTGCATTCAGAGCTGCCCTTCACCATCCCCGGTCTAACCATGCTGAACACACAAGGTCTTACCTACTGTTGTAAAATGAAGAAAATTACAGTTGCGCTTCAACGTTCACTTTAAGAATTATGAAAAGCTTGTTTTGTATCATTAGGCAAAATGCATTTCCCCATTAAAATATTACTCAAAAAAATTCCCAACTTTGTAGTTAGTAGTCAAGGATGTATCGCCAGGTATTATAGTGATGACTCCATCAATGAAACCAGACTGAGCAGCTACAACAAAAATCTCAGCCTGATGCACTGTACTACGGAACTGATCAGGGACGGAGGATTTATAGCCAGGTTTTAAAAACAGAAGTGGGTGTGGCTAAAATTTCAGAATATTAAAAAAAAAATTTTTTTTACAAGCACACAAAAATGTCTCCTCCAAACCCTCCCCCAGGAAAATGAGGGGCTTTATATTTCCCATGAGTTTCCAAAGATGCTGAAATGTTTCAGGGACAAGTCAGGCATTACAGCCCAACTCACAGCTCATAAATGAACAGTAGATCTTCACTTGAGATTCTGACGTTCCATATTTCTTCATGTTAGCAGAGAAGTCACCATTCCTTTGGAGGAAAAAGGGCAAGGGATTCTGGCCATTTTAGCCCCCAACTACATAGCAGCAGCGCAGGGCTTCCATTTCTGGGGCCGAAAATCTGAAGCAGAGCTCTGGCACTGAACTGAACTGTTCCCAGGGTGATGAGATGGAAGCTCTGCTTGAAGCTTTTGAACCAGAGGCTGATCAGGATTATTTTGCCAATGGCTTGAAGCAAATACAGATTCGCTCAAGGGATCCTCTCCCAGGTGAAATCAGAAAAATACCATGAGCTGCTGTTTGTGCTGCCAAAAGGTTAGTGGAGGCCATTGCCATGAGCTGGGCACGTGGAGAAGAGTGAGAGACGGTTCACGATGCAGAGAGCTAGCTGCCCTTATGGCACCTTCACTAATGATGCCGGATAAGGCATCCTGAGCAAGGCGGGGTAGCTTAAAAATCCTAATCGACTGTAGAGCTTTAAGCTCAACTTCACCAGTTTAACGTGAAAATTGAAAGATCCAGAAGTTCCGGCCCCTTCCCAATGTATGTATCATCTCTCTTGCTTGAGTTTGGACCCAGACATCAGAGACAGTGTGATTCAAAGGAGCTGCTTTCACTCTAGGCTGTCCTTTAATTTTTAGCTTCATTAATTATTACCACGGTCTCGGCTGAGCTGTACCACGGCGACCATTTTACCAGATTTTAAATATATTTTTTTCTTCCTCTGGCATTTCTGCAGCAATTCAGGTCTAGCATGTTTTTCAAGGGTTCAACAGCTGAGCCCCTCCTGGGATTTTATGTCATAGTTTTGTGAAAAGGTGCCCAGTTATGGTGAGACTGATGTTTGTCCAGTCTAGCAGAGGAAAGTTGGTCTCTCAGAAAAATAAGAAAACTAAAAGCCACCAATGTAGACAATATGAGTGGGAAGATATATTTTACTGTTACCGTAACATCATCTATGCATAGAAAGACTATGCGTTGTTGCTAGGTGACTGGTTCCATCCTGAGTGTACAGACAAGGATCTAGGGCCAGAGCTTCTCATGAACAATAAAGGGGACAGAGAAGGGTGATGAAACTGTAAAACAAAAGAATGGTCTCGCCCCCCCAGTCACCTGCAAACTATATGTACATTTCTTTGCAGGAAAAATGTTCATTGGTCAAACTGGTGAAATACAGAAAATATTAACAAAGAAAAAAAAAAAAAAAAAACATGGACAGGGCTCACAAACATACCCGCCCATCCGAGAAAAGTAGGTCTAACGATTTAAAGCTGAACTGGTCTGTGAAACTCTACCATTCTTGCAAGAAGCTGTACGCATATAACCTGCAAATACCTGGCAGGTTAACTGCGAATATTACAGGTGTGAGACAAAAAACGGCAGGTGCACAAGTATAGGGAACGCACGCTCACACTTACCGCGGGCGATCAGCACGTCCTCTTTCTGTGGGGCGTTTGGGTGGCACAGCCGAGAAAACAGGCACAAGAAGTCAGTCAGCAACAAGCCAGGGGAGATAGATTTCAGCTCGTAAAAGGCCTTACTGAGGCAAATGGACGCAGCACTACATGAAGATGGAGATCCGCGAGGCAGAGCAGCCATTGCCAGCGGATTAACTGCCGCAGGTCTGTGAATCTCACACATTCACCACACAGCATACGGTTCTGTACCATCTCTCACTCACTATGATACACACAGACACGCACACTTTCATCTCAAATGGCAAACACTCCTCGAATCCATCATGCAACCTAAACACCAACGAGCTACCTGTTGTTTAATGCATGTGCCATCTGTCAGGAAAGCTTACTTTCAATACCCAGAAATTGTTTCTTGACATTTAAATTAGAGACTGCTAAGCAAAGGCAGATTTGGAAACAGTCACTAAGTCTGCCGATAATTTGACTAGAAAGGAGAGTCATGGCTCCACATCACGGAACACCGGCGTTTCCATCTTGCTCTTCCTTGGTATGCAAAGCCATACGTTGGCTCATCGTGAAACGACGCCATTATGGCTCAGTTAAACAAGCATCTTGCAGTATGCCGAGGCCAAGCAACTTTATCCAAAAAATAAAAAGACCTTTTCTCTTTAAGGGTGCAAGGCTCAGGACTCTGCCTTTCACAAAGCGTGCAGCTGTGAGGTACGCTGTGCCAAACTCACAGAGACAGAAAGACTCGACTGGAGAGAAGCAGTACCAGGCCTTTGTAAGTTAAAATGATACCTGTTTCTGTTTATATGATATGATACCTAAGTCGGGGCACGAAGCTACATGAGACTCACAAAGTAAGATGAGGAAAAGAGTATGTGTAAAATCCAAGCAAAACAAAGATTCAGTAGCGATTAGAAGCGATTGAAGAAGACTTTCAAAGGGAATTCTCCTGCAATTATTCTTAGAAGGTATTCAAGGTATCCCTGGAAACCAAGGATATTAGGATGATAACACTGAGAAGTATAGAATCTGTTCCATTGCTGGTGTATTAAATCCCATGATTCAATGGCATACGGTGAAGGGGGGCTTCCACTGCAGAACAAGACAAGAAAAATCACTAAATCAATGAACTAAACGGAGAGGAAAATCCTCAAGGTTTGTGAGGAAAGACCAGGTGGGAAACAGTGGTACCAAATGTGAAATGAAGCTGAAACAATGGTGTTCCAGACAGTACACAGCATCTGCGATGCCTGGAAGATGACCTGCTGCTCACAGAGCCACCAAGTGCAAATTACAGGCATTAAACGAGGAGCTAGCGATAAGGAAGAACAAGCAACCATGGAGATCCTAACAGAAAAAGGCCCACTGTCTGCAGAGCAGAGTAACGTCTAATGGGTCCTGCCTTGTTTACATTTGCAAAAAGATTGCATTTACAATTTTTACTCACATGGGTGAACGCAGAATCAAACGATGCAACATATTTAATGTATGAAACTCAGGATCCCCCAAAGCAAAAGTACAAAGATTTTTTTTTCCGGATTGTTGTGAGGCTGAAACAGCAGCAGAATTTGACATGGGGAAGTAGAAAAGAGGGTTTTATTCTGGGTATGATGTTTGCAGAAATAAGGAATCTAACGGTTTAAAATGTAGTAGGATATTATGGAAGTGAGGGAATCCAGTGCAGGTGGTAGGGTAGACATCAGGATCAGTTTACTAGCAACGTGAGGGAAACAAAGGCAAATATTAGTATGGAACCATACATCCTTCTTCTAACCAATTATGCAGGCTGAGTTTGCATGGCGCTTGGAGCCTATCCCAGTCAGCACAGGGCATAATACTGGGGTACACCTTGAATGGGATGCCAGTCCATAGCAAGGAAAATGAATTGATCAAACACAGAACACGTGGATTGAATCAAAGCAGCTTGTTAACTGACCCAGTCTCCTGAGATAGCCACACTGCGCATGCAAATTAAAAAAACGGACCATTGTAGGACTCCACTGCCTTTTGGTACTTAGATTTTACAAAGTCAGAAGTGGTTTGTCATCATTACAGAATGTTTCTTTTAAAGAGAATAAGACCTCATCCGTGTCAAGAGGTGAGTGACACAATTCTTATTTGGCTAAATCAAAAGAAGCCAAGCATAATACTTATCCATGTCCTCTTCTAGGGTTTCACATGTTCAGGCCGAGTGAAGATACTGCCTGTAAGTTTGCTGATAGTTGATCCCACATCATATTTTGTTTATAGTTGCCATTCAACCATGATCATGAATTTAACAAAGATGAATAAAACTATTTGATCAGTTATAGATCAATGAAGTATCTACACACTCCCACTTACCTTTAGGTGCTGATTCTCAGTCAGATGTATCTTGTATTGCGTTTCTCCTCTAATTTTAGCATTACATACCTGAAAACATACGTACACGAAACATTTCAATAGGCTGCTCACAACTGGCTAGGGTTAACGACGCTTGGTTAACAGAAAGCTATCCAACGAAATTTCCAAGAAATAATTACAGTGATACATTTCAGATATACTTACTTCACATAAAATAAAGCAAATGTCATCATTGTCGTCGTAGCTAGAGCCCTCCATGCTGTTTCTGTGCAGGAAACACTGGTGGTAAGGCTAACTAGCATCAGGTATTGTTAACCTCAAAAATAAAATGCAAGCTAACTACGGAAACTGGAAAAATACGTAAAATATAGATATATTTCCGTTTACGCAGGACAATGTTAATCTGTCACTTGGCAATTACGTTACCGGGTTATTTTGTAAAGCGTTTCTGTTGTACAAAAGGCAGCTAATGAACGGTGTTTGTTAACTAGCTTCATTTGCATGGATCTTCGAATGAAAAAGATGTACTGCACTATCGTATTAGTTATAGAATTTGCAGTACTTCTTACCAGGGAATTATATGCTGTACAGGTTTATTAAACAAACAAGGTTATATATAGAGATAATCATGAAGAACTCCACAACATTAAACACCTTCAACCCTTCCGGCCGAAAAGTACAACTAGGATAGCAGTGTGAAGTACTTCCGGTGGCGTTAATGACGTTAGCGACACGAGGCAAGGTACTTAGTGATTGGTTGTCAGTATCCATTTAAGGCTCCTTATGAACAAGTAATTTTCTTCATTTTGCATTTTCCGACAATCTAAAAACATATGTGTAGATGAAATATTTATTCTAAATTGTACGTGGGATGGTTTGGCATCCTGAATTTATGACGTCTGGGATAGGGTCTGACAGTGTTATGTTAGTGAAAATAATGTCTAAATGCCATAGAAAATGAACACCCCGTAGTAGCACTAACATGGGGTTAATTTTTCATTGTCTGACTGCTTTCTGTTTTAGAAGGCTGGGGACAATATTCTCAAAGTTTTATTGACTTTAAAAAGCAACACATGAAATAATGATAAATAATAAACATTTTTAAATCCAGAAAACCACTTTAACTTCAATTTATTTTGCTCTGAGAATAGAACATTTTGTAACATACCACACTAAATTTATACTAACAAATTAATTAAATAAATTAGCAGGTATGGTTTCACATACAACATCGTTCCTTTCACTGACTTAAAAGGCGTGGCCGTCACTGGCAGCAAGATACCCCCAGGTCAGAAATGTAAGAGAAAAAAATACAGTACATCTGCACACAAATTATACCTATAGGGGAAGGTTTAAATGATCACTTGGGCATGGAGTAGCATAATGGAAGGACGTGATGCCATTTGGGATAATCTTGTCTTTCTGTAGTCTGTAACGGTCAGTGATCACATGACTGATATAAACAGCTTGTAAACAGATAAAGCTCTGATAATAGTAGTTCATGAAGGACTGTGTTTGGTTCCAGCTGATTTATATGAAAACGGATCTTACAAGCATCCTGGGTACTGTAAAGGACAGTGGTATAAATAATATATATACACACACAGCATTTTTGAAGCAGAAGGTTCAAAAACTAACACCTTCCCTGCACAAAATGAAGGTTGGATTTAATAAAATTCTTCTTCTCTGCTTTTATCCTGATTAAAATTTGAAATATGCTGTCCCACTTCATAGATATCCCATGTGATTTATAAGATCGTACATTCAAACACATTTCCTTACTAAAAAGTGATGTACACATGACAAGAATGAAACTTAAAATTGTGCAGTGATGAATTAGAGACAGAAGCATTGACAGAGCAACATAAAGATCATAATTGTAATAAAATACTGCAGTTGAATATATGACATACTGCACTGCACAATTCGTTAATTAGAACGACTTAATATACAATTTCTATTTCTGTTCCATAATCTAAATTCACTAGAGATACAAAAATAATGTCACAACAATATCTTTTTGACCAATGTTGGGATAGTGATGTGGAGATGTAGGGAAGAGGGGCCTGAGGACAGCATGTGAAAGGGACAGCATGTGAAAGGGACAGCATGCTCAGTGGGGGGACCTGAACATCAGAACAGGCTGGGAGCAGAGTGCATCTGGAGAAGATGGGTAGAAGCTCAGAAGCATGATACTCGTGAAATGGGCTGATATCTGTCATTGGGATGTGAACAGGTTTTTTTTTTTTGGGGGTGGGGGGTGGGGACAGAGAAGAGAGGCATGTCAGTCGGAGGGGGTGTAGAGGCCTTCGGATGAGGGCAGGTGGACGTGGCCCCCTGTCACGCTGGGGAGCAGGGAGAGGTCAGGTAGGCTGCCAAGTCGAGATCGCAGCTCCTTTCGTACCTGGGATACACGGGCCAGCTTGTGCTTGTATTCCTGAAAGACAGATGACAGAAGGCACGTCGTCTCATATCACACCTCAGCATAGTGAGCAGTCTTATTTCAGAACATTCCATACACCCCAAAAACCAGCAAACTAAAAATTCACATTATTTACATTGAAGTACAGTATTTTTACAGAAATCATATACTTCTTATATTGTAAATTCACATGGCAGGATTCCTAGTGAAAGGAAAAGCAGAGTGAAAAGCACTGTAGAATCCATGAACAGCAAAAATTATTGAATGTAAGAATAAACTTTTCATCTTAGTGTGGAGTTCGATTAGTCTGGTCTTGTGACCAAGACCAAACTGAAGTCTGAACAGCCTCCTTGATCAAGAGGATAAAGGAATGAAAAGAGGCGACACTGCTTCATATTCCAGCACTGGCGATACTGACACTATGCTATAAAGCAGATTTCTATCTGAACTTGAAGACTCAAGAGCTGAGTGTGACTGTGACTTTAGCTTTTGTTTAACTGAAGTCTTTTATATAAGCATTTCCCAATTCTATTAAGCAACAACATACCAAGTTCAAAAGTCACGAGAAACAAAAAATAAGTTCAAAAGCCCATGTATCAGTTCTGGTTGTCATTATAGAAATTAGGTGTAATCAAACCTGTAATGGATTGTCAACTGGTGGTTACAGCTCTGACCAATTTATAGTGAACTGCTGCCGAAGTGACGCCCAGATCCATGTTTGAATTATTTTAGCTCTGTTTACATATTGACCTAATATGTTGGACTTAAAGCATTATAATTTCGCTTGGCCTTATACCTTAAGATTATAGTAACTTATTGATTACTACCAGGTCCATAAGAAGATATAAAAATAAAGACTTATGAAGAACAACTGATCCTTTAAAAACTATAGTTTTAAGTATTAAAACTACCTAGACCTGTATTTTCTCCTTGGCACTCCCTAAAAGTATTGGGTTGTACTGTTGCCCCCTTGTGGATGAGAAGTCATACCAAGGCCCTATGTAGTGGAAAAGGTCCCCTTCAATCGAGAGCAGTGTTTCCCAACCCCAGGCAGTGAAAGCAAAAATGTGGACTGTCTAGCAGGAAGCTGGGAAGGAGCAAAAATGTGGACTGTCTAGCAGGAAGCTGGGAAGGAGCAAAAATGTGGACTGTCCGAGGGTCCCCAGGGACCGGGTTGGGAAACACTGATCCAGAGCACGGGGGTATAAGTCACTAAAGTCATTATGTATCCCTTTTCAAAAAGTAAAACACTACGCCAGGTCCTCCACCCAAAATGCCCGCAACTGTTGAAACTCTTTATTTCACCGTGTCAGTGATTAATTGCTACAGGGCCTCCTAAGTGCACTTTGTGAGTGTTGCGCATCATGGTGCAAAATGGCTGCAACGGCGATGGGAACTGAAGCTACACTGATGGGTGACATGCTTTAAAACCATGCAAAACCCATTATTTTAAATGAAATATACCAGAACCTTTGGGAGCAGGTTTTCAAACTTTGTGAAGATTAATCCAAGCTAACTTAGAGACTGAAATACTGACTTGAAGATTTAATCCACCCCCCCAACCCAATAAGAGAAGGGGTTATCACTTATTTTCAAGCTAAAGATCTGATAAGTGAATCAAGAGCCATTTATGCAGAAATGGAACTAGGGTATTGGACCTCAAAACCTCTCACAATCTTTGGGTGATCTTTGGTTTGATGATCAGAGAAAGAATTAAATGAAATGCTAAGAAGTGCCTAGCATCCCAAAGGCTCTCCGGAGACACAAGGGAAATGCATAACTGAGTCCCCCCTCGTTTGCTGACTCTAGCTTAAACATGAGATGGTTAAATAAAAGGCTGAAGTCCCTTGTATCCCTTACATATCTAGACTCCATTGGGATTAAATTGCAAAACCAAATTTAAATTCAGCTGCCCCAAACAAAGTTCAAGAAACATGACTCATCTAGAAACGGACAAGAGATGTTTCTCAGTGTAGTTGAGGCCCCTGAGGTACCACAGAAAAGAGCTAATTTTGGAAGGATTAAGTCAAAGTAGGTTGTGTAGAGCAGTACCACCGAGAGATGGATTTGCCTTCCCGGCCCCCCCAGCCTGGCCACACCCCTCTACATTTTACAGTTACAACCTATAAACTGTATGACTACTAAGGACCATGTTCCTCTAAAAGCATCCATCATGCTTTCCCTTTCCAAATCCTACAAGTTGGTACGGTCTGGAACACTGGCAAAGTAAAGCCACTGTTGAATGTTACTATAAGGTTCCATAAAGAGAAAAAAAAAAAAAAAAAAAAACCATACTGCCACTTTGCACCAGAACTGAACTGCAATACAGCAGTGGATTTGATAGAAATAGCTGAGGCATGTGCAGTCCTATCAGACCGAAAATTGCTTTCGATTTCCCAGAATTCCTTGGATGTATATGCAAATATACAACGTGTGCATGTCTATGTAGATTCTTAAAATTCCTCCTAAGTCTACCAGACTTTCCATTCGTCAGTTTTACTATCTGCAGTGGAACAGGCCAACTGCAAGATTTACAGGAGGTGAACATATTGCACACCCACCCACAAAAAAAAGAAAAGAAACCCAACCATATAGAATCCCTACAAATTAACATTATTGTAAAAGGCAAAGTGTTCCAAAATACAGTGACAGTAAACCGAAAGAATTGTTTCCCCAGCTGTGTTTCATCATTTTAGAGCAGAAGAAAGCCACCAAATCCCAAAAAGGTGAAATGTTTGTTTGCACAAATGCCCCGTGCTGTCACACGTCCCCATTCACTTGCAGAAAAGGCAGGTGCATGCAGAAAGGGGTCAAATAATACCACACCCACAGATACAAGTCGTTTCCTTTATTTTCCCTTGTTTATTACAGGAGGAACCAGTGACGACTCCAGACGAGGCATGATGCTGTTCAGTACCTGCAGACAAAGAGCTAAACAACGCATGGTTAAAATAAGCTCAGAAACTGCAGGAATCACAAACCACCACCTACCTGCTTAGAGACTTTCCCGGTTTGAAGCGTAGCATTGAACCACTCGAATGACAAACCAGAGACTATATACACTAAATTGGCAGCATGGCTGATTAGCAGGAGGGCTAAAGGTCCCATCCAAAGTTCAGTGATGGTTACTTACCACCATCTGAAGGCCAGCACCAATGGGACAGTGTCACTCCCTAGGCTGTAGCCAAATCAGCACAAGTCAGACGCCAACTCCCAGACAGACTGTGCTGATTGGTTACTGAATCCACACCTCATACAGCTCCCACATAGCAACTTAACTCTTAAGCTCACATTCTATTTATATCCCCTAATGTCATGCATGAGTACAGATCCACAAAAACACAAGTTTTTGTGTAGAAGACAATGACCACAAAAAAATCCCCTCACGCCTGTCGGTGTGCTTGTTAAATAACAGATTGTCAGTCTGTTACAGGATCCTTATTCCTGCCCCCCCAACATTTCAGGCATTTGATCATAACCTTACAAATTCGCCCATGATTAGTTCTTCCCTAAGCTTGCCAACTGTGGACCATAAGGGCCCTTCAGCTGCAGACGTAGTCATGACTGGCCATCCCAACAGGCTGTTATCAGAAGCCCCTACTAACTAGGTAAACATTAAATTGAGTTTCTAGCACTTACAAGATTCAGAAATAAAGTACAGAGTTAGCATGCCTAGGGAAGGGACAGAGCGCCAGAACACATTGGACTCTGGCATTGCTCGTATGATGACTACAGGCATCTTTAGAGGATGATCAAAATCCTTTAAAATTGGCTCATGCTTCACCTTCAACCCTGGGATCTTTGACCAACGGCCTGAACGCTTCCCGACAAAAACAAAGTTTGCCCTCCTAATGCCTAAAAGCCCATCATAATCATGAACCCAGTGTAATTCCCTCAGCCTCTTCAAGTACGTACTTGTTGGAACATAAAATGATCCGGCCCCAAATAAAATTGCTAAAATTCTATTGGAGGTATGATCTGCTTTTAGCCAAAGAGCCAATCAAAAAGAGTCAGCTGTCTTACGCATCCTAGATTAGAAATAAAACAGAAGAGCGACTTGCAGAGTAATGTACCTCAGACACTGAAAGAAGTGGCACACAAGAAAGCGAGGGCAGCATAAGACGGGGTGCGAAAGGCTGTAAAAACGTCTACGCACTTCCAGCTTCTGCTCATTCTGGGCCAGGCCGTTCCTCTGACTCTGTAGGAAGAGGGCGAGTGTGCGTGTGAGCTGCCGCCGGTCGTCGATCTCTGCAGCAAGCCGCCCGCTGTAGTCAGCCAGCAATAGACACGCCTCCTCCACCAGCCTGGACAGGCGCTCCCCCGACTCTCTGTCTACGGTGTACAGGGACAGGAGGGAGACAGAGCAACAAATCTGATTGGCTAAGAATACACGAAATTTAAAAATTTAGCAAGTGCTTTTATCCAATGCAACATAGAACTGAGAAAGCAGGGTCAACCAGCCCCTGGAATAGTTGGGTGTTAAAGGCTTTGATCGAGGCCCCAGTGGTGAAAATTACTCTGGGATTTGAACCAACCAGACACGGGTACAGAGTCCTAATCCAAGCCACACACCACCCCCTTACCTCTGTCTGGGAAAACTGCAAAAGGCCAAATGGTTTGATGCAGGGTGTGCGAGCATACCTGTGATCCTGTGCAGCAGTGTTGTGTCCTGCACCTCAGGCGGCAGCGAGGAAATGCGTTGGCGGAGTGCGGAGTCCCCTGATGCTGCATTCTCCAACTCTTGAAGTGCTCGGATCAGCTCGGCCGTCTGAGGGGGGGGCACCCAGCAACAGGTTGAGAAAGGAAAAGGACCAATGACACTGTCAGCCTAGACAGAGCAACATCTCCGGGGCGTACCTGCGGAGCCTCAACAGGGGAGCTCTGGCAGGGGAAGTCATCGTCGTCGTCCAGTTTGATCTCCTCGTATGGCCGCTTCCGGGGTTTCCTGTCACAATCTGCAAAAGGAGGGAAACAGTGTTAAGATTCACAACTCCATAAGCAGGGAAAAATTTTACCCATTGGGATCAGTGTGAGGTCAGTGTGTGTGGAGACATTAACAGGCTTGTTAATATGTATTACGGCGCCCCCTGTCCTGAAGGCAGAACGGCATGTGGTTGGCACTTACGCAGGACCTGGCTGAGCTGCTCCAGAAGGTCATTTTCATACACTGCCCTCTCCTGCCAGATGGACAACACTCTGTCCAAATGCTTCTTACAGCTCTCCTCACCCTCGCTGGGAAGACAAAAGCCGACAAAATTAAGCCAACGACCCCCTTTTTTTGGAAGACTTTTGCCGGTAAGAAAGAAGTGGCTCATATGTTAAATTGGGACACAGAAGGCTCAAGCAGGACGAGTCAGCCACGACCAAGGGCTTACTTGGAGACGTGCTTAAAAGCGTCGACGATGACCGGGGCGAAGTCCTGCGTGAACTCCGGTCCTTTCCGCTTGCTATTCTGGATGACATCGTTGGCCAGGTACAGGAAGGTCAACTTACGTGACACTTTAGCTGCAGACAAGGCCGTGGTGAAGAATAAGGTGCTGGGACAAGTGTCAAACATCACTGGCTAGTCTAACAATCTGAGAAGGTGGCACCAGGGCAGCACCATGCTCCAGCTAACTTCAACTTTGAGCGATACAAAATTAGTTCATTTTTTATGATGGGCACACCCTTGGGAGAGAAGACACCTTGGACCCCCAACTGCACAGATATAGTACCAGTAAGAATTTGACACAGTCACGGTTGTAGCAGTTTTTGCTCAATGGGATAGTTATAAATGAATGCTGTAACTGACGAAGTCTCTCATTACGATACATTTGTTCACAGTTATTCATCTTACGGTAAAATGCATATCAAATATGGCAATGACGAAATGGTCAACATCTTAGAATGTTCTCAAGTTTTAGACTCTCAAAATAGTCACCTTTGGCTTTGATGACACTATTGTAGACTGTTGGCATTCTTTCAGCCAGCTTCCAGATGTGGCCACCTGGAACGCTTCTACAATAGTCCTGAAGGAGTTTCCACAAGTTCTGGCCCAAATTATAAGGTTTAGGTCAAGGGATTGTGGGGGCCAGGTCATCGTCACAGCATCTCCTTCCATGATCACAAGATCATACTTACTACATAACAACCCAAAAGTACACCTCGAGGTTCTCTCGACATACGACTGTTGTATCATTTGTGGCAGGCTTCCCCCCCCACCCCCCTCTTATTTTTTGGAGACAGGAGACAGACAGGATGGAGCGTCAGACACATGAACACTGCAGTCCTCATTTAGACCCAACACACACCTCTGAAGTTACCGGGATCTTGGGTGGGAGAATCAAAAAGCCAAATCCCAGGTGCTACAGCACAAAGGTTTCCTAGTGGGAAAGAAACCAAATCACACAAGGTATCAGAGGGACCTGGGTGGAACGGAGGAACTTTAAGCCTGCGAAAACAGCCTGGCTGTCCTCAGGCGTTCCCATTTAGATCCTACACCCATTCAGGGCAGCCCACCAGGACTGCAAAAAAGATGGAAAAAGTGTTACTACGGCATCCCTTCTCCCATCCTGCCTGTAGTTTTCATTCACAAAAGTCAAGATGCATTTTGCAATGATACGTGGGCCATATGTTCATTTGCTAAAAGAGTAAAAATGAAGTAACATCCTTCCCTCCGACAGTGTACACAGACACACACTTCAGGCTTTGGGTGAACAGTAAATGAATCAGTTTATGCCATAAACATCTGGCCAGGGTTGTCCACCTTGGGCCAAGCCTATCAGGGGTGAAGGGCGTCTCCCCCTCAGCTGATTTTGTATTTTATAACTGAAGTAATAACCTTCAGACCAGAGCCTGCAAAGCCACCCCCCCTCCAAACATGCCAAGCATCTGCAAATCAATTATGCACAAAAAGGTGCTTTTCCACTACACCAGGAACCACACTTTCAGTACTTTAAGAAAGTACCAAAAGGTACAGTACTTGAAGGTGTTGGTTCCCCACTGGTGTAAAAACTGGTACCAGCACTGAGTGACAATGCAAGGCAGGGTATTTTGTACTGAAATTGAAAATGGCTGTAGTACATTATAGGGCTAGGAGATGTTGGTATTAATATCACACATCTAATGCGCTGCACATGCAAACCTCACAAATTGCAAGGACAGAGTCAGCTAGTTTGAGATCAGGCTTTTTCATACCTTCACTTTGTCTGGACATTATAGCTTGGGGGGGGTTAGTTTCATATAAAAAAAAAAAAAAAAAACATTCACTTTGCTATGGAGAACTTAGCAAGCACTGCAGTTTTAATGATGATGTGGTAAAAGCCAGTTTAAAGTTTACCTCCACTGGTTTCGAATGAGCTCGGCCTGCACTTTCCAAAAATTTTCATCCTTGCCATTTAAAAAATCATGTAGACGGGTTTGTGAGAAATTACAATTGCAGCCCTAGTATGTCATAGCAAATACATGTCATGTCATGCAGAGTTTCTACTGGTTCTTCCGGCCAGATCACAGTTTAGGCTTGGGTCTCATTTGTCCATGCATGCATTATGGTTGTATTGTCTTTAATTTATATAACCAAAAAACATGTATGCAAGTCCCACTGCAAAAGTACAGAAGTACCAAAAAGGTACCCCAGCTGGTTGGGAACTTTGGGTACAGGAACGCTCAGTACTGGCACTCCACCAGAAGTCAATGGAAAGGAGGAAAGTACCAAGAGTATGGTACCTGGTGCCGGGGAAAAGCACCCAAAATATGGAGAGAAAAAAAAAAAAGCAGCACACACCCTCTATAACATTTTAGGACGATTCATACAGTGAGGGAACAGACATTTCAGAAATCAGGTCATTCAACTTCTAAATATGTCATTCCAGCAATCATAGGCTATACAAGAACAGCTAAAAAACTGAACAAACAAAAACTGCCCCCAATTACATTTTACAACAGAATTACAAAGGCAGGGAGTCGATCTCACCACCGCAAGTAAGCCAATACAAGACAGCCACAACCTAGGGATAGAAACCAAGTTGAGGACATTGTTCTCTGCCTAGAAACGTGTGCAGTAATAGGTACTGAACACCCACATTTAGCAGTGAAGAACCAAAACCATTCAAAAGCACCATTGTCCATCCAAAGATGGAGCAGGTGGGGAACCAGACTGACGTTACAGATAATTAAATCCTTCAAAAGGAGCTGGAAACTACAGGAGCCAACAGGATGCTTCTATACGACTTTAGTTTGCTCCATTTCAGACGTTTGAACCCTAGTGCTGCTTTATTATACTATGTCTGGTTTAAATGAAAATTTAGGATTTGAATGAAACTGCAGCACCATAAATAAAGTCTGGTATCCTGCACATTTCTGCCACAAGACTTAAGCAGAAAGGGTCTAGTTCTAGTCCTTGGTTTCGTGTTGCTGTAGCTTTAAGTGGAATAAATACTACGGTAAACGCCTGTGGACCAAAACAAGAAAAAAAAAAAAAAATTTTTTTTTAAAAGGATCATTTATATTCATAAAATAGCCATTGGCCAATTTTCTAAAAATAGCAGAAGACAAAACCCACTCTAGCTGTGCGTTTGTATACATTTTTCTACTAAATCACTTAGCCTCCACCCCCCCCAAAAAAAAAAAAAAAAGTCCAGGTGAAAATTTGACTATTGCCTCCAGTCACCCTCTTTCAGTCCTTGCCAACGTAGTGTACCAGGTAACGCTTCCGCGTTTCCAAGATTGTCAGGTCTTAGATTCTCAACTGACCGCAAACTATCTCCCTAAGCATTTATCCACTGTACAAGGTAACATTTCACATTGTAGAATCCAAATGAGGAAAAGCGCCAAAATTAGACAGACACTGGAATGGACCTCATCTCCACAGCTCTGCTCAAGAATCGTGGCAACTCCATTTGGCCCAATCATTATTATGCAAAATGTCTTGTTAATGCTTAAGAGAGAAATCCCATATTAAAACATCTAAACATAGAACTGAAGATGCATGTGGTGCTCAGTATCAGCACCTCGCGACACATCTACATTAAGTACCATTTGGCAATATTATAACCAATATAGACATGCCTTGTTCTAAAATTAAACAAACCGAATGAGGGCAACATCAGCGGCTTCTGGTTTAATATTTAGTCAGTCAGATGCCTTATTCCCATGTCCTGCCTGCTCGCTCTCCATGGAGACCGTGGACACCATGGATACAAGCAGAGAGGGGTGTGGTGCGGTGCCATCTCACCAATATGGATGCATCCTCCTTTGGCAGCAGTGTTGGGAAGCCCTTGACATGCCAGGGGGTTCATTTCTACGCCCTACAGCATACTGATAAGCAAGTCCACCCATTTTACACCATTTGGGTGGAGACAGGATAGATAAACTATCACCACGTCAACATTCTTGTTAAAATTTCACTTTACATAAGCTGACTCTCAGGCTAACCTGCTAAATCACTGGTTGTGTCATGTACACCTGCCCGGAAGCCAGCGTCACACACCTGGAGAATTCCCACATGCCTCAGAATGATGCAACACCTGGGATGACCCACACGTACAAGAAACTCAGATATATGCCACATGCTTAGCTTAGGGTTGTGTTCAGTCATCTTCAGATGCTCCAAATAAGGACCAAAAAAAATCCAGTTTCTCTATGGTGGCTTGTGAAGATGGATTGGATAATGTTCCTCAAATTAAAAGAAAAATAAAGATTAATACTATTCTACTATATATTTAAACCCAAGGATTTGACCAGTAGCACAGCAGAGGAAGCTTTGGTAACATTTTGAAAAATTTTCCCACTTGGGCTGTGTTGCCTCATCTCCAACAGTACAGTCGATCTAACTGGGTGTTACTGATCTTCAGGCCTGAAGATACGGTGACCCACACGATGACACTCTGTTGAACCTTAGGCACTCTGCTCTGCATTTAGGCAGTCAGAAATTACACGAAATGACAGTCTACTCAGAAACAAACCAACCTCAAAAGGTCTAAGCATCTGCAGGCCTTCACTTGTCTGCAATACTAATCAGACAGTGACACAAAGCACGGTCGGTCAGCACGAATTAGCGTAGCCATCTTAACACACTGTCAGCAGACGTACGTTGCGTGGACGTCTGAAGCAGACAAGAGCATTTTCTAAACGCTTTCCAGATCACTGGTTAGAGGACGACGCACCCCGGTGGGGCCGCCACCGGTTTCCCCCATGCCGGGTAAAATCTATATGAGGTGCATCCAGAACAGCAGCGTTCGGGGATTAAACCCAAAGAGGCACATCTCAGGTCAGCTGAAAAGTCATGCGATCTCGGGAAATAGTTGTCTCCCTGATATGCACGCATTTTGCAAAAAAAAAAAAAAACCCCACTTCCCATGTGATCACTATTCGCATGCTCAACGTACACCAAACTACGATCACACATGGCGCCTAGTTTTAGGGATGTCTATCTTGCAGGGTGCGAAGAAATACTTTACTAGTTAAGCACGTTGGTGCGCCCCCATTGATCGCCATGTTTGTTGTAGAGGGTGCAAAACAAACTTCGATTCGCGAACACGGCGAGCGGAGGGAGGGTTAAAACATGGATGATACGGAAGCTGACTTGTTATTTTGGCAACAATGTATCCGCTATATAAAAACAGTAACACAGCGACGCGCCTTGCGATGCGACCCGACGGCCACCGGAGCGCCTCGGCCGATTATACGATCGCCCCAGCCGGACCCATACCTTTTTTCAGCTCGTTGTACCAAACCGTTACGATGGTTTTCGAATGTTTTCGGTGGTGGATTAGCCATAACGACAGTGTCTGGACGCTTTGCTGAGAATTGCTCAGCTCCGACAGCTTCTTTTCTAAAGCCGCCTCGGAAAACGCAGACATGTTTTAGCTCCAGTCCCGTAAACCCTCGGTCGGGGAGGGAGTGTTTTCTCCTAAAGCCTCCTTCACGGGAACAGCGAGCGTGTTTCGCCCCACTCCTCCCGCACTTCCTCGCTTCGGCCGTTTCGAAAACGCTGCAGCAAAAGCTAAGCCCCCTCGATGTCGGCGATCCAGGAAGTTAGATAAATCGCGTTTTTATTGGCTACTTCTTGGGCAGATGTACAATTTCATTGGTCCGCAGCGGCATAAGGCGGGACTTAATGTTAAACCAAAGGCTGTATGATTACCATGCGTATAAACAAAGCGTTAATAACGCTTTGCATTTGCTCTCGCAGCGTTTTAACACCTAATAATTATACCTTATCCTCCACTGATGCCTGTCACTAATACCTGCGCCAATTATACGCAACAAGAATGTCGCATTTAAGGCTTCCCAACAATTCTCGCTTTTGACCTCCTAGCAAGGGTTTTTAATGTCACTCTATAAATACATTTTCAATTATTTCCGCGCTTTTATAATCCAAAACGTTTGTCTAGGTAATTAAATCTAGGCTTTGGAACACACACATCCGTGCACCGGATAAAGTAATTCAGTCCTTCTTAGAGCAAAATCTCAAATAATATCACATTATTAAATGTAATTCATTCAATGTATTATATGCATGATTATGCCCTGAGCACTTATCCTGGAGAATTAAATTTAATATTTACCATAGAGTTTTTTCCTATAAAACAATTAATTAATTTGTGTTTGTAAGAAAAAGTCAGTTTTCCCCAATCATCTGATCCTAAAATGTCTCCCCAGGAAAATCAAAACGGAAACTTAACATGTAAAATAAATAACAGGTTGAAGATATTTTGGGGAAAATTTGAAGACTTCAAAGACTTTATATGAGGGTTAGCCATTGTTCATATAAGCAACACAGCTTGACAAGTCAAGCTCTATAATTAATTGTAATTTTTCTTTACATTGTATATAGATGTTTTTATGTCTCACTTGACATTTTTTATTTGTTGAACTGCATAGAAAGAAACATTTGCAATTTCTACATTTGGTTTTATTTAGGAGGATTTAACTTGGATATCACAAGTGCTTCATTTTGTTACATACTTGTTCTGAAAAAGAAGGTGTATTTCATAGTATCCAGCATTTAGCAGTTAAAGGGAGAGACCAGAAATGCTACAAATCTGATGTAAACATGTTAACATTTTTTCACAAAACACTGCAGAACTCTTGGGGAATGTTAGTCTAAGCTGTATATATTATACACTGCATTTTACACTGAGGTTTGAAGTTTAGCTGTATATCCAAATACAAAAAGCAAAGAAAACAGACCAAGATGAAACTATAGACAACTGTGGTGTTTCATGTTCAATCCTTCAGTGTTAAGTCTCAGACATCTTTGAGGGTGTCCATGCCCTGGGGATTCTCCAGCCAGTGAGGGGGCCAGGTGGCTTTAACACTTGGGCGTTCCTTCACCAGGGTGTAGTACTCGCCAAGTTTGGGGAACTTCTCCTGGGACAGACTGCAATTGAATACATTTAAGACCACATGCCACCACTGTCTAATCAAAGAGAAGACTTACAGTCCTGTGTAAATGTCTTAGGCAGTTAAAGAAAATGTTTCAATGAATTTCAGGTTGGTGCAAAACTTTGACTCCTACCCCACCTTTTCTTCTTTGGCCGATTCAGTTAACTAATTAATTGGTTAAATCAAACTGGTGGTGCAATTTAACTAATACATGCAATGGCTGAGGTGCCCCTGGAGAGAGCTTTGGAAACTGAAGCAGTGTTCATCTAGCCATCCATTAAGACATTAGTAACTTTCTGAAGAGCAGATTTTGTGTTGCTGTTAATTTGCACTTTAATATTAAATTGTGTTGCTTTTTCCTAGGCAAATACTCACTTACTACTCCGATAAACAGCTTTAAACATTTTCTTTGACTGTCTAGAACCTTTGCACAGCGCTGCACATTTGCATTTTATTTATTTAGCAGACACTTTTATCCAAAGCAACACACTTTTTTTGTGAAAGCAGAGTCAGCCAGTCCCTGGAGCATTTGGGGTTAAGGGCCTTGCTCAGGGGTGAAATCACTCTGCCAAACCCTGGTAATTGAACTAGTGACCTTCTAATCACCAGGCACAGCATCCAAATCTGCACACGCTGCCCCCCACCAAATTCATGTACATCATGTGAGGCGCCTGTTTTTTTCCTTTTCCTTTCGGGTTGCTTCCAAAATGTACATTGCCTCTCCGCCGTCTCTGGGCTTTCTCCCCCTAATCGGCACACGGCTAGCAGGACTCACCCAAAGCGGAAGCCGTAGGCGATGACGGGGAAACAGACAACGTCAGCCATCGTGAAAGCCTTTCCGGCAATGTAGGGACCTGCCTCCGGCTGTAAGCGGACACATCTGTGAGTTGCAGGTTTCCATTCCCAGCCTACTGCAGACGCCTAATAAAACACGCAAAGGATCCCCCACCTTGCTAAGGTACCCCTCCCACAGCTGAAGCTCAGCTGTTAGCGCTTCCTTGTTCCGCTTCACTGCGGAGTCGTGCCTCTCTGCCTCAGGGATGCGCCAGGTGTAGTAGATGACGTCAGCTGTGGTAAAGCAATGTGTCATTTCCAGCACCGCTGTCCTTCAATCTACCGCCATGTGCAAAGTAAACTGCTCCTGTGTGGCTAGAATGACGCTCAAATGCTCAGCATCTACCTGGAGAACAATGGAGAACCACTATTTCTATCTTAGCCGTACCACTCAGACAGTTTCTCAGCCCTAAGGTGACAGTCAACAGGCCCAGATTTTAAAAGTCCTGTCCTCTTTCTCCAGTTATGACTAATCAGTGAGCATTAACAGTCTCTAACACTTCAAACAGGTGAATATTCAATGAGTTATGTCACAATAACCTCCACAACAGCAATTTGAATGCCTCTAAATAAGCGTTCATCAGAATCCCATTATAGTGGGTCATTTCACCTTGACTGGAGGTGATACAGTGATAAACATTTTCCATTTGCAATGCAAACCTCCTTCATTTCATTTGTAGCCTTCATTTTAAGAATTAAAAGGCAGTGATAGTTATCTGGGGGGCATGCAAGAGTAACGACTGGGGGAAGCAGGGCTCATTAGCGCATTCTCTCTCGCACACACACACGTGACCCATACACTGTTTCTGCTGTAGCGTCTGTCCTTCAAACATGCGTTGGTACACCAGAGCCTGTTCCGATGGGATGTCGGGAATAAGCCCTGTGCCCTGGGACTTGAACTGGCTCTATAGGGAGAAGGTAGGACCACAGGTGGAAAAGCAGACGATGGGACCATAGCACAAAACAAGCAAACATAACGGAAAACACAACGATGTTGATTTACATTATAAGTTATTTAAATACTGCGGTTAACCATGACGATAGTCCCTGAACCGCAGTGTAGCCAAACGCAGCAATTCGTGCCAAGCCGGAATACAGAATATATAAGCTCTACGTAGTTTGCGTGTATAAACTTTTTAGTTAGAAGACAATTTCTTTCTTCCTGATGAAATCCACTGGTGATTTTTTTTCTGCCAGCAGCTATTGAGAGGCCAGATATCGCGTGGCTGTCATAAGACTCAAATGACTCCAGTAACCCTAAGGCACTTTTTTAAAATGTATTTTTGCATGAAATAACATCGGGGCCGATCACATTACCTCCAGGTACAAGCAGGCTGCGTAGGACTCATTTATTACGTTGTTTCCGTGCTTGAAAGTAGGCAGCTATAGGAAAGAAAAACATGCATTTACATGACTTATTTTTCTTAAACCTTAAACTCTTTTCAATACATAGAAATGTCGGTGCACGTCACATGACGGATTTTAGTTTCATTTTGCGTTACGCAAACAAACCTCACTTTTGAAGGAAATTTTTTACCGCATGACTAAACGCAATGATATGAGGAGATGTATTTTACCTGCCCCCGGGGATTTATGTCCATAACTTCCTTGGATTTGTGTTCCTTTTTCTCAAAAGACAATAGTTTGTTCTGATAGCCCTGAAGGTTTTTTTCCTCCAAGGCGATCATGATTTTCCAACACGGAGGGGAGCCCGAGCCCCAGAACAAAAGCATATCTTGCGCCATTACTCTAAACGGGTTTATTTTAAACAAAACAAAAAAGACGGAGGAAACGGATCTGCGACTCCGGGTCAAGGAGAGAAAAAGCACAGTAATACGCACAACGTCAGGTCATGTGGCTCTGTGGGACGCGAAGACGCCACCCCTAGTTATACCCTGAACACCATAGGAGATGTGAGTTGGAAAAAGGAAGCAAGACGGTGGACAGCGCCATCTTCAGGCTAGAGATAGGTCCTTCGTCGTCTTGCTGCCCTCTGGATTACTTAAGAAAATGTTGGTGACGGACTTGCAGTTACTTGTCTGGTTACTGGGACCACACCTTGGCCGTGCCCTATTCATTTATACTTATTATTTGGCTAATATTACATTTTTTATCTCTACAACAGCAACGTAAAAAGATGATGTAGGACTGTACAGGTCTTTGTTTTTTTCACTTAAAATCGACATCGCGATTTTCTCTCAGGATTCGTGCGTAATATATTTCACTCATTATTATTAATTTGTATTACATTGGCCTATTGTCTTTATAGAGATGGAAAAACAAGTGATGGGCAATATATCGGTTAACATACCGCTATTGCCGGCCAATCTTAAACTTTATAACTTTATCTACATTATCTTTATCAATATCAACGTTATCAGCACCAGAACTAAAGATACAGCTAGGCCTCCTGAAATAATGGAAATGATTGCATTTCGTCGGCTCATTCACTACTTATAAGCAGAGTTAGGCAGTCTTTCAATTAAATGTATTTAAAATACGTATGTAATTACGTTTAATTATTTTGTAATTTGTATTTTGCTGGACAGAAAAAAAAAATCAGATGTAATTTGCAACAAAACATTTTGGAGAGATCGTATTTTATGTATTTAAAATACTTCATGAAGTGCCATTTTTTTCATTTATTTTCTATCTTCTTAAGAACCAGACTTATTGTAGTATTCCCCTCCAGTATGATGGCCGAAGACTTTACTGATGGTTTAGGATTTATTTAAAATAAAAAAAAGAGACAAACGTAAGAGCTTGTGCTTAAACCGTTTACATGAGCTTAAACTGTAAAAGAAAAACACTTTCTCAGCTTAGCTCAGCTTTCACTATACACAATGGCGATATTCCGGTAATCGAAAAACCGGAAGTCCCCCATAAATAAAAGTCCCACTACCCACATAGGAAACAAAAATTTCACAAGCCTTAATGAATGCATACAAATATACATAGAACACAAATTCATATATAATATACGCAGTACATAAATCTATATAATTTACAATATCAGTCTGCTTTATTTTAAACCTTGGGGTTATTTACATTTACAGACCTTTAAATAAAGTTTGTCACCGTCTTTGGCTACGTTCAAGTAAGTCACGTGACACGCCCTGTTGGGCCCAGCTTGTTCGTTGTAAATTTTGTTTCCCATTACCAGTAATCCAAGGAAAGAGGCTGCTTTTGTGCTCGGTGCAAGTTACTTTAAGGTAAAGTATGTAGTAAGGTATACTATCAGATATTGCTCACTGAATGTCATTATACGATAGAAAAATAGAGCAAGTAGCAAACAGCAGTGCTGTGCTCTAGAACTTGTGAATTAACTTGCTAGCCGGCTAGTGGCACTCTGGTTTATTCCAACAGACATGTTCAGGCAGCGGCGCCTTGTGGCTTGTCATATATGGAGGACTTCATTAGAAAGTGGCCTAAATTTGTTTGAAAATATAGCCTCTCCTCGTTCAATTGATCAATTTTAAAAATAAAAAAACAAACGTTTAACATGTTTTCAGATGCATTAGGCCTATATTTAAGTCCAGGCCTGCATTTTTTTCTAACAGGCTATTTCACATGTTATTATGCAAGCGTATTTAAACTCGTTAACAAATAAGTACGCCTAACAGATAAAATCAGTCACTAAACATTACAGAACCTTTTGGTGTATTTCTAAGCATTTCCACCCTAGAAATTCTGTGTAATATCTGTGGACACCTAGCTCCACCAAATGCTAAAAATGTAAAATATGTCCGTCTTGAAAAACTGGCCACATAACATATATGGATTTTGTTAAATCTCAAGGCACTTACTAAATGACCTTATGTTATTTAACCTGTACATCTGAGGATCTTAGTGTGATTCTGTCCTCCCCTGCAGCTCCCTGTTATAAGGCTCACTGCAGAAAATGATTCGTAGATGAGATATAGAAACAATGGTTTCTCATCTATTTATGAAATCCATACTAAATTCAAAGGAGAAGCCTGCTTGGGACTATGGGGCCCAAAAAAGGTGAGGCCTGATGTGAATTGGCTGTCTTCTAATCACCTTGAGTTAAATCTGGAGAAACCAGCAGGAATGCTAGTCAGCTGAGAAAAAGAAACATACAAAAGTATTGGGACGCATGACATTACACCTACCAGAACTTTTATGATATCCTATTCTAAATCTGTAGGCATCAATATGGAGTTGGTCCCCTCTTTGCACCTATAACAGCTGCCACTCTCCTAGGAAGACTTTCCACAAGATTTTCGAGTGTGTCTGTGGGAATTTTTGCCCAGTCATCCAGAAGAGCATTTCTGAAGTCAAGCACTTATGTTAGACTTAAAGGTCTGGCTCGCAATCTCCATTCTAGTTCACCCCAAAGGTGATTGATGGGTTTGAGGTCAGGGCTCTGTCAAGTTCTCCCACACCCAATCACACCCAGACTCACCCAACCATGTCTTTATGGACCTTGCTTTATGCACTGGGACACAGTCATGCTGGAACAGAAAGGACCTTCCCCAAACTGTTCCCACAAAGTTGGAAGCAATTGTAGGCGTACTAAAGGACAAAATGTGATCAAACTGCAAACATATTTTTTTTGTTGGGTTAAAACAGTTCATTTTCAGTTTAATACATTTCAAATCACCAACTTAACCGCCTCTTTTGAAGAACCTCCAGTTATGCATGTTTTGTTAATATTCTCAGGAAAACATAGTTAAAAAGTACTAAGTTGTAGCGTAAGTAATCTAGGCCTCCCCCTCTGTCAATAATTAAACACGGATCTCGGCAGGGAAAAAAAACCCCAACACTGACAGTTTACAAGACATTTCATAAGAGCTTTAATTGCAAAGTGTGTGTGTGCATGTGCGCGTACATGTACATAAATTTTTCCGGTTTTTCTGCATGTCCGGTCCTTTCTCTGAAAAGCTGTTTGTGTTTTACGGAGATGAGTGATGGGAACAGACGGTTTCCCAAAAACGTCTCCGGATTGCTTAAAAGGTGGGCCATATGGTTCACATCATCATAACAAGAGGGCTTAAAGTCCATAAAAAGCAAAATAACAGAATGTAACAAAAAGGGGAAAAAAAACCACTGGACATCAAAATCAAACGTTATTCTCTCTGAGATAAGCAGTTGTACGTCGAGATATACATGTCGCATACAACATATATATCTCGTGTACAGCTTATTTTCTCTTAAATTACACAATAACACTGATATTTGAAGGTATAATACACTATTCTACACAAATTACAGAGAAAAAAAACAAAACAAACAAAATACCCCTAAACGGAGTACAACATATTTTACAGCATCTGTCCTTCTGCTGTGGTTTCTAAATATTTCAGATACATCTTTACATTTTACATCCAGTTCATTTCATTTATTCTTTTACATTTTCCGTTTTTACAATTCCCAGAATAACACAAAATGTGTCTGGAGACAGTGCCTTTTATCGTAATTTTTTTTTTTTTACTGATTTTTTTTCTTTGAAATCTGCTACAAATGGCGAATAAGGTGCCAGACACTACACATTACAGCACAATGATTAGTTTTCCGCTAAACTTAACCTCCAGAAAATGTAAAGACAGGCTGAAAGTACAGAATGACTGCTATATGTTAACCGCATGTGACCCATAAAAATCAGGTCTTGCACAATCGAGAATGACTTTTTACAATAAATTAAATGGTAATGTTTAGTGGAAAGGTTCATGTTAATAAGTAAAGCCACTTAATTGAGCTTTTGTCTTTGTAACTGAAACTTGGATACGAGAGAGTAAAATAAAAAAATAAAGTCATTAGGAAATCTACGGATGACTTTCTGAGCCTTGCCTGTGGAGGAAGCTGTATCTACTGTACATTTCAGGGGGTTACTTACAAACTCCCCCTTAACACTGCAGAATAAATAGCCATGTTTTCTCGAAAGGCACATCTCCAACCAAAGCCCTTCAAAACTCCATTTTCAGAGGCTTAAATAATAGTTTGCATTTTATTTTACCACCATTTAAATACTCAAGGTTTACTCAGGATGAAGTTAACATATCTTTGTTTTCTCAGGTCTCATCTACCACTTCAAGTTATCTTCTGTAATATACGGCATATAAACATATACTACATTTATGTAGTATATATTTACTGTTTAGATAAATGTGCAATTTATAAAAAAAAAACAACTCCTGATCTCCAGACATTTTTTTTTGTCAAGTTCCTGGGCTTACTGTAAATAGGGTTGCAAAATTCTGGGAATTTTTCTGTTAATTCCCATATATTCCTGGCATGTCCCATGAAAAGTTTCCAACTTGGAATATTTCCAAAATTCCCCATCTTAACTTCCCATGGATTGGAAAGTTTCCAGAAATGTACCGTCCCTTTGCAGTCCTAACTGTAAATGATGAAATTCATATAAATTCATAGTATAATTCTTATAAGGGTTAATTATGCCACAGCTACTGATATGGTAGCCGCTGGTCACCGTGGTGAGTTCACAGGAAAGGAAACTGCCGCTGAAATCAATGCTATGTTTCTGGCAGTGCAGTACGCTACTTGTTCGAAGTTTTGACTGTTCCCCCCCCCCCCCAATTGTGCTGGTTGAGGCCTGAGCCACCTCAAATCCAAACACCTGTCAGTTCACCCACGCCTCGCCCACTGTCTTTTTTGACATTATAAAATCCCGTTCTTTAGTGTGTGACAGTTCATAAGTAATTAAAACGCTGGAGGAGATGTCCAAAACGCTAAGCGTGGGTCCATTTTGAAGGTCACAGTGTTCCGTTATCTCTGTTTCATATAACCCAACTGCATCTGTTTTTCATATCCAAAAATTCCATTTCTAGTTTTAAAAATAAAAGAAAACGGTAGAAATGCAGGTAATGCCAAAATATAGTCTGAAAAGGTAATGGAATTCTACATTAAAAATACAAAATACCCAACACAAATACATCACTATTAGATGTGACAATTCGAAAAGCATTCTTTCAGTGTTAATTCCAAATCTAAGAAAGTATTGGTGACTAACACTTAGTGGTGCTGATGTACAGAACAACATCTAAAACATCTCCAGCAGGACCAGATTCAGCATATAAGATTAAAGGCTTCATTTCACATATCCTGGGCATTCTTTTGGGCACTCATTTTCAACTTGACCACAGTTTAAGTACAGACGTTAATGTCTGTGCAAGTGATGTCATTGCTGGTGTGTTTGCTTCGGTCT
>JAAGVU020000045.1:3211041-3233759 GCA_011763525.2 Mormyrus iriodes | reverse complement strand
CCCTTGACTTAAACTCCACACACCTAAAGATGTAACCCAACATCCTATTTGCCTTTTTTATTGCTTCCCCACACTGGTCTGATTATCCCATGTGATGTTTCGGTTTGGTTGCTCTGTGTGCGTTTGGTCCTGTCTGACCTTCACAGTCACAGTAACAAAAAATAGTGGTCTGTACAGCAGGCTACAAAACTTATCCCAAAATTGTACCCAGCTCAGCACATCTTACTCCTGTCACAAGGATGGAAGGGAGTTACCGTGTGTGCTAGTGACGTCTGGTAACCAAAGACCAGGTTTATCTTATTTTTATATCCGTCCTCTGTGCTGGTGTAGTGTCACATGACAAAATGGCCACAGTCATCCTCCTCTCTATGAGACTTAAGATAATCCCTTGTTTGTTTTAAACCTTTTAAGCTTCGGTATCAGCCACATCTCCACCTTATCAGGCAGGTTAAGGTGAACATACCCGTCCCAACATCACTGACCGGTAATTTTACCATCATGGTCAATTGTGTTTGTGCAAAAATCCCAGTAGGAAGCTGAAAGGTCCAACCCCTAAGGGTTAGAGGAAATGCAGCAGCTTCAGGCTCCTGGTTTTCCACCTTTCAGAGCACCTCACAGGATCACTGGTATTCTGTCGACCTTTTTTTGGCTTCCTCTGACCTGGCTGCTCTCTCTGCTTTTCTCTCTTTCTGACCCACCTGCAGTACCACGTTGCAGGACTAACAGACCCCTGCAGACTTACTGTGAGACACCAGCACAGAGCGAAAATGAAAGTAAGACCAAGGATTCTCCAGAGTAGCGGAGTTGGTTTGAGTCCGACATGGGCTGGAGGAGGGGCTAGAGTTGGAGCTGGAAGAGAGGCTGGAGATGGGGATGCAGATGGTGCTGGCTCATTCGTTGGATGGAGTAGACAGGTTTGGGGGGGCGTGGGGGAGAAGATGGGCTCCTGGGTTTCTGCTGTGTTCTGTGAGCCCCAGCTGATGGGTGACTCACACCTGCATCTCCGGCCCACCGGTCAGTCCCAAGGCGTGGGCCTCCTCTGGCGTTAGGCCGCTTTTCAGGGTCCTCCTCACTGTGGGCAGAGTGGGGTGGGCCCCAGTGGGCAGGATTACCGTAAGCTTTAACCAATGGGAACCAATACACTCACAATTTGGACCGGGTCAAACGAGGGACAGTGACAGACAGCGTGTGTTTTGAAGCCTCATTTTCCAGTAAGTAGTGATATTTCTTTTATTTACACAGCCCAACCTGTGAGAAAGCCTTTTACCAATAAACTGATGAAACCTTTTTTAGGGGAGGCAAACAGTATCAGTTAATCATTAGGGAAATCTCAGCATGCATCGCAAGGCAAAGAAGTATATCGTGAGGTCAGAAATAAAATGGCTGAAAGTTATATCTGAGTTCTTCAAAAGTAGGCTGGTGGAGATGACCTTATGCCCCCCCCACTCACACACTCACATGCATGCTGCAGTCTATGGGTATGAAGGATATCTGTAGAATCTTTCCTGTACAGCAGGGGTAGGTAGCCCTGATCCTGGGGTGCCAATATCCAGCAGGTTTTCCATCCTACCTGGTCTCTGATGAACCCCACCTGATCTCAGGCAGATAGTAACTTATCAGGGAGGACAGAAAGAAAACCTGTTGGAAAGCTGCAGTTCAGGATCAGGGATGCCTATCCCTGCTGTATGTAGTCTTTTTTTCCTTTCTTTTTAGAGTATCTCAGTGCCCTCTACTGTCCACTGATGAAAACTACACTCTGAGAATGATGCCAATGTGGAAAACTGCAAAAGGGAAACTCATTAGCACTTAATACTGTTTCTGAAGAGCATACTGTTGCTTTTTATTGTGTTAATCAGGAATTCTGGGTACTGTCACTGGAAAGGCCAATCAGATGTGGACGGGTAGCCATGGACATGTATGTTATGCTGTTACAGGCCAGTGTGGTACTCACGCGACTTGCGGTTGGCGCGTGACCTCTTCCTCTCCCGCGGCAGCGTGCGCTGGCTCGGGCCCTGGGTCGCCGACTTGACGATGCGCTCCATGATCTCATCCGCTGCGTCCTCCGTGCCGTTGGGCGAGTCCTCGCTCGCCGTTGCCCACGAACTCAAGCGACCTGCCGGGGAAATGGCGGTCGGTGGTCAGACGTCGCTCCGGTTGCCACCGTTGGTGGGGGGGGGGGGGGGGGGGACTGTTTTAAGGGGCCTGCCATCACGTGCAGTTTAACCTCCAGTTTGAAAGCGTGAAGCGAAATGCAAGGTGCTACAGCCGTTTCCCAGCTGCATGTCACGGGCATCATGGGTGACTTCACACAGACCATAACTCATCCTGTGTTTTCACGTCGCTGTGCTGTGCTGAGTTTTTTTTATTTTTTTATCCCATTTTCTAGTTAAGCAGGTATAGTAAAGTGAGGCCTACACTTTTACAGTTAACCAGGCCAATCATTATAGAACCATCATTATAGAAACACTGGAACAGTTTTAAGATAACGTTTGAGTTCCAGAGTATATCTGAAGTTATATAAGATCTTTTTAAAATGGTTTAACGTGTAATAAATTATATTGCAGGAGACTCACCTCGTCCGGCTCGCGTGCGGATGCGGAGACCGGGCATGGAGGCCGCCTCGCTGTCGCTGCCCCGCAGGCCACCCCTCAGCACTGCCTTCATGTTCTCGTGCTCGGCGGCGTCCTCGGCATGCTCGAGGCCCTGGGGCTCGCTCTCCTGCGCTGCCGACGGGTTGCTGCTCAGCTTGCCACCCTGTGGGGGTTGGAATCACATGTTAGGCCCATAGTGGGACAGCAGGTTGGCACAGAGGTTAAACACAGGAGTTTATAATCCAGAAGCTGCTTGCTGAAGTTCCAAGATGGACCTCACTCCTAGTATTAGTACTTCTAGTATTAGTTCTCCTAATACTTAGAGTCTTAGTGGTAGTACACAAATACTTAAGGTGAGGTTAGGGTAGATGATGGTTTGCTGGATTCAAGTAGCCCCACTCTTGTACCCTTTTAATTTGAATGGATTTACTTAAATATCTAGCTGTGTCACTGGGTAAAATGCTAACGTGCTCTACATGCATGCATACACACAGTTAATTTCCCCCTTCAGTATCATGTGTCATGTTAGAAACAGCTCAGCAAACTGGAGGCAGTCTTAGTTAATTTGAAGCACGACCAGGCTGCCCCAAGGTGTCACCATCCTACTGCAGAACATCAGGAATCTTTATCTTTAATCAAAAAAAAAAAAAGAGAGAGGACTCCATTGACAGCTGAGTTGAGAACCATTTGTAGGCAGAATGTAAAATATACCGCAGACATCTTGGATGCATAAATCCACACGAATATCTACGGATACATCCAGACTGTGGCGGAAGCGGCCAGGTGGAAGACTGTGGCTGTTGGGCTGCAGATGGGCCTCAGGTCTAGGCTGTTACTTCAACCACAACCCTTTGAAAAATCTCGGTTGGGTCTTTTCATACGACTGGCAAAGCTGTCCGGAACGGGGCAGGCCATTCATCGACGGGGTCACCTGATGGAGAGGGAGCTGGCATGGCACAGCTGGGAGCCTCCTGAACTGCGTAGGGCCAAGAGCAACCAAGGTTTCGGTGGATGTGCACTAACATGCAGATGTTCGGTGAGTCTGGCAAACGTTTTAGCCCCTACCTCGCTGTCCTCCCAGGCCTGAAAGCTATTATTGGATCCACCTCCTGGAGCGCGTTCCGACACTACCTCACAGGATCCAATTACCCCCCCCCCACACACACACCAAAGAGCGCCCCTAATGAGAATCACCTGGTCAAACAATGGGTATAGTGTCTATTTACCTGCCACCTTCAGAGAAGAATAATGTTATTATGGGATAGAGCGTGCACAACCATTTCGTGTCGTATGTCCATGACATACACTTGGATGCTCATACAACGTGAGTTGACTTTGAAATGCCGTCACAGTGATATAAAGTAACAAGTAAGTAAAAAATACAATTTAAAAATAGGTCCTCCTCCATCACATTGTCTGCTCTCTCTCCTCTGGGATTCTGACAGAGGGTTAACCTCTTTGACCATCAGTTTCTCGGCACGCTTCAGAATGTAAGAGAAACTTTCCCTGAGACAGCGCTGCGGTTGCAAACAAGGAATCGTTTAGTAGGAACAATCACGGCAAGACTCCATCACCCGATTAGGACATCTGAGCGCACAAACAAACGAACACGTCCAGGAAGACATGGAACCCCCGGGCACAAGAGAACATGCAAGCCAGAACAGGGGGTTCCACGGAGGTTAAAGGGGCGGGGCCCGGGGACTGCGCACGCGCAACTCTCGTACCTCACTGTCCTCTTCATCATCCGTCTACAGATGGGAGAGAAAGAAGAGAAGGCATGGGAATTAGGAAGAGAGAGAGAGGGCAAAGATAGGGTAGAAGAAGTAAAGGAAATTGGAAGAGAAGGAAGAGGACTTAAAACAGACAGAAGTAGACAAGAATAATGGGTATGAAACAGGCCTCAAGGTAATGTGTAAAACGCTGTGACACAGCCATTATGGGACACACCACACTATGTGTGGCTCTAGACCTTCAATATGTATTTACATACTGACAGAGACAGCAGCACAGCCTCCAAAACGAGCCTCCTCCCTATTAGGGTTTGTTGTTTCTCCTGCAGGGACGTCCAGAGGTCTGGATTTTCATACAGAGATTGGATTAGGCTGTCTTTGAACTATGACAGTCTCCCGCCAAGCCAAACACGCTTCGAGCACCAGCACCAGTCCTCCATTGGAACGGATAAAGCTGTTTGGCAAAGGGAACCCACGGGCCTTTCTGCGATCGGTTTAGGGCTGCCTGGAATGTTGCATGGCACCTCTCTGGGATTGGCTATGGATGTCTGGACACAGAGTAGCAGGTCCTTTTGCAATGGGCTGGAACCATCTGGTGCACCAAGCCCCAGGCTGCTTTGGCATCAGCTAGTTACTGAGATCAGCTGCCGATTCCTGGCCCTGCTGATGCACAGTCAAAGGGCTGCATGCAGAGCTTTGCTGAGGTCACTGATTGCACTGTCAGAGTCTCAGGTACATTCTGGGAGAAAATCACTCACAGTATAGTGATACAGCCAGGTCTGGGGGCCACAGCGTTACATCTTTCCTACGAGACTACGAGGTTACTTCCTTCAGTAAATTAAAATAACAAACACTTCATCAGACCAATTCAAAATATCTAACCGGCCAGAAGCCACAAGAAGAATGAAAATGGACATGGAATCTGATCTCTGATCTCACACTAGCCTTGTGGTTCCTCTTCGTCTGATTATTAGGTACTTTTCTGTGGATCTTTCTGGTGTTAAGCGGGCAGGGCAACTCAATAGCCAGTGGGAGCGGGAAACTCAAATGTATCAAAACGCACAAACAGGTCTGTCCTCGGCTTCACACACCAGTCTATGGCTACATCTGTTCCCTGTCACAAGCTGAACGTAATGGCGGTTTGTTGTGTTTACTTCTGACGAGGATTGGAAATTAATGCTCAGTTTGCTAAATGCCCTCGATGGGTTTGTATCTGCCATACACTGAGACTTTCAACTGAGCTGGTGCCCTCTGATTGGCTGACATCACAGTATGAAACTCGGTGTGCATTCTGGGATACATCACAGGTGAGCTCTGTAGGATCAAAAATCTCTTTGTGAGATTGGCAGCCTGGTCATTTCATTCCAGCGACATTCCTCATAGATTTTTGAATGTCTTCCCGATTTCAAGACAATGCGAGTCATTGTTCCCTTTTCACGACACAGAGGCAGGGATGTGGTCTGCAGGCATCCAGGACAGGAGAGCTACTGTTGCAGTTATGCTAGTGTGAGACCAGTCAGGTGTGATGGATAAGGCGGCCAGAGACGCCCACGATCCCTGAAAAAGCACAGGCCCCCTTTTTGGGGGTAAACACTCACATCGGTGATCATTTTCCCACGGGTCTTGTTCCTCTCGCGGTGGTCGGCCCGTTTCTGCTGCTGCTGCAAGACCCGGTCCCGCGTAGTGCGGTACTCCAGAGCGAACTCGCTCACAGTCTTGCTGAAGCGCTGGATGCTGACCTCGCGTACGGCGTAGGCGGGGTGGCCCAGGAACAGCAGGAAGGCATGAAACCTGCAGGCCAGACAGAGGACAAACGGTCTGAAGAAGCACATCTACACACACTGAATTTTGAACTACTTAACACTATAACCGCCGTTTCCCACGCCAGTGAACGTCAAACTCCGCTAACCGCCGAGCAAGACGTACTTCGGCGTCTCATCAGTGTTAACAGCAGCGAATCGAACATTTTATAAAATCTTAGATAAATAGATGTAGTTAATTGGTGATTTCATGTTCGCTTGAACAACTGTATAAAGTAATGTTATAAAAAATAGTTATTAAAAAATGTATGTTTTTAGGATTTGCCAACTCTCACGCATCAGACTCTCACGCAAGAAATCTTACAGTAAATCTATATTATTCCATTATAAACCTAAAATTTGATACATCAAAAACATTGGGGTAGTTTGCAAACCCTACGGACTATTTACAAGATAATAAAACTATTACATACATGTAAATGCGTGTGCAGACTTGTCTCGAAATTGAAAATCTCACTCCAGCCAGCTGGCCAAAGTTGGAAACCCTGCGTTTTATTTGAAATGAAAAGTAAAATGCGCTGTTTTCAACTGAAGCGGCCTGTCATTCCATTTGCACTGTTCCTCTGACAAATATAAAATGAATATGAGAAAAATATTACCTGTCATGTTTTATATGTATTTGATAGAATAAGACGGGCCATACCCAACTGTAATAGCGATTAAAGTGATCAGTTCCTTTGGCATTTATGTTAAAGTGAGGCTCTTATTTTATTAGCCATGTGGGATTATGAAAACCAATATTTAAATCAAGGAGCACTAAAATATACGACAAACACAATTGTATTTGGGTTATGTGTTTTACAGCTTTTTTGGGGTGACAGTAGCTCCGTTGCTGTGAGGATTACTGACTGTTCCTTGTTTTCTTAATGGGCGATATGCTAATGCTATGGCTCATCAACAAAAACAGAAGGTGTGATACACTGAAGTACATGCTGTTGGCGGTTTAAGGAGGTCCCGGCAATTGTAGTGTTAAATGTTTATAGTATCTATACATCCATACTGTAGTATCCATACATCCATAAACACTCAACCGGAACAAGGTCACAATGAGTCTGGAGCATATAGAATTACAGAAAACCTAGACAAGGTGCCAGTCTATCATAAGGGACACACTGACACACAACTGCACACTAAGGGCAATTTTGAGACACAAGTTCACCAAGCTGTATATCTTTGGACTGCTTGAGGAAGTAGCCAGAGATCATCTACACAGGGACATCTGAACCCATAAACACGGAGGTGTGAGGGTACCGTGCTAACCATACCACCTCTATATATTTAGACCCCTGTTCGGAAAGACAGCTAGACTAAAAACACATCAGCAAACCAATCATTTTGTAGCACACCAGTAGGGACACCTTAATGCCTGAGAAATTGTTACCCTTAAGCTGGCCGTATACTTCAGATGAAATCAAGGGATCAGCATCAGTAGGTTTATGATGTAATCACCACGGTGATCACTGTTTCGGTGGACCGCCTGTGCAGGGTCCCCAAGGAGAACTTTTTTATTTGTTCTTATCACACACACTGTCCATGATTGGCTGAAATAAATGTGACGCTGCAGGATTGGTCAGCAGGATTAATTATGCAGCATGCTTTGCACCGCACCACACTTTAAATAGTGTAAATCTGTCTGTATATTCGTGTATTTAAGTTAATAGTAAATCTCGTAAACGTCTATTATTTACTGTGGAATGCGTATGTTTTGTTAGTGTCTAACCGTGAGTGTGATGTAAATTGTTGGCTTCCCTGTCTATGCTGCTGCTAGTATGAAACCAGTAGTGGCTGATTATAAAGAGAGCTGTCATTTCCTTTATGAAATTGACTCACACATTTGCCACAATACATTTATATGGTCTCTATATGTGGGTGTACTGCGTCACATTCGGCGCCCTCTAGTGTTGTGGCATGACATAGAATGAGCAAGGTGAATGCAACAGATTGTTCTTGCTGACGTGTTTTATTTTGTTTTGTTCCGATATCAGCCACTTATAGTGTCTTGATTATGGTACTCTGGTGCTGCCAGTGCTACCTGTTGATGATCCTGCGGTGTATGATCTTCAGGATGATGATCCTCTCGGCACAGTCCCTCAGGAAATCTGACATCTTCTGCTTCAATACCGGCTTCATTTCATGCTTGGCGATCACCTTTAGGTGATCCCATGATGCCTTGCACCGGCGCTCCATCTGACACAGGTTCTCTTGTAGCTGGTCAAAATCCACCTGGGAAAAGTGGACAAAGGCCCTTAATTTTCTCAGATTAGACTGAGGCTCTGGTCAAGAGAGGTCGGAACTCTGAATTCCATGTGCCTATAGGACTAAGCTCAATGTAATGAAAAAACTGAAAGCAAGAGCATTCAGTTGTACATTCTACCCTTCTTGCTGAAGGATAACTGTTAAAAAATGATCTGGAGAGAACAGGAAAAAGCAGATTATGCATAGCATCATCATAGTTGTCTGCAAACAAGCCAAAATCTCCCAGCTTTGTGCTGAGACCATACAAGTCCTATGAGATATCTCAGAGGCTTTGCCTTGGTACAGCGGGTGATGGCCCCAATCTCCGAGTAGAGGTCTGTGCTGTCTTGGAACTTTTCCACCACGATGGCACAGGCATGATGCAGCAGAGACTGCTTGTGGATCGTGTCCTTCACTTCTGGAACTTTCTCCAGGTAGCTCAACTCAAAGCCCTTTGCCTTTACAGACACAAAGACATACAAAGGCTGCAGTAAGTTACTGAGCATGTTAAAAGGCTACACGTAAACTTTGCATATATATAAACAACAGGGGGTCGGGTGATTGCACAATGACATGCTAATGTGCTTTTGTTGTCAGAAGGCTTCTGTTGGCCACATGAACACAAACAGATGTACCATGCAGAAATTTACAGCTTGTGGTGCTCAGAATACATGTGGGGAGACTCACACTTGATCCATTGAGGAAGTTTCCAATGGAGAGCAATGTGGACAGGATATATTGCAACGTCCTGTTGTTCTCCAGCTGGTCCATACCTTCTTTCAGATCCTGGAGAGGCTCAGCTACTTCCTGCAATCAGTGGAAAAGGTGGCCATCAGAGACACAACAGGTGTTCCTGGCCACAGCCTGTCCAGAGTCACTCGAGGTCACCTCTGGTTTGTCCCACCTGGTCAACTACCGACCCCAGCGTAAAAAACAGATGGTTCTCTTTATGTGCCTTTTACTTCCTGTGCATGTCCTGTCCGATAACTGGCTACTTAGGAAGCCCAGTTCTGCTAGTAGGTTCTCATGTGCAAGGGGCAGGGCAAGTTGGGAGATTTAGCTGCTGGCTGTTATTCAAGTCAAAGACTGGGGAAAAACCTTTTATGATTTATAATCATAAAAGGCAAGTTTCCCTTGAGACGATGTACAGGGAGGTGCCATCTTACTCAGAGAAGCATGTTTTCCATTTCAGGCATTTCTGAGAGGTCTTTGAGATGTTCCCGATGAGAACATTCCTTCAGAAGCACTCATCTTTGCCAAGCAGAATTCATTGTTTATTTCATACACGGTGCTGCATGCTGGGAAAGTAGACACTCAGAAGTCAGGGATGGCTAAGCCCAAGTATTTATCTGTCAGCAGCTCCGATCATCCTATGCCCTGTAGAGTCCCGTACAAATAATGCCGTACACATAGTGCAGTGTTCCATGTAGTCACAGGTGGGCGATTTTTATCATAGCATTGAGTGTAAACACGGGGCCTGGAAGCAACTACTGACTCTCCTCAAGATCCTTATTAAGGCTAAAAAGCGACCAACAGTCTGGTGACATTTAATACTCCTTCTTGGCACATTTGGTCACAGAAGAGACGAGCCACCTACACAGCAGACTGGGCCTCGTACTGACTCAACTACATATTGAGTGCTCAGTGCTGTCACGCCTACTATTCTGGGAAGGCCGCCATCTGAAAGCCACGTCAATGTGGATGCAAAGACGGTGCTGACATCTTTTGAGCTTGAGGAGATTAATTCAACAGGGTGAAAACTCTGCAATCTTGAGGCAAAAAGACAGAAAGATGGAAAGGCAAGACACGTATGGGTGAGAAACACATACGTGTTCTATAATCTCACTATAGGTGCACATGTTCACATCATGCCCTGGTAGACAGTCCTGTTTGGTCTATCCTTTTTGACCAAACATGGTATTTGCTAAGGGCAGTATGAATCGCCAGCAGACCACAAATGGTCACACCATTTGTGTGAATAGCACAGGCATGTCCAACCCTCAGCCTGACTCTGAAACCCCCTTATTATTGAAACCATTTGCTCTCCATCTCCCACAGGTTTACATTACATGCAAGGCCGTCGTGGTTTTCCCGTTATGTTCAAACTGTAAATGCCAGCTCCGTTTCGTCTGCTTGAGGAAGGGTAACGAGCAGCGGCTACCGCTCTAGGCGAGACGACCAGATCCATGCGGTTTAGACACACAGCATCTGAAGGGAAATAAGGTGTGCCTGCATGATATAATGCTCCGGTTAGCTGCTCTGACCTTCTCCATGACCTCATAGTCCATCTTGAAGGCCCAGAGCTGCAGACGGGCGGAGAGCTCGCTGATGGAGGACAGGGTGAGGAGGAACTGCTCGGCGCTGCCCAGGGGGACGTCCGGGTTAGCCAGCTGTGCCTCCTGGATCTTCTGCTTCTCCTCCTCTGTTGGGATCATGGTCAGAATTTTCTATATGGAGAAGGAGGAGAGATGACAAAGAGGTGGATGGAAATGAAGTGAGGTAGAAACGAGATGAAGACAGACAATAAAACGAACCATTATGGAGAAAACGAAAAGATTATAACCAACAGGTTTGCTAGTCGCGTATCTGAAAAGTGCAGGTGAGAGGATGCTACTGCCATCTTGCTGGAATCTACGGGTACAGAGAGTTTGTAACTTAACATTTCAAAACCTTGTGCAATGTCTGCGCTGGGAAAACCGAGTGGAGTGGCCCAATATTCCCATCGAAAGCAGACTGGATTACTTATTAAGTTATATATAAAAAAGACGAAATTCAGAATAAATCATTATTGCAGATTTGAAATCCATAAAAGCTCTACATTTTGGTTTTAAAACTATGCCTGCAACGCCCCCCCCCCCACCACCACTTAATCGCCATAGTGATTAATTATACTTAATCAGCCAAAGTATACCAGTCCAGCTCAGTGACCGCAGAAGCCAGCCCCAACTCATGGAAACATATTTTTGAGTGAAAAATCGTGCATTTGCAGAATTTTACTGGAAAAGTATTTCTAGAGCATCTTCGGGGGTTTTATTAATTTTGCTTTGTTGATCATTTCAGCCAATCACGACGCAGCAGTTATGAAGAGGCACATTTATTTCAGGTCAGCTGAAAATGGTCAGTATTATCTAGTGCTATCAAGTATTATCGAGGATGTGGTGATGCTGAAGCCGGGCCTTTTTTCTTTAAACTCACACTGACTAAACCCACAGGAAAAATACCCATAATGTAAAGCACAGTCAGCTAAGCACATCAATGTAAGAAGTAGTGAATGAGGTCTCAAATTCAAGTATTGGCTGAAAAAAATTGAGTCTCCTGGGTTTGGCAGTGGAGGCAGGTATGCTAAGGACAGCCTTTGAGGTGTTACTTAGTCTGAGAGGGTGAAAATGGTCATAAAGATAGAATGACATGTGAAAACTAAACTTAGCTATATGTTTATTATACACAAATACCAAAAAATGGCATTCTAATCAACATGGGTTCGTATTTAGCTTAACGTAGCTCAATAAATATAATTCTGTACTTAATGTCATACACAGCATTTACGTACAATATTGACATTTTCTGCCCAGCGCCCCCCAGCAGGCTCCCACCTCAATGCCCTCTTTATTTAAAGCGTATTCATCGAAACTCAGGATGGCCGTCTTTATCGTGCGGGGGGGTGGCAGCACCGTCAGCCCGATGTTGATGGCGTTGCTCCGCTTAGAGTCTAAGACGATGATCTCCTGCCGCTTGCCATCCGCTGCTGTTTTCTGATGAGGGAAAGAGATCTAAATACTTTGGATGCTTGGGGTCAGTGTTCAGTCCCACGCCGGACTGTGGAGGGTGAATTTATCCTGCTGTACGTCTGGGAGGAAATGGCTTAGCGATGCAAACGATGCTCAAGGCGCTTTTGGGGCAAAGCAGAGAATGACAGAGAGCTGAGTCGCATTTCAAGCACGTTGGCAAGATTGGGAAATAATGCTCCAATGCGGGAGCAACACATCAAGTAAACCTTATTTACTATCACACTCTGTGATGCACTATTAATTGTAAAACCATCTGTCCAACCATCTTCTATAACCTCTTATTCAGTACAGTGTCACGATCAGGCATTATACACCCCGGATGACATGAAAGGCCATCCACTCACGGGAGTTTTACTTAAACAAAAATGTTCTGCGGGCAGAACGAAAAATGATTGATTCAGAGAGATAACAAATCGGTTTGTAGAGGGGGTGGGTCCAAGCTACTAGAGGAGATGGGCCCAACCAATCAGATGTCTTTGTCCTGCCTCCTGTAGTGGCTTGGACCGACCTCCTCTATAATCTGATTGGTTATCTCTCTGAGCCATTATTTTTCCTCCTGCCCTCAGAACATATTTGTATAAGTAAAACCCCAGGCCATCCCCGTGATCACATTCATACACAATCACAAAATATGGGCAATTTAGAAAAACTAATTTGCCAAGACCCTCGCAAACTCAACACACACCCACACACAGAGCTGGGGGTGGAAATTGAACTCACAACTTTGGATGTGTGAGGTCTTTGTGCAATGCTGCTCTTAAACCAAATCTAACCTTTAATGCACACTAGCCTCTGCAGAGAGCTTGAAAATCTGCTATTAAAAACTGCCAGAAGGTCAACAGTGTAGCCTAATGTAGAACAATAGCAGTGAAGCCTCTTTCGCAGGTGTGGGTGTCAGGCAAATGAAAAAGCTGCCATGTAAAACCTGACTGCACAGACATCTCAGCCACTCTCGTTATCCCCACACAGATAGCAGGAAAGCTCACACTAAATATCACGATAAAGGGTCCAAGAAGCTGGCATAAAAGTAAAATGGGGCGAACACCTTGATAAGCGAGCGATTCCGGTGTACATTCCTGTCTGGTAACCATTACAAAGGCATCCTGAGGCCGTTGCCGTCAGGGCGTGTTTTGAAAGGTGAGAAGAGAGATGGCCTTTGATGATCCTTATCTGAGGGTCTCGCTCACCTGAACCAGATGGGGGGGGAGGGGGGTGCAGGGCAGGACAACCCTCCACCCTCAGCCCTTGGTTGCTCATTCTTGGTCTACCAGAACAACATTCAGTTGTTCCACCAACCACCAACCTTCACTGTGATTCTTCTCAGTCTACCTGAACCAGGCTGAGCTTTGCCAGATATGCCCGCACCCCCCCCCCCAGGCTGTTCTTAATCTTCCAGAAACAGTCTGAATTCTGTCACGACAACATTCTCCATATTGGTCCCACTCAATCTACCAGAACCAGGATAACATCACCCCGCGTTGGCATTTCTCGTGCTGGCCTGAAACCACACGAAGATCTACCTTTGCAACTCTCACCCTCGTTTTCTTCTGGTCCACTTGGACCAGAGAGAACTCTGCTGGAACCACGGGGGAGCAATCATTCACCAAGATACGCCACCTCGGCCTGTCAGATAAATGGAAAACACATGGCCAAGCCGGCATTGGTGCAGATGCTTTTTTTCAATTGACATTTGCCCTGTTTTTATCCGCTATACACTGTAGGCACAAAGGAATCCTCACTCTGAAGTGGGGCATGCAGAGATAGATTCCAGCACACTTCTGGGAGCTTGTTAAAATCTTGAAAGTGTGTTTGAATCTGCAATCTGTGATGCTGTCATCAGGTGTTGACTGAATCCTACTTCATCTTCTGCTTTGTGCATTCAGTTCAACAGAAGATCTGACAGCAGATCTGTACCCCCTGCTTTTCCACATATTTGTTCAATCTAACCCCCCCCCCCCCCCAAATGATCAAACTAGTCGCCTTTTCTTGAAGACCATAATCACCAAGGGTAACAATGGGTAAGGAAGAAGTTCGAGAACCCTTGGGCGTAGCTGACAACAGTCACACAGACAACCAATGAAATGCAAACGCTTGTCTACATCTTATCGTCCAAAACTTGATCATTCAGATTGCGTTTAAGATCAGCTTATCAGAAATAAGGCTTTGAAGCCCACAATTTACAGGATTACCTTGTGCTGTCAATCATTAGAATACTTTAAACTGTTGGTTTAATTTGACGGTTCTTGCTGGGTTAAGTGTTTCCTCCAATCACTTTCCTGCCTCATGTCTGCCTTCACTATTTACCTCGCTTCTCCCTGCCTCCATGCACGAGATCGTTCTCCTGTTTCTAGGCCTTTTAGGGATCAAATGTATACAAATGAAAGCCCTCACCGGTGAGATCACAGGTCAAATCACACAAGGTTTCCGACCAGAGGGGCTATGTTTACTATTATATTTTCCCTATTATTATACACCCGGAATTGAAAACAACCGAACCAGGACTGACTCACGGCTGCTCCCAGCTCCGACTACAGGAAGGAGAGGAGAGGAATTCCTTTGATGCCGGTAATTATCGAGGACGCAGCTTTCAGGGATACAAATAAAAATCCTTAATACAGAGAATGCCTCTTGTGCGGAACATGCAAGCAGCTAAAGGCTATTTTTCTCCCTGGCTTAGCATAAAGGGATTCTGGACGACGGGGAGAAGGAAGGGCTTGTTTAGCAGCTAGTCCGGGCTGGAGCTCGGTATAGTAAGATTGTACACTGGGGGAAATTGACTACAGCTGTATGCAGGCAGCTGGGGGAGGCAGCTGGTGTCAGGAGCTCCAAGTTGAAGGTAAAAGAAGGGGGAGGGGAACTTGGGCTACAGAGAGGTGAGGTGAAAAATCGGGGTAAGAAAAGGGGCGGTATCCCTGGCACGCTGACATCAGGATGGCATCCGTGCTTCGGGCCATAACAAGCCCGCCCCAGTGTCCCTGGTTGCAATGTCAACACGCCCAAACAGGTGCTCTGGCTCTGATTCTGAGACGGGACATGAGGGCTCAGTCTCCCTCACAAGTCGAAACTGGCTACCGCCCTGTTGGAGAAGTACTGCCCGATTCTCAGCACTATACACTGGTTGGAAGTGGCCTTACCGGCCTTGCAGAGCAAATCCACTCGAACCACAAGTCATTTCACTGAACCCAAGTGTTTACATGTACATTCGGCTGTTCATGTTCAGTTTGATCCAAAGAAAACTCCACTTATCTTTTTACATAGATGCAATTAGAGAAATTTAAAATGTTTCTCACTCATGGGCAACGACCAGCTCACAAATCCACATCCGTAGGCAATGTGCTATGTTAGCTTCAGGCCAAAATTTCTGCATGTGTCTGCAATATGTAGTCAGCTTTTGGCAAGTTATGTTCATTATTTAAAATACATTTAAAGCTGATAATACATCAACAGCACACTGCGATATAAACCAAATGGGACAGAAATATCGAGTGAAATAAATGTTCAGACCTGAGCCTTTGCAGAGTGTGCACTTCAAAGTGTCAGGAATCCTTCTGACCTGCCCCCTCCCCACCCCTGGCAGAAACACGAGGCACCTATTATCCAGCTAAAGACACAACGGCAATTCATCAAAATTGATCATTTTCTCACTTCAATGGCCTGTATCCGATGCAGCGTGTTTTCCAGTGTGGCGTTTGGCAGGTTGATGGAGGAGACCCATGAAGTGGTGTGAAAGACCTCAGGTGGTGCCACACTCTTCCCTGGGTGGCTAAACCTCATGTGAGGACTTCTAGCTTCCATACTGCTTTGCACAAATCCAGCAGGAACCTCTCAGCCACAACAGCCAGAGCTTCCTTGTCCTCCTCATACTCATCCACAAATCATCTTAACCATCATATTTCATTATAGAAAGACTGATGTATAATTCCAACCGGCCCATTTCGGTTAACCAAACCATGTATGTATGCAGTCACCATTTACCACATTCCATTGCCAAGTGTGTAGATGTTGTTATATATCTGCAAGTGTTCACTTACATATATTATATTATATATATGTTATCGTTATATATATATGAAACACTATATAGAAAAACTAAGTCATTAATCTACTTCTGGCTTCTGACTTTATAAAACACCACAAACATGACTGAAACAACTAAATACTGCTTCACCTGGTTCAAACTGTAAGATCAACACATGCAAATAATTTTGTTTTTGTTTGTAGACATCTACTACTTTCTGGTTTTGCTCAGCTGCGTACTCATAACACTGACGAAACCCTTGAGCCAGGCCCTTAACACCAACTGCTCCATCAAAATCACGAAAAAGTTGTGTTATTTCATGGATGGGACACATGGTATACCAACAAGGATTACCAAAAATCAGCTGCCAACCAGAGAAAGATAATCTCTTATCTGAACTTTGATAAGCCTTGTTTGAGCTTGCACACTTTGCGTGAGGAGAAACACACCCCATGGTTACCTTGGTGACGGGCATCTCCTTGGACTTAGTCTCAAATAGGTGCTCCAGCTTGGATGTGTCCACCTTGACTGGCTCCAGTTTGGCCCACAGTGAGTCCCGGTAGCGCTTATGGTTCCGGAACGAGAAGTCAGCCACTCTCACCTCGTTCCAGAACAGCCGGATGGTTTTCTTTTTCTTATGGAAAATCAGAGGTTCACTGCGAGTCAGATGTGGGGAGCCCAGGTGGGGCTGTGGGGGAGGGGCAGGGGCAGAGGATGGAGGTGGAAGTCTCATGCCAGGGATAAGGTGAGGTGGCGGGCAGCCGAAAAGTGGGGGAGGGGGCGGCAGGATAGAGAAGGTTGGCGGTGGCGGTGGTGGTGGAAGCCCCTCTCCTGATCCCATCACGCTGCCAATGTCCAAGATGTCCACGTCATCCTCCTCAGCGAGATCCGTGAAGTCCATGTCCCTAATTCGGAGCTCCCGTGGGCTGGCCATTAGCTGGTCCCAGATGTAATCGGACTCCTTTTTGGGTGGTAGGGGCGCAAGTGCTGGCTTCTCTGTCGTCAGCTGGTTCTCAGAACTTTCTGGCAATGGCGGTGACACCAGCCCCTTGACCAGGTCTCCAAACTTCTCTGCGAAGGCCCGGACGCTGCCCTGGTTATCCACATTCACGGTGCCCATCTCCTTCCCATTCTCATCATGACAGCTGTCCCCCACGTTGGACGTCCTGTTGGACTGAGCAGGCAGGGTCGAGTCCTCATTCTCCTGGCCCTTCTCCTTCTCGCTCTCCTCTTCTTCCTCCTCTTCATCATTCTCCAGAGGCTTCTTGTTCTGTGCGTAGAGCATGTCTAGCATGAAGCGCTTGCTGGTGAGGATGGTGTTGCACTGTTCATTCACATCTGCATCCTTAATGCCCTGCGTCCACTGTCCTGCTGGTTTGAACGAACAAAGACAACTTAATTCAGTTATGCATGACTGGGGTTATGACACAAGCCTTTATGTGTAGGACAGCTCCACACTTCCTCCCACCTGTTTCATGGCTGCTATTGAGCCTTTCCTCCCGTTCCAAAGTGCTGCTGGCAGAGGATATGCTGGAGGCCGAGCAGTTATCCTTCTCATTCACCTCCTCATTTTGCCGCTCCTTCTCACTCAAGACTGCGCCGTCCTCAGTCTCTCGTTCAGGCGAGGCCTCCTGCTCAGCCTCCAAATCTGCCTCCCCACTCCTGTTGTTCACCTTGTTCAGAGCAAGCACCTCCTCTCCGTCTTTGGATCTGAACTCACCGTCTTCCTCTCCCTCCTCCTGGTCTGGTTCCTGCTCACCCTCGAGTCTCGAGGCCGAAACCTCTGGCTCCACATCTAATGTGGCTTCAGTTTCTCCTTGAGCACTTGAATCGGCTTCACCAGCTGTTTCTGGAAGGGAAACAAAACACAGGTAGAAGATTAAAATGCTGTAACAGGTAATTACAAGATAACCCAAAAAAGCCCATTTTTTCCAAGTCTAACAGACAGTTTCTTCACTCCTTGATTACCATGGAAACAAAGTCAGTAGCTGTCTCCCTTTGTACATTTCTTGGATACCACCACTATCAGATTGGACAGCACTGGGTGCACTTCATAAAGAGGATTGACTATTTCAAGAACTTTATTATATCTTACATATAATTCAAGCCACATTCCACAACAATGTCAGAGCAGTTTTTTTTTGCACATTTCCTCTCACAAAAGTACCGTTTTGCTGCTGTGTCTTAGCCAAACTAATGCGAAATTCCAGAATCTGGGTTGGCAGCATATTTTTGGATATGTATGTTCACATGCAATGAACCACTGAAATGATGTGGTTGAGGAAACAGCAGATAGTCGCGGGTTCGGGAATCTGGAGCGACACCTACACTTTCTTTGTTTATATTCTCTTAGCCTTTCTGCTTACAGTGGTGTACAATCTCATAGGTCTTGACACTTGTAAATCAGATTATTAAATCTTGCTGTCATTTCAGACAGACCTGACCTCAGATGCAGAGGGTCTGGTTTAGGTGATGTAAGCGCTCCCCCCTTCACATCTGGCAGATGGGTGATGTGTGTGTGTGTGGGGGGGGGGTGCTGTGAAGACAATAATAAATCTAGTTTTAGATGTAAAGATTCATCAGGCCCATGTGATTAAGACTTAGAGCGGGGGCCACCCCTCCAGTGCCAGAATCGACCGAGTATAAAAGCTGTACATCTTGGGAGCCTGGGTCGAAGTGGATGCGTTTAATGTGGGAAGGGTAGGCTAAAGATGTTCTCCAATTGCTCCTTCACAGAGCCTGTCTTAAAACCTCTGGCACGGGATGGAAGAAGGCACCACCGCCACCTCCTAAGGGAAAGAGGAAGCTTAATTCTCTGAAGTGGAGGCGTGATAGATCTTGCTGGTTGCTTTGCTGAAACCTCACATAGGAGGCTCTTGCATTCCTTTCGTGCTTCTCACTGAGTTTTTGTGGCGAGGGCTGGAGACAGGACACATTCAGGCAGGTGGACACATTCATACAGATTTCAGCCCAAACTATACCAGTGGGTGTGGCATTCTCTTAAGTTTTGGAAACTTTCACTGTGAAACCTTAGTCCCTCGATATTTCAGGCACGTAAAAAGTCTGCCCTGTATTTGGGAATTTCTTTCTATAAGCACCTTGTCATCTGTCTCAGCTGAAGAAGTCCACAAACAAGACGCACGGACCAACGCAAGTGAAAAAGTACCACTTAGAGTCACTCTTACATCTCTTGGTGTCGACTTCATCATTATTTGCTCCTAAACCTCATGTGCAAGAGTCAGCTGGGCCAGTCAAAAAAAAGTAATTGATCCAATATTATCCCAACAGTCACTTGATGAAAGTCCATCTTGACTTTGTCAGTATAGTGTAGTAAACCATGTATTAGACCAGGGATTCAAGAAGGTCTCTTCGGAGTCAATGAGTACTGCGTTGACTACCAGGCAGACTTCATTGTTCCCCAATTCCCAACAGACACCGTTTGCAGTCATAAGTAAATACGACTCCCACGAGTGGTTGTGTAATGACCATCCCCACCGCTACAGCTGTGGACTCCCAGAAGATGCTGACATCACAAGAGCTTTGGTCAGGAAACACCAAAGAAATGGCTGAAGGAACAGGTCTGGTCAGCATCAGGACATATATGCTGTCAGACTCTCTTTCCGCTTGGTTTGGGTATTCTGAGTCCCTCTTCTTTTCGTTAAGGGAATTAATTCCTAATGTTCAGAATACTAATCACAGGCAATATGTTACTAATAAGTCTGTATGAAACACTGAGGTCCTACGAGACCATGGAAAGGGAGAGTGAGATAGTGTGGACTGATGATGTAGGTAATGAGAGAAATTAAATACTGACAGTGTCTGGCTAGAACATTTCTAAAATCTCTCTGGTATGTCTGTGCTCAAAGCCTAATTCCACGAGTACAAGGCATTTAGTCTCATGTTGAGCATATGCCCGTCCCTCTCTGGAGTTGATACCGTCTGGTGTGCAAACCGAAAAACTCGAAGAATGCACACAGAGTAGCATGTGGATCGCTAGACTGCTCAGATAGCAGGCTGGTTACTTCATGCTGATTAGTTTACTATGGGTCTTTTGAGATAACAGGGATCAGGTTCTCTTGCAGCTGAAACATTATGTGGTTTGGTTAAGAGGTATCGCTAAGGTGTAATAACGCATGATTGTGCACGTGGGTGTATGTGCCCTGCGATGGACTGGCATCCTGTCTAGGTTGTACCCCAGCCTTGTGCCCTATGCTGCCTGGAACAGGCTTGGTTAGAAGATGCATGCACATGGAAAAGCTGGGCTTTTTACCCTCAGTAAGTGTCTGCAGTGCTGTTGCTTCTACTAAGCCAACACAGTCTAACACCCAAATGCAGGCTTCTTCAGCTTCTTGTAAGAGAGTTGGTTTCCTGGATATGCACATGGAGCAGTGAGGATTAGCTGGCTGCTTACTTCAGACCACCGAATGAGGAAATGACGTTCTTTTTACCGGCTCTTTGTCAGTGTGCAAAGGAGACCGTCAACATGTTTTTTAACATGCATCAAGGAAGAGAGCGGCTACATTCTGCCATGCTGCCCAAACAGCAGCAAACAGGAAACCCAACGTCACCTTTCTGTACGCATCATACACACATGCGGCCGCATCAAAGGCAGAGAACGCAGCATGATACCTGGGGAGAACGAATCTTGAGAATTGGTACCTAGATCGATATGCGCTCATTTTTTTTCTCGTTCTTACAGGTGTACTGTGATGTCTGTTATATTGTCTTTTTCCTAAAACACGCTTCACGAGACACCCAGTCTGGCTCACCTCGCTCTGAAGGCAGGCCGGGGGTGGGTGGAGTCTCAGGCTCTTCCTGGGACTCGATGGACGATGGCGTGGTGCTCCGGGACGATCCGCCGCCACGAGTTGGGCTCAGGCTCAGGTTCAGCTCGCTGCGACCCCTGGGGGGTGCCCTCACCCGCTCCCGCTCGTACTCCTCAGCAGCGATCCGCTCCACGTGCTTGTACCTGTCGGGCAGGCGGGCGTTCTTTTGGGAGGGGGTCAAACCCGGGGATAGCGAGGGGGATGGTTCGGATGGGAGCATCCCTCCTGGGGAGGAGTTAGCTTCCCCCACCCCGACATTCTCAGTTAGCAAAATACAAGACGAGTTTAACCATCCCTCAGAATGACACCCAGGTCACTTCTTACAAAGTCCCGATTTGGGTGCCTCGTGCCCCATTTGTTTGTCTCCCTTCATCCAGAAACCTTTCGCTGTCTCTCTCTTCTCTCAAACGCTAAGTTTTCACCGACGGAGAAAATAAAAGAAAGAGAGAGAGAGAAAAAAGAAAAAAAGCTTGCTTGGCTTCCCAGTAGGAAGGCCGAACATCAGAGGTAAATGTGCCTAAACCTTTTCAAGATGTGGTGTCTATCGCATAACTCTACAGGCGCTCACCAGCAGACCCGGACTCCATCCAAAACGGCGAGGGGAGAGCTTGCTATGGGCCTTATATATTTATAAATAGACATGGAGGGGGGGCTTCTGTATTCACTGCTCATTACCCTCAGTCGGCTTTATTGACTTTGAGTGAAACTGGAAACCAGTCTATCGCTGACTTTGTGGTCTGAGGCCGGCTTATCTGCTCTTCGCTGGAATTGGCAAACACACGCTTACACAGAGAAATAAGCACTCACAAACAAACATACACATTTCCCACAATACAGGGATGGCTCATACAAAAACCCTGGCTGCAGGCTACTGCGTTTTCTGCATAAATTATAATAGGCCGGTACGCAAACGGGTAACACTTGTTAAGGAATTAACTGCCTCTGAATCAAAGCGAGGCAGGCTGCATCTGACAGTAATCACCAAGCAAGCCCCTGACATGAAATGATCTGAAATATGAATCATCTCCAGATGCACGGAATGAGACTTCCTCTCCCCTCTTTACCATCACGCAGAGCATCGCCGTCATTACAAAGCGGGAGGCGGCGTGAGGAAGGCCTCTCTCCGGGAGGAAGCCCTTGGATCTATGTTTTTCGGTTTAAAGCGAACTGCGTAAACATCCTGCTAATTTGCCCCCTTGCCCCCCGCCCCCCCACCCCTGGTGCCACACGGAGATCTCTCGGGCATTCAGACCACTTCCAAGGTGCACATCAAGGTCTCCAGCTCGCTAAACATCTCAATGTCCAGCAGGACCGGCAAGGCCCCTGACACCTATATTTCACTGGGGGCTGTGTGGTGTCTCGGCATCCAAATATCTGCTGTCTATTTTATCAGCAAAAAAAAAAAAAAGCTAAGTGTTTGCTCGGTGCTCGGCCTGAAGCCTTTAGATAAAAAAATAAAACAGGTGAGAGTACTAAAAATACTCAGATGATGACTACTAAAAATACTCAGATTCTGAGTAATGAAAAGACTCGAATGGAGAATAGAAAAAAATACTCAAGTAAAAATGGCAAGTAGTAAAAATACACAGATGGTGAGTAGTGAAAATACTTGGTAAGCACTAAGAATACTCAGATGGCAAGTAGTAAAAATACACAGATGGTGAGTAGTGAAAATACTTGGTAAGCACTAAGAATACTCAGATGGCAAGT
>JAAGVU020000045.1:3184663-3200823 GCA_011763525.2 Mormyrus iriodes | reverse complement strand
GAGTATCATTAATCATTAATAATAATATATAACTAAAGGTAAACTGAGCAAATTTGTTATTTAAGAAGAGTGTATCACACTGGTAGCCCTTCGTATGGCTCAGTTCCCGTGAAGTAGCTCTCGGTTTCAAAAGGGTTGGTGACCCCTGCCATAGATGGAGGCATGCATATGAACGCAAATGTGAACGCACACCACACACACGTTTACACTCACAACTGTTATTTAGCTGTTAAGCTAAGATACCGCACTGGCTGTCACTTTGATGCAGTATATGATTCCTGACTCCAATGCAGGCAAGAAAACAAAATATTTCCTGCATGTTTAGCATTTTTGAAGCTAAATTCAAAGACGGACATTTTCCTTGTTTGGATGTCTCAGTGAATTCTGCTCTTGATGGTGCACTTCCTGTGAAAATGTCCCCACAAGGTTGCACTGTAATTGAAGTGTCCCTCTCGGTTCCTCCAACTCCCATGAGCCTCTGTGGCCATGTTCCAATCTATCGATCTATTGCAGTCCTGAGCTGTGTGCTTGTGAAGGGCATATCCAACCTATCAGAGCTCCTACCTTTCCTATATTCAGAATGCAGACAGTGGAATAGTGTCACACATACTGACATAGTCATGATCATAGCGACTGCCCCAGCCAATCAGATTTACAAACTCTCTGTCACATGGGGAGTCATGAGGTTAGGTGCCAGGAAGTTGTTACTCATCTCCCCCCAGCAAAGTGCTGTACTTACACAGGCTAGGGTGCAAAATCGATCTCAGGTGACAAACAAGCATAAGCTGTAATGGCGGGGTGGGGACCATCCCATTACCCCTCCTCTAGATGCCTACAGTGTCAGGCAGTGCTGACAGGGCTAGGGGAGGGCCTACATACAGAGAGCCCCCATAATTGGCTCATTTGTTCATATGCTCATGTTTTTATTGTGATTGGTCGTCTGAAAACCCTCTCTTGGCATTGGTGCAGACAATTTCAGGGGCCCCATAAGCATCACAGAACGTGAATGCCATGAACGGTTAGCATGTGAGGAGGAGTGCAGAAACACGCTGGCAGTGAGATGGCGTCACTCTTGGTGCACATGTCTTGTTGAGGTCCTGGCCTCTGAGCTTACATTGTGGGAAGGTGAAGTGAGTCATGGCCCTGGTTCGCTCTGAAGTGAAAAGACATCCGTATGACATCGTGACTGCGAGTTGTGGGACATGTGGCATTTGATGTGAGATTCAGGGGGAAACAGGACAGGATCTAGCCTGACAGGAAATGCTACTTGTTTTCCTGTAGCCATGCTATCGCTCCGTCAGTGTGCTAATGAGAGCTAGCAGGCCACACAGCCTTCACCGGCTCACCTCTCGCTGGCATCCTGAGAGCTCTGGCCTGCCAGGGGGTGGTGTGCTGGCCCATTAGGACCACCAGGGGAGGGGGGCGCCGAGTTGCGTCCCAGGGAGTGCCTCCGGCTGCGCCTGCGCTCCAGGCCCCGTCGCTCGCTGCCGCCGCCCACGCTGCACCGCCTACGATCCTTACACCCGGCGGGTGGTGGCTGGGAGTCGTCATCGCCGTCTTCGTGCCGCAGGGTCGCCTGATGCATGGGGACATTTGGTTACAACCGTGGGGTTTTGCTCTGATAGTAGGAACCTAGTTCTCAAGGTCCGACCTATGAGGGAAGGCAGAACAACCAGACCTCGTAAATGTTGAACTGCTCCACCAGGTCTAAGTCTGTCCCTTTCCTGCTCAGGTGTCTCCGGGCCACAGCCTCCATGCCCTGCTCCTCCAGCGTGTCCACCAGGTCATAGAAGGAGTCCTGGTCTGGGAGGCCTGACAGCGTCTGCAGTGAAGGTCATGGGGGTTCACCTTCAAAGGTTTGATCTTTGCTATGAACTTGAGTGCCGTAGCTACACGCTTCCCATTCCTGTTACATGACAACGCTGAGGGAGGTGTTGATGCAGAGGGGACACAAATGGAAAATGGGAATGAAAGACAGGGACAGTTGTGTCTTACAGAAGAAGGTCAGCTGGCAGTACAGGCACAATGGACTCATACTTGGTGTTTCCAGACCCAGTTCTCAGGGACCCCCTGACAGTCCACCAGAACCGAACAATCATTCAATCAAGAGCATGGAATACCTGGTACAGGTGTGCTAGGAGCTGGGAAGGTGCTAAAATATGGCCTCTCTGGGAGTCATGCTGCTCTAAAATGAACACAAACATCCATCTATACATCCATCTCCCTTAACTACTAATCCAGTACAAAGTCATGGTGAGTTTGGATCCCATCCCAGGAAGCACAGAGCAGGAGGAAGGGGATATAGATTAGATGCAAGTCCATCACACTGCACACACATAATAGCACACTAGCTGCATGCTTTTGAACAGGTGTGAGGAAACCCACAACTGGGCCAGGGGTGGGGAAGAGACCCCAAACTTGTAGTTGTGAGGTGACTGTACTTCCCTAAGCACCACCCACAGTGCAGATGACACAAGCGACAGCCCGTCTCTGACCTTGTTGATCAGGGTCATGGCGTATACCAGCAGCTCCGTGTCCACTCCGTCCTTCTCGTCCAGGATCTCCATCACGTTGGACCATAACTTGCGTCCTATGGGGCGGCAAGTCAGTTAGCATTCTAGCCCCATCCAGCCACCTAGACTGGCGAGGATACACTCACCAGCCCCTCCACCCACCGCATCCATAAAATCCGCTGCCCTCAAGACTGCTTCTGTTAGCAGCTGTGGTTATGGTGGCACCGGGTGGCGGTGGTTTCCAAGCCCAACCAAGCCTTCATAGCATGTGGTTTGAAACGTTATCAGTGCCCCACAGATGAAACGCGATAATCACTGTATGAGGGCTTGGTGTATTCAGGTTCTGAAGGTCGACCGGCAGCCACAGTCTGGGCTGAGCGGGCTCCTGATTTCTACTACTCCTTCCTCCGGTTCTCCTTCCGCCCTCTCGTTCTTCCCTAAACCGGGAGAAGAGCCAGCACTCTTTTCCAAGTCGCCCTACCCTCCTGAACCAGCAGGAGGCGGCCTCAAGCTTATTGTTGGAAAGCAAAACAGGGAACTTGAAATGGCTGTGTCGTGCCACTGGCAGTTTACAGACTGCTGTTCGCAGCCAGAGTAAAATCAGGATGTCGACAATCCAACCAAGATGATCCGCTATGGGATCTGTAAAAACACACAGCCCGCCAAATCTAAATATATATATAGCTACTGTCAATCCAGTACTTGCAAATATAGCCCAATGGTTCCATCTGACAAGCTTTACACAAGCATGAATTTAATACAGATACAGAACAAGTCAATGCAATACATTCTATGGATATAAGCTGGGTTATCTGATTGTGTCACAGCTTTTAAAGGGAACCCTCACCCAGTACACAGTCACTTCGCAGAATGTGTAACTTAACCCACTGGTAGTTACTCTGAAGTGGAGAGACACAGGTAACAAAATCCACCTGTTAGAGAGGGTCAAACTCATCGCAGTCAAGCATAGGATCTGTCTGCCTGTGGCCATGAAGCCCAAGGCTTCAGAGGGGTCAGGATGGGGGGAGGGCAGGTTCACCCCCTGTATATAGCTCCCAGCAAACTGAGCCAACAGGACTTTGTTTATGTTTGGGTTCAGGGTTAAGTACTGAGCTCAAGGGTACAACAGCATGACCCTCAAATGTTTTCTGGGGCCGTTCCGTCTCTCACCTCTTTGAGTGTCCACTGTGTCGACGGCCTGGATGAGCAGGGGGGCGTTGGCCTCAGCATATTCGACGAAGACTAGAAGCAGCTTCAGTGCTGTCTTCACCACCAGACGGAACTGTGTGGGGGGGGTGGTTAGAGAGAAAAGGAGAGAGAGGAAGAGGGACAGAGAGAGGGGGAGAGAGAGGGAGAGGGACAGAGAGAGGAGGAGAGAGAGAAGGAGCGAGAGGGAGAGCGATAAGGAGAACGAGGGAGAGAGAAGGAGAGAGAGGGACAGAGAGAGGGGGAGAGACAGAAGGAGAGGGATGGAGACAGAGAGAGGGGGAGAGAGGAGAGTGGGAGGGAGGGGGAGAGAAGGAGAATGTAGGAGAGAAAGATGATGGGGAGAGAAAAAGGGAGAACAAGAGGAAGAAAGGGGAGATAGAGAGGGAGAGAAAGATGGAGGGAAGAGGGGAGGGGGAGAGAGATGGAGGGAGGGAGAGAAAAAGGGAAGAAAGGGAGAAAGAGAAAGGAAGAGGAAGACATCCTTGCTGAGTGTACTGTTCAGAGCTGCTATTCCCAAAAGATCACTTACACCCAGCCCCCACTGCCCCCCGGGGACCCGATGACCCCACTTCACAAGCACAAACTGCAGAGCCGTATGTCCGCTACCAGCGAACTTCTGAGCCGTATTTTAGGATGGCGACCGAAGCTGGTGTGAACAACCTACAATTCAGCTCTGGATGAATGAAAAAAAAAAGATTTAAAAAGCCCACCGTGTCCCAGACGGCCTTTACGATGGCGCTGGTGCGATTTGAACACAGGGCACTGCAGGAGGAGTTATTTAAGGATCACACAACCCGCCGAACTGAACAAATTTAACTTGAGGCTCTGAAAAGAGGCTGCAGAAACCAGAACCATTCTTTTTAAAGGGGAGAGGATGAATTTAACGTGGCACCGTCTGCTGAGCTGTCAAAGAAGATCAGAGGCGATTCCGCCGGGCCCGGGCCTCCCTTCCCGCTTCACGCTCACTGAGGCAGCTCCCTCATTACGTGCCTCATGAGGTCGACTGTCTGGACTGCGTCCGTGTGCTGACGAGCAGCAGGCTGCCCCGGCTGTCCAGCGAAGCCTGAACAGAAGGCCTATCACGGCGGTGGCTCATTCTGAGGGAAAGGATGGCCTTCAGTACAAACTGGAGAGTCCCCAAATGGGAAGGGGACATAGGGTAAGGGCTTAGCCCAATCACCTATATTGCTATTGCTATCATTCTTCAGAATTGAGGCTCAGCAGGTTAGGACACTGTGCTTGTGATGGGAAGGTTGCTGGTTCAAATCCTAGAGTTGGCAATGTGATTTCACTGTTGGGCCCTTGAGCAAGACGCTTGACCCCTCCATCGCTCCAGGGACTGTCTGACCCTGCTTACAAGTGTAGGTCACTTTGGATAAAAGTGCCTGTTAAATTAATTAATTGTAAATCTTCATGTTTTTATCAGACGCTCCCTTTCGGTTTTAAAACGAGTACAAAAGGCACAGGAGTCGACCCACTCGGATCAGGTGGAACCCATGTTCTCAGGTGCAGCAGGAACACACTTTTACAGACAACCCCGGCATGCCTCCAATATTGAGCAGAAAAACAATGGGGTGTTAATTTTAATCACAATTAATTAACAAATAATTAACATTTCCACAATGAACAATGATCCCAGTTAAAAGGACAATTTAAATGTTTGAAATATTGGCTCCCCTCAGCCATAAATGGGCCTTTCTGCATACTACTTTTATGTTTCTGGGGACAATTGATTCCAGATTGTGATCAAATGTCAGCTATAGCGATAACAACAGATTGTTTATTTGCAAGGAAAGAATGTTCTGTCAAAAGCTGCAGTAGTAACTACAGACTGGCCGCTCCACTTAAACCGAACAGTTCAGTTTACTATTATTAGGAGAAACTCACAGCTTTAATCCACCAACAGAGCTCATATCTGATAAGCTTTCTGTGTTCCCTTCCCTTCCCTAAGGAGCCCCTTCAGAAATGTTTACAGTATCTAGAACCTTCATAAAGTTCATGCACAGCTCCAGGAGAGGGCCAGTGTACAACATGGTGCCAGCGTGCTCGGCGGTCAGGTTTGTACCTTCGATCCAATGAGGGAGTAAAGCCACTGGATAGTCTCGCTGTGACTTATGACCCCGTTCATTCCGTCCACGTAGAGCATGATCTGTCCCAGTGCTGCAGAAGGGAAAGGGAGGTGATCCACAGGGAGATCCAAATGGAGATCCACAGGGAAATCCACAAGGAGATCCACAGAGAGATCCATGGTGCAGGGTGGGCCAAGTGGAATCCCCAGTATTATTGGCTGGTACATGTGAGGAGTTTAAGACCCAGGGGAATCCCGATTCCCTAAATTACCCAAAGATGCTTAACACACAGAGCTGGGCCAGGTTTTCAAACATATGGGCATTTCTGAATATGCGTACTTGATCATGCCTGCGTTCTCGTGGACCCGATTTACGCCATCTTCCATTGCTGAAGACCAGTACCAATACTCAAGAACAGAAGTAAAGAGGATGGTAAAAATCCTCGGATGTTAGTCTTTCTCTGCCCCAAATACCAAAGATACATCAATTGCATCCTCACAGAACAAGACTAATCCCATGACTCATTGCACCCCAAGTTTGATCTTGGGAGGCAAATTAACAAGATTGCTCTTGCTATGACTACAAGTACAATTTTTGCATTCATGCTATTGAGAAACACCAATGGCCAAAGGAGCTGTGAGCGCCATCTCTCTCTGCCAAAAGTGACGGTGGTGTAGGAGGAACTGAAAGTGTCTGAGGTGAATGACCCCTTGGCGGGCGCTTAAGCAGCCTGCAAGGTGGGGGGTAGCGGTGGTGGGGGGGATGCAGCGAGCGATATACAGAGGAAATCCTCAAACCGGTCCTCTTTCCGGAGCCCCAGGCTCAGACGAACCCGCCATCGAGAACGGTGGTCCCAGAGGGTTCTGGAGGGGAAAAACTGTCAGCAGGGCCTGAAGGCAGCAGGACTGGAAAAAAATACACCTCTCGTCCAGCACACAGGGAGCCACCTGTCCAAACATAGCGAGGGATCCACCAGCGAGTGTTCACCACATCCACTCCCTTCCAAGCCGATTAGCTGACAGGGCTGATGAAAAGAGGCTCGCATTCCTTACTCATCGACACGGATGGATTTCTTTACAGGACCGATTCAGGCCAGGCAGGCACCCTGGGGCAAGGGCACCACAGCAGGGCCCCTCAAAGGGCTTATACCAGCACTTTCAAATTTGGAGTCTGTGCCCTTAATGACTATGCCCCCTGCTGCCCATATAAAATTCTTCATGAGTGAGAACACAGTTATGACAGAATAATAATACATCAGTATGACTGGATGGCAATTAACCAATTTGTGCACGCTGTACAAAAGCCTTTTATTTATTTCTCAATTTCTCTGTCCTTAACTGTCGTATGAGCAAACACAGCAGACAGCTGGATGCTGCCAATCATACTTAGCCGAGATCCTAATGCACGCCATGTTACGAGCCCCAATCCGCTGGCGGCTCGGCGGACCTGCGCGACTCGGACGAACGTATCAGCGGCACCAGGGCCCATTTGCGCTCCAGACAGCTCCGATGAGTTTTTCCATTACCGCTGTGCGCGGATATCCAGAGAGCCACAAAGACCTGCGGCCCAGAACGACACACTGAACGCTGTTTCCGACGGTACTGTCCAGGAAGAACTTGCAATCGGAAGGGAGGAGGAGGAGAGTAATGGGAGGCTCGAGAAATGATCCTGTCCCGACCTCCTCCAAAGCCCCAGATGGGGTTAATGCCCGTTTAATCAGCGAGACATAAGAACCCCCCCCCCCACATGGAAACAATGGTAACCAGATCCAAGGGCATTAAATCCTATTTGCTTCAGTCTTAATGAGTTACGGCTGCTGATTTTTAACTGTGGTTCAGCTGTGGACTAGGGGGAGGGGGTTGTTATGGGGGAGACGAACATCAAAACATTGTGAAAAATTGACCCAGACGACAGAGTGTGATCGGTGACCGCTGTTAGGTCGTTTTGTCCAGAGCGGACTAAGAGCAACCCCTTTGAGACGCAGATCGGGCCCGCTTGCGTGTAATCCCAGATAAAAGGCCCGCTAGGGGAGTCCGCCCGCTTCCTCCCATCATGCCGTGCTGCCCCCGGCCAGAGTTGCGGACGGGCCTGATGCTATTGATCTTCCCGCGACTGACTGACGCGGGGGCGGCCTGGGAGCACGATGCAATTCTCCAGTGGGGGGTGGGGGAGTGTGGCGTGGATGGCAGCATCACAGCTTTATGCACATCGCCGTTTGCCACATGTGATCCTCCCGGGGACCTTCCTGCTGGAGCCTGGGAACACGCGTGTGATTAATACAGAAGGCAATTGTGATGGGGTGGAGCATAGCGTGTATGAGGTACAGGGAGGGAACACGCTATTCCACGGACGCATGCATGACAAAGGATGACAGCCATGCCGAGATGGATGGCTCGTGCAGCTGTTCTTGCTGTTTTGCAATGATTATGTTCTATTTCGGCCACACGAGTTCACCTACACTGTATCGTATCCACACCAGGTCATGGGTTCGAATCCCTGCAGCACCAGTAAAAACAAATCCAGCAGCTTCGCACCAGAAGCGAAATGCATAACAGAAACACTCATTATATCCCTGGCCCCAGTTCACTTCCTCTTCAGGCCACTTATTCTCAGTGTGACCTTTGACCTGTCCCCTGCTGTGTAATTGGTCTGGCAGCTGGAGCTGGCCCCCACAGTACAGCAGAATTCAGGCTCACCGTCGCAGAAGGCAGATGCACTGTCTGCTGTTATGGGTCCATGACGAGCGTTAGCTAAGGGCCGACTAGATGCTGACGGAGGGGGGCAACCGGAGGACACGGCGGCTGCACCTGGTCCCACTTTGACACACCTGTCGAGCTCGACTGGCCTCATCAGTAACACTAAGAGGACCAATGGGTAGCTGAGCAGCCTCCCATTGAGAAACGCAGCCACACTTACGACATGGAAGGAGGGGGCCAGCCGAAGGGGGAGGGGGAGGCTGGCAGACTTCAACTGAGCTGGACAGAAAAGCACTGCACTCAGACACAGACACACACACAATTGTATTCAAATCTTCGTAGGGAATTTCCATTCATTTCTATGGACATAACCCTAATCCCAACTATGATAACCTTAACCCCTACCCAGCCCTAACCTTAACCATAAGTAACTAAACAAAAGACAAGGGATTTGCCATTTTAAGTTTTTTGATTGCAGTTATAGATTTTTATAAGACTGAGTTTCCCTTTGTGGAGACCAAAAAAATGGGCACCACAACATCAAATGATACACACACACACACACACACACACACACACACACAAACACACTCCCCTCATCTCCCTGAGCTTCATTTACAGTCACAGGTTCACAGAAGACTAGCAGCCAGTGGCAGACAGGGACCTGCCCATCATAGCGCCCCCTGCCTGAACCATCTAAACCAACAGAGAGTCCCGCCCCTTTTTACAACATAAACCCAGCCTGTTCTAGCTGGACTACGATGTTCAGAGGCTGGCCTGAATCCCGAGCACCTGTACCCTCCACACCACTTTAACATTACAGCAGAGGCTATAATGGCCTCACACCTCCAGGGTTGTGGGTTCGAATCCCGCACTCTATGTGCAAAGTTTGCACGTTCGCTCTGTTTTCAAACTGGTTCCCTCCCAGTTCCCTGGTCAGTGCCAGTCAACACAGGTGGCTGCCTGGGGCTTCCTCTCACATGCTAACATGCGGCTATGTAAACTGACGTCTCTAAATCGCATGCAGTGTGCATTATCTGTGTAAAATGTGTGTCCTGTGATGAACTGGCATCCCATCCAGAGCACCCCCACCTTGTGTTTCCTGTGATAATCTTCATGCCCAGAGCAGATGGATGGATGAATGGAATACATGAAATACTAAGCTAAGGCTCACCGCCTCGCCATGACGATGGGCGGGGGGGGGGGGACTTGTTAACAATAGAAGCAGGGACAGCAGAAGCATAAATGGGATACAAGAGCTGAGTAAGTGAAAGTTATATAGCGCCTTGCGGTGTGGTGGGGTGCGGCCTACTTCCCACATGGCCACACCCATAACAGCTGCTATAAGTCATGTGTGGCACAGTGGGCCGCGATCCTGCATCCGCCTGGCTGCCTGGATCCCCTTTCGGTTAAATATTTACGATTCCATTATCCCTGAGCTATTTGCTTTGTCTCCAAAATTGGCCGCAACTGTTTTTCCACCTTCCCGAGCCGTCATGACTATTACCATCCGGCCGACAGGGAACCCCTCATTCAAAACGGCACGAAAAAATTACAAAGAACTCCACGCCTGTCTGAGAGTCAGACTCATTTTCCATGCGGAATGTCCAGCCCTTTCATATGAATGAGACTGTAAGCTACGTAATGTCCCCATGAGACTGATAATTAATACAATCAGGATTTCTGAACACATATAACGTTCTGCTAACCCTCAGAGACCATGACATGGTGCCTTCAGTCGCAGTCCCATGGAGCGTTAAAGTGTCTGTTTGGTTTGAAGCTCTATTTGGGCCTCTCAGTTCTATTCCCATGCCTGCTGATTACCGCAGTTATCTTATTTTCATCTTTTAATTTCAGCAATTATCTTTTTCTTGTTATAACTGTTTAAAACGAGACTCATTTCTTAATTTTAAATAGCAACAGATCAGCTGTTCTTAGTCTGTGCTGATCATGCAAACCCAGCCCTGATCCACCTGTCTCTGCTAGTTAGAGCAACGCGTTCACATCTAACTCAGAGGACCCCAAGGTGCAGAACGCCCATCTCTATCCTGATCTAGGACCAATCTGATCTCAGCGATATAAAGTTTTACGATTTGTATAAATCAAATATGAGAAGATCACATGTTTTTTGTGCAAGCCTGGGTCTTGAGGGGTTAACATCTCGTGACTTTCCTAGTTGGCGGGTGGCATGGGAAGCAGATTGGAATAGGAGGAGAGGAGTCGAAGAATGAGAAGAATGAGACGGAAAGGAATGCAGGGTTTCGGGTGGAACGTTAGGTGAGAAACAAGGAGAGAAAAGCAGGAAAGGACCGGAGAAGAGCAACTAGTGTGACAAGTCTCCAGTCTCCAGTGAGGAACTAGCCTATGGAGCCATATGTTGAGTGCCAGCTCCCAGAACTCACATGAGACTAAATGGATCGCTGTATCAAGGAGTGAAAATGAGGGAGCCGTCTTACCAAAAACGGCTGGGAATGGTGCAGATTGGGATGCTGGTAAACTGTGACTCACCACATCCTACAGTAAGGAGATATCATACAAAACTTTTTAACAATGCCTGGTTAACCTGGTAATAAGTAACCGCAGCAGGCCACTGCAGGTCTCTCTCACCAACACGTTTTGGGAATGGGGAAGGACACGATGGCAGAACATACAACCACCACACACACAGAACCAGACGCGTCGTGTTACAGCTGCTGCCTAAGGCACCACCAACAGTCATGCATGGACAGTAAGTGACGGCAATGGGCCATTAACCGGCCGGCGGTTGTTTCCATACCTTCGGAACATAAACATGCAGTGGGCTGTAAACCACACATCCGCCGAAGCCATCAATCCCATAGAACAGTGTTTCTCAACAGAGTCCTCACGGACCCCCAGACGGTCCACGTTTTTGCTCTTTCCCAATTACCTGGCAATTGGGAGAGAGCAAAATCCTGCCATAGGGCTGAGAGCAGCAGTTTGGGTCGGGCTGGGGGCTTGTGTGCCATCTCCAGGATGGCAGGGGGGTTAGGGTGGGCAGACATAAGCCACAAGCCACTGACCAGCAGCCGCTGCTGTCAGGCATGATGGATGAGTGAAGATCAGGATTTAAAGACCAAAAATGAGCAGGAAGTCTGAAAAATCCCCACTGCCCGTCCCTTCCAATGTTCGGGGGAGGGGGGGTCCCTACATTATTTAAAGTCTGTGATTTCAGCATGTTGAAGCCTTTCATGCCCCGTCTGCATTGCTGACTATTTACTGGGAGGATTCAGGAAGTCAGCTTTAATATACATCTATTTGCATGGATTTATGTATGCATTGATAGCTATGGGCCGCAACTCAATTTTAAATATATAGTGGTGTATGTTTTGGCATGGGGCTCGCTGGACAAAGTATGTTTCCTACAAGGATGTGTTTTCTGTTTGGAGCACGCGGTTTTCGGCGCTATGGCGACGCCGGGAGTTTCGTTCTAGTGGCCGGTGGAGGTTCATGGGAAAGGCCCCTTTTTCCTGGGGGGTATTCGATGCCATGAGAGTCTCCCTGTCGATGGAAATGCACCTTCCCTTTGGCCGCGGCCGGCATTCCCTGCATAAATTCCCAAACTTTTGCTCTGGCTCTCACGTTCCCAAGGTTTGCTGAGGACAAAGGACAGTCTCAGAGCGGCCAGCAGCAGACTAGTCAAGACTTGCTCACGTACAGCTCTCTTCCTGCTGGCCTGAACTGATAATGACAACCTGAGTTGCGCCGTTCTGGATGCATTTCACTGTAGATGGATGCTGCGGTCAATCTTTGCACCCTGACACTTTTCACTATTGCTCACTCAAGGACGGAGGTCTCAAAGTACCGCCCTGCAGGTGCATGACCCAGTATATGTTTGTAATTCATTATTGATTCTGGCCCGCAGGTCAATATTTCGAGATTAAAAAACGATGTAACATCTATAGTCCACAAATCTGTGGCAGCACCTTCTACCCCAAGAGGCATGAGAAGCCATTTTTCCCCCAGAGAATTGTCTTCTCCTATATGTGCCCAGAGGTCTTTGTCTGGGTGTGGTAGTGGACAAAACCATGTGACCTGGGGATGGAAGGATGAAGCGGGCACTTTGTTAAGGTGCTAAAGGTGAGACGGGTGTGACATAACTGGAACGAAATGAATGTTGGGTCTAGGAAAGTCCAACAGGGCACGGAATTAGGCAAAAGGATCTGAACATGTGGTCTGGAGCCTGTGACAAATACCAGAAGCCCATTTTAAACTTCTGTAATTCAGCACAGGGATTGGCTCAGGCTGATCACATGACTTTGCCCCGCCTCAGAATGGCCACGCCCCCCTTCTTACACTCCCATGGGAGTTTCTAATTCTCCTCCTTTCTCCCAGTTCTTTTCATGCTCCATTTAACACTGTTAAATGCTGCTAGCTGTGCCCAAGCTCTGAGTACCGCTGTATGGCAGGTAGAGCATTTAATTAAAACGAATTCACTTAAAACCCTCCGACCTGTTATTGAGTAATGCTGTCAGAAAGCCTGCCGCCTGCCATCCAGGGTGACGAGGCATCTGGCCAAGGAGGCGGATGGCAGCCCAGAATCAAGGAAATACTTATCAAGTGCTGCCATGAGGCTGAAGGGAGAGAAAGCGGGGTTCTGTGAGGGTCTCTGTTTATTGTAATTTACGTTAGGGGCCTCAGTGATGAAGGCTCTGGTTAATCGGCGCTCCCCGTGTGTGGTCCAGGTCCGGTGACACACGCCAGTGTCGACCCCTCCACATGCGAGCCCCCCCCTTTCCTCCAGGCATGTTTACACTGGCGGGTCACGGCGGCATCGTGTTTCCGCGCCAGCCGCTCCGCGGTGCTCCTGAAGATGCTCGGGAAGGGGAGGGAGGCGGGGAACCGGATGGATGGATGGGGCTGGATCATAGCAGGGCTCGGCTCATGGAGGCCACTCCTAACGCCTAGAGGGGCTGGGGGGAACCCCATGGGAAACACCCCTCACCACAGGGGTCGCTCCCGTGCTGTTGGGACTCTGCCGAGGGGCGTAGAGGAGGGATTCTCACACGTTCGTGCAGCTGGGCTGGACACGGACCAAGTCTGGCCGGGAGCAAGTGGGAGGCTGTGGATATGAGGGCCGGGGCAGACAAGGCTAAATTTTAAAACAATGATTTATGCGTGCACTGTTTCCCTTGGCCTAAGTCTTGGGGATATCAGTCTGCTTCCCACAGGGGGTTAGCTGTCACTAAATCCCCTCCACGCCAGATCGGTGTGAGGATGCCCCGGCCAAACGGTCCCCACGGTCCGCTCGAACAGCAGCAGGTATGAGCGTGCGCGTGTGCGGGCCACGTGCGACCTGCTCGAAACCGTGTATCCAAAGCCCTAGCATCTGCTGTGACTGGCTCCCCAAACAGAGAGGAAGACTGAATTACACTAATGCAGTGTTTCCCAATCTGGTCCTTGGGGACTCACTGCCACTCTGTGTTTTTGCTCCCTGTGAGCCCCCTACCAGACTCTCCACATTTTTGCTCCCTATTGGGGGTTCCAGGGGTCCTCTCTCTCCTTGTTCTCTGCACCTGCACTAGGAGTCGTTGATTATGACGCCCTATATCTATGAGGACTTGTCTGTCTCTGTCCCTGCAGCAGGAGATGGGGAGTCCTGTGTCTGACAGGAAGTCCATCCATTCATCCATCCATCCATCCATTTTCTATACCCGCTTGGTCCATGCAGGGTCGCGGAGGTCCAGAGCCTATGTCTGATTAAGGAGAGTCCTGTCTCTAAGAGGCTCAGTCTCCGACTCAAGAGTCATATCTAACCTGGAGTCATGTCTATGACCAAGGAATCCCATCTCTAATAGCCCTTTCACACCAGGGCTGGTGCCCGTGCTGAGCCTAAATTCCGGCTCAGTCGTTGCATTCACACCAAAAATAACAGCAGTGCCAGATATGTCCTGGCTGGAGCTCAGATTAAAAAAAAATGAATACAGGAAGTTGAAAAGAGAGGTAAACAAAAGCAGTGCTGGCTGCCCTGAAAACAAATATCATGTTCTCCGTGTTTGGAAACAGACCTGCTAACCAGGCGACTGGAGCACTGATCTCCGGGACCGCTTTGGAGGAATCGGGTAAGTTGTTATTGTTGTGTTTACTTGTAATGTACTATAAACTTTACGTTTGGTGTCAGATGCTTTCCGAGGATCCGTCGAACAAAACAGCATATCGTTAAACGCTGGGTTGTGTTTTGTGTGTTGGATGTGTGTTGTGACTAGGGCTAAGCTATATATCGTTGTAACGACAACTTAGCTAACTAATAAGTTACCATTAGAATTTGCCTGCGGTGTACCAGCCAGTGATGCATAACGTACAGCTATCTGCTTTGTTATGAAAATAACACTCATACGCTATCTTGCTTGAAATGTAAGTCATTTAAGTGTCTTTCATGTGCTTGTTTTGGCACAGCTGAAAAGAATGCAGATGGACAGGAGCATCACTTTTAATATCTATTTATTCCATGTGAAAGATTTACATATTTCGTAATTATTTGCATATATATAAAATAAAAGTTTACCAAAATCTCGCGTTCTTTCCTTGCCTTCACTCTCACTATCAAAATAGTCCATTAATGTATAATGCGCAGCAGTTCCTACAGCGGCCCGTACTTATTTTACGTGCATTTGCACTGATTTGACAAGAAATTACTATGCATTTGAACCTTTATATGCTAATTCGTACTTCAGTTGCGATATGAAGGTCAAGATGCACATTTCTCCTCAGTTTTCTTGTCATAAAAGCGACACGTGCAGAAATTGATTGTTGTAACAGTGAAAATGCGTATGTATTTTATGTGCATTTGTGCTGTTACAACAACCGATTGCTGCACGTGTCACTTTTAAAGGTGAATGCATGAATGCGACCCGCTTTTTAACTGGAACACACAAAGGATAGTTCGTGTTGCACCACTGAAGTGCGTGAATAAGTCATTGGCAGATGTACTCAAGAGACTTGTGGGACACTCAGAAATTTTGAATGAACTACGTTGGTTTAAACCCAGGAACCCAATAACATATAAAGCTAAAAATACTGTAAGCATTTGTAGTAAATTCAAAAAAGTCTTGCGTTCATCGTATCTCGCATGGCCCATTTGTGTCTTCACTTACGAAACACTACCCCTCCCACAGCAACACACGCACACTGATGTCACTCTTTCGGCACCAAGTACGGTGTGAATGCAAGACGGTTTTTTGTGTGGCTGATGTGAGCTCCAGCCCGGCTCCGGCCGAGCACCAGCACCAGCACCGGCTGTGGCGAGGGCTTGGTGTGAAAGGGGTATAAGAGCTTAGGCTCTCTGACTCATGAGCCCTGTGTCTGCTCTGGAGTCACGACTTGTGTCTTGTGTGTAAGAGACTTCATCTGTGATTCAGACGAAAGACAGGTTTAATATGCTCTTGCCAGCAAAGTGAGGAGAGGATGGAATCATTCAGTAAAAACATGCTACCTCTGAGGATGTAGTTCTGGTAGTTCTGGTCTGCTTCTGCTCCCACCTTTATTAAACACGTCAGCCCCTCAGCCATGACAAACTCGTGGACCAAGTCTTTGTCATCCTGAAAGACAGCAGGAATGTAGCATGACACATACACCCTAGTATGTCACTGTGTATGTCAGTGTGTATGTCAGTATGTGTCAGTGTGCATGTCAATGTGTGTCAGTGTGTATGTCAG
>JAAGVU020000045.1:3131137-3174870 GCA_011763525.2 Mormyrus iriodes | reverse complement strand
TAGTTAAGTTCTCCCCAAACGAGCTTGATGGGCCGAATGGCCTCCTCTCGTTTGTACATTTCTTATGTTCTTATGTAAGAACTTTTCAGTTTTAAAGTAGTTAGCGAAACCTGAAGTAGCTCAAAGTGTCCTCTGTGACATGGATTATCTGGTCATCCTAGTCACTGGCAGCTTTCCCTCTAAATTCCTCGAATGCTGAAATACAGATTCTCCTATCGATACAGAGGTCAGTCACATCTCAGGCAGCAGCCAATGTGTCGTGGAAACAAGAGGCTACCAGTGCGTCCATGGCCGGTCAGCAAGTCCGAAGGGCAGCCCAGCGAGGCCGTGTGTAGGACCCCACCTCCGGCTTCACTCGAGGCATCTGGGGGTCATACCCGAAACCACTTAGCCAGACTATCAAAGCTGACATTTTAATGTTTTCACTTGGGCCCAAGTGCCATATCAAGATGCCCTTTTCAAAGTAGGTCACTCCTCAAAGTAACACGAAATCTTCTGTACCAGGGCCAGGCCATGCCATGTCCAGGCCCCGTGCCTCACAGACGAGGGCTTCTTAATGACATGCAACTGTTCACCAAAGTGGAACAGGTTGCAGTTCTGGGAAGCATCGAACGTGGGTCAAGCTTCACCCAATTAGCACCTAGTGTCAGCTATATAGGTTGTGTGATTGGTGGGGGATGTCTGAGATCATGCAGCTTTTTATATGCCTGGTGAGGGTCCCAAAAGAGGACCTGGGATGTGGGGGGGGCATTTTGGCTACAGCGCTTCATGATATTCTGACTTTATGTCCCCAAAAGGTACCAGATGACCTTGTTCATGAACCCCAAGCAAGTTGAACAGAAGCTCATACTGGGCCCCGCCATTTTAGTCTGGGACACAGAGGTGCACAGTCGATGGCCCCGGGTGTCTGACTCGATCCACCTCTCACCCCCCTCCCAGACTCGCCCCTGTAGCTGACATTCACAATGATTTAATGCTGAGGTGGTGACATGACAACGGACGGACGATGATGGAGGAGCTCGCCCTTTGGCGCAATAGTCCGCCTTGAGGCCAGACGACGCACTGTCAGGCCGTGACCCCTAGGGAGCGCTCCTGGACTAATCTGCTTTAGACTGGGTGGGGGGGAGAATCTCAGGTCAGGAAATTGTGCGAGATGTTTAGTGACAAAGATGAAGAGGATAATGAGGCTTCCAGAACAGACCTTTTCACATTAAGACACTCCCAACAGATATTCCTTCATACGCTTAATATCAGTTTATGTAGGTCCATTGTCACTGGAAACAAACAACCCCAGACTGGATAAAATGGATAAAAATAATGAAAAACACTGACAACATAACTTTCTATACAAAAAAACAATTCTAATAATAATATTCCTCACTGACCACTGCATATAGTCGACAGCTTTGTAAAATATACCAGCGCTACGCCGAAACAGACTGGGAGATGCATTTGAAACTCCCGCCCATCTGAAAACAAGAGAAGTGTGGACACAGATGACGCAGCAAACAGGAACCGGGGCAAACCGATCATTCTGACCTACGACCCCCGACGTAGCAGGCCTCCCAAGACGGACAGCTCCAAAAACAGCACCGCTGGTGCCTTAATCAAATCCCTGGCCCCATCCAAGACCCGCCCCAGCAGGTGTTAAGATCCTCATCCTGTCCTGGAGATCTGAAAACACAGGTGAACATCCCAAGAAACACGACGACTGAAAACGGAGCTCTGTAGATGCCATTTTTCTCAAACAATGATATAATAGAATAATATCTGCTTGCTGGTTAAGTCACCTCCAACTCTCATCTCACTTCCAGTCCCCCCCACCCCGGCTCCGCGTCCTCTGTCATCACCCTGAAATGTTATGTGCCATGGACATTCCAGACCCAGATTCTGGAATGTTCCCAGCCTCTCGGGTGTTTCCCAATTGTCAGAAACAATGCTATATAATAGCTTATCCGGACCTTTCTCATTTTATTTTTGTACTGCTTATCCAGTACGGTGTCATGATGATCCTGCAGCTGATCCCAGTCAGTGCCGGGCAGGGACGCCGGTCCATCGTCAGGAACACACACTGGGAGCTATTTAGAAAACCTGATTCATCTAATTGCATGCCCTTGGGTTGTGAGAGGAATCCCACGTGAAAACACAAGAACGTACGTAGCCCACACGCCTAAGGCATGAGGCAGTGACGCTAAGTGTTACCACAGTGCCACCACACTGTACGCAGACATCTGCATAAAAAAATAAATCAAAGTAATTAGGCTGCTCCCTGCTGCCCCCTGTCTAATCAGATCCGTAACTGCACCTCACGCCCACAAGGAGTCCCAGACAGGTGACCGGTAGCCAAAGTGTCACCTGAAAGCAAAGCAAGGTCTACCTGCTGACTTTGTGCAAACTGAGGTACAATAAACATATTTCAGCCCAAACACGTTTCAGCTCATGATTTAACTGGGGCCGCGGCTGGAAGTGGATGACCTCCGCTCCTTTCCCATCGGGATCAGCCGTCCCGGGACCCCTCCGGAACGCCACGATGACTCATCCTGTATCACGCATCCAGAAGAGCACCTGTGTGAGCTCTGGGTCTCCGCCCACGACGGGGAACCAGAACTCGGCATCTCTAAATAACATTAATGACGCTTTGGAGACTGACAAGCACAGCCTTAAGTTGGGGGAACCCCACCGGGAAACAGGGGCGGTGTCAAGGACAGCAGGTGAGGGATTTTCCCGGCGGGGTTAGCGGCTGCATGCTGTTAGCGGAACATGGCGCATCTCGCCTGTAAAAGTCAGGCCACATGTCCACAATCCAGGCAGAGGGAAGCAAACTTCTGATCGTACAGGCAAGAATATGGGGGGGGAGAAGCTGAGGGATACAGGCAGCAAGATTTATTATGAGAACCATTATGTCCTCGGCACGCAAACAGCCTTAAATCACCGATGATTTTGCATGATATCATTACTCCGATCTATCACTGCGGGGCCAAGGCGAAAATTACGTCGAGATCCATCACCCCGGACTCATCGGGACTCCAGGCCTCCTCCAACACAATCTGTCTGCTTCAAAGCAGTGCTCAAACGTTTGGCGTCTAGGAACTGCTGGGTTGCGATGCGGTTCCAGATGCAGGTAACATATAGTGGGCCAATCACACGGGTTTATAAAGGTGGGCAGATCCCACAGTCCCTCTCTCACCCTCAGTGACTTTGTGTGAAACCCAAAGTTCAGCAGAGTTGATCACTTTATCCTGGTAGAAGAAAAATCTCGGCCAGTCCATTAATAAGTTTTCCTCATGCATCATGGTCAAGTTATAACTGAATTATGCCTTAAAAATGTTTTGAAATACCTGTTACAAACAAGAAACATTAATAAAAACAAGAGAAATGGCCCCTTATCAACATCACAGATTACGCTTCATTAATTTAACTTACTTCATTAACTTACTATGAAAAATAATCTCTCCAGTGCCATTAAACACTGTGTTTACGCTCGCGATCGCTACTGAGACAGGAAGCGTGGCAGCGTGGATGCTGCCATCACCCGGCATCACTTCAAAGCATCGTAAAGTCTAAATATCTTAAGTCAAAAGTGAAGAACATTGATATATTTACATTTTTGTTTCTCAATATGTAAACCAAAGACCTAAAAATGAGAATATGACACAGCAGGCTCGCTGGATGAGAAGGCCCGTCGTGCGACAGCTGTGTGGTCTCACTACTCATAGTAACGTGATGGGATCAAGATTTTTTTGACATCAAGCTATCATTGACTCCCTGGTCATGCTCAAAACCTCCTTGCATAAGTTTTGCATTAGATCACACCATGGCAGGCGGGTAAACGTATTTTCACGACAGTTAGCTGTCCTCACTAACGCTATGTAGGCCTCGCTCCGCTAATAGCTGATCCATTAATGATGGGGCCGCTCAGGTAGAAGCAGGTGGGGGCGTGGGGGGCGCTGTGTGTTTGCACATTTCTGTGTCCCTCCTTTTCAGCCCCCATCTGACACTTCACCACGACCCCTAACCCTAAAGCCAAAATTGCTGCCGTGGGTCATACGTAAACATACACAAACTCAGCTGGGACTTCATCAAAAAAACCCCGACGCTAATGCTAATACGTCCACCGCATTGGCAGCGAGTCAACATTGCTACCCTGGCAACCGCGGTACTGGTAAATCATCGCCCGGTTTGACTGCTGAAGATAATCCTTGTCCTTCCACCACGAGTAGATGCCACACATGAGTGGGTGGAGAGAAAGGGCTCTTTCAGCAACGTGTGCTACAATGAGGCAGGATTTCTGCCAAACAATAAAAACGACTTTAGAAATCATTTTTATAAATCACCCACTCAGTCACCATAGGTGTGAACGTTGGTCTGCATGTGGAAGAACAGGAGAAGATGTTTTGGGTCATCTGATGGTTTGGCATGAAACACAGAAGAAATCGAGATATATGAAGAGCATTAGAATGATATATATATATATATATATATATATATATAAAGGGCACTAGGGGATATATAGAAATGCAAATGGAGATATATAAAAGAACTGTAGTATATTTAAAGTTCATCAGAGAGTGAGAGAGACACAGTCAGGGGAATTGTCTGATGGTCATAATTTTATAATTATGCCCTTTCATCCATTCACCTTCCATAACTGCAGTGCAGGGTCACAGGGTACATAAAAAGAGTAATTCCCAAATGAAGAGGAACACGCACACGCACACAAACCTCGGAACCATGCCAGGTGGACCGGGTATGTCGGGAACGGGCCAGGCTTATCACTCTAATGTTGTGTGAAATCGCTGTGGGCTTTGATGGCCGCTGCCGTTCAAAGTTCCGGCCCCGATAGCCATCGGCGCAGACCAGGTTCTGCTCGGTCGCGTCTGGCTGTTTCAGAACCTGCTATTTGCAGCTATGAATTCTACAAATACTGTCTGCTGTAATATTATCGTCGTTTTGGGCCACTAAAAATAAACGAGTTACAGAAATAATCTCCTTTGAAGGTTTCTGAAAATCCCCCCGTTTCCTCTCTGTCTGAAGTCCACCTGCTGCTGATTAGGCTGGATTGTAGCATAAAGTGCAAACTGGGCTTTTTAAACATGTCAGTACAACTAACTTAGGGTGCTTATAAGTGTAGATACCTAGGGCATTGACCAAACTTTGACTGCAAACACCTTCAGCCCATTTAGAAGTTATTAAATGCTTAAATGTCGGTTTAATATAACTGCAGACAGTTGGATATTCTGCTAGGCACCGTTAGGGTACAACAGGCGTATCCCCTTTGTTCTTCAAAGAGGTGAATCCTTAACAATCATACCACCTGCAACGCATTCTGGACCAAAGAGAACAAAGCGGAATGACCAGGACCACAGAGTGACCGCACTGCACGGTCGATAAAGATTCCATTACTGGGCCCTTGAATAATTTAGGAAGGCCTTGAGTTCCATGAATAATTTAACTTGATGGAGTTAACAGCAGGGGGTGGCAGTAGGTCTTTGAGAGGAAAAAAAAAGGCTGACTCATCCTCCATGCTAACCGGAGTCCGACACGGCTGGCGTGTTCAGTCATGGCGGTCTGGAGATGAAAGCCGCTGATCCTCTTCAGAAAGTCTGCCCCGCTGGGCAAGGAGCAGTCGTGTTTGATTTGAACCCAGCCTGGTGCGGACACACTCCAGCCCAGTCACTGCGGTCCCTGGGTCAAACAGAAAAGCCTGGGCAATCGTGAGCCGATTGGTTATCAGGTTCTACAAGGAGGAGGCCTTGAGACCTGGCCAATCAGAAGAAGGATGATAAAATATCCTGTCCAGAGACTGTCTGTCCAAAATTCAAGACCGAAAGCGGCCCGGCAGCGGAAGAAAGCATCCCAACAGAAGCCACAAGGCGCCAGGGGACACAGGGGCGCTTCTACAGGGTGCCATGGGCTTGTGCCAGTGCAGCTGAGCTCTATAATGGGCCCTGGAAAAGGTCAGGCTGTCTCCGTCGGCCCCGCGGCTTCGGCGCAGAGGGAAAAACACAAACTCTGCTTATTTTAAATATTACATGATTAAAAAGAGCGGGGAAGACCAGAAGAAACGACACAATTATGGCTCCTCAGATGTAAACGTTCTCTTAGCTGATCTTGGACTCAGAGCAATGGTAGCTTACTGGACGCGGAGAATGCTGTGATTTGCATTTGACTGAAAGACTGGGGTAAAAAAAAAAAAAGAATGTAGTAAGTTCGTGAGGAATGTTAGAGGCGCTAGGACAGCTGAGATATTAGAATCAGGCTTCAATCCAAGTCAACATATATGCTAATCACATTAGCAATGCTAGTGATTAGCTACTCACCTAATAAAAACATAACAATCAAGTAATTCCAGAAAAGCTCAAATTTGTCAGCCTGTGCTTAGCTAACAAGTGTCTCAATGTTGCGGTCAGTGCTCTGAATATAGCTCAGATGTTATGCTTAATAGCGAGACTGGGTGACCGCTCTGTGACCTGTGCTAGCGGGTGTGAGCTTCACGTTACAGGAGAGGATGAGGTTCAATCAGCAGCTGTATCTATATCAGCCACTCTGCTGTGAGCCTAGGCCTCAGGCTGGCACTAATGCCCAAATACATGCTAAGTGCTAATGGCTAATGCTAAAGCTCTAGAGTGGGCAAAGACCAAACAAAGCAGGTATCTGCGAGACCTGCGGCGCCGCCCCTCAATCTACCCGCCAGCTTCACTGCTGAAAAAATCCACGAGAAACTGCAGATGCCAACACGATAGGCACTCACAGCGGAAGTCACTCATTTGTGAAATACAAGTTCCAAATATAAAGTAGTATGGGGTGAAAAGGGAAACGGGAGACTGGGGTTGGGACAAGGAGGGGGTCTGAATTTTCAGCGGGTGATTGGGCCTCATGAAGCTCAGCTGCTCTTTATGGGATGCATCTGAAAATCTAAAGGGTGGGGCCGCAGATGTGTAATTTCTCATAATGTGTAAAAACACTTTGATTAACTTGACGAGAGGCAGTTTTGGGACCCACCCCCGCACCCCTGCTGCTAGACACTTTGCTTTCTCCAAGTCCGTGCCAGTGAAGATGGAGGTCTGGTAATTCACTCATTCATCTACTCTGGAGCAGGGATCTCTTCCCCTGACAACCTGTAAACAGTTATTCTGCTACCCATGAGGCAAGCCGGATGAAGACTGACAGGGGTGGTCGGGGTGCATTATGAGAAGATGGGGAGGGCGGATCACAGGATGGTGTTTCACTTCTGTATTTTTAGCAGCTGATCCCCCATTCCAGCAGTGACCTCGACCCTGCACCTCTGAATCCGAGCCTCCCTCAGGGCGCCCAAGAAAGACAAGAGACTGGACCCGCGTCTCCAGCTGACCAGCTGACCCGGGTTCGAAATTGCTCTTGGTTGCCTTTGAGCCCCACAGCGGCGAGCTGAGAAAACACCTCCTACCCGACGGTCGAATCAATGGTTTCATTTGGAGTATCTAGGGGGACAAATGGTTCTGCATTTCAACACGTTTCGAGTGTTTTGAGTTTGCTGTCCATGATGGATTTAGAGGGGATCTGGGGGAGATGCCCCGGTCTTCATGGAAGCCCTCAGAGATCGGTAACAAACAAAGAGATGTGATGGGATGGCGTACGCTTATTGTTTGTCCTGGTATAGAATGACTCCCTGACCCTCACCCTCACATGCCAAGACGGTGAGGCACCAGTCTGTGATGCCCCCCCCATAGGTATACCTGACAGATGCCCCCCCCCCATGTGCTTGTTGAACCGGGGAAAACGGGCTTCTTTTTGCTCCTTGCACATCTCCTAAAACCATTAACCTGCACTCCTGGCATGGGCAAAGCAAGACCCCGCTGGGACGCAGCCTGGGGCTTAAAGCCGTCGCTCAAACGTTAGGGGAGCGTTGCCGTGGCGGTTTCCATGGAAACGCAGAGAGAGCATCCTCTCGCTCTGGCACGGGTGTCAAGGCCAACCGGGACCGAAGCCGGCCAATACAAACAATTGCTCTGTGGCTTCTCCTCCCCGAGGGCCCAGGCCACGTCAGCCTGAATGCGACCAGGAGAGAGAGAGAGAGAGAATGAGGGAGGGAAGGAGAGACCATCCACGAAAACGAGAGCTCACCGTAAAAATGAAAACGCAGACTCTGCAAACTGGTCAGCGAGGGGTCATGGCAAAAAAGAAAAAACGCAGCTGCTTGGCAGGCCGGCATGGAGCCACATGTTCACCCGGGTCCAGACGGGGGCAGTGCTCACCCCGGGGGGGGGTACTAAGGACAGTGTTCCCAGACCCCTCAGAGCCCAGGTCACACGTGAGGAGGAAAAAAACCCAGGAAAATGATGTCAGAAGTCGACACACAAGAGAAAATAAAGTATTACTTGCAGGCAGAATGAATCCTGATTTGTTTCTCCTTTTGATGATGTCAGGTCGGTTTGTTTTGGGTACTTCCAGCCACGCCCCCCCCCCCAACTCTGGTTTAGGCCCTCAGAACAAGTAGGTCACATTAAGAGACCCGATGCATGAGAGGAAAGGCAAAACATGTCAGAAACTGCTCTGAAAAAAAGCCTGTACTTTTTAGTTTTTTTTAATACCGGGTTTGATAAAATCATCTGATGAATATTCGGAATTAAAGTGCAAACTCGCCTGCTTATCTAAGCAGGCCATCACCACAAGGGAAATATCATACGGGTGTTTGTGACTGTTATTTATACGACCCCCAGCAGGTGCTGACCGGGTAGAACAGGCCCGTACTGAATCATTGGGACCTCTGGGCACTGACTGGCCTCCGCCCTGACCCGCCGAGCCGTGATCGGGTTCCTGGGGTGTAGGCAGGGATGCAGGAAGGTGAAATATCGACCCAAAGGTGAAGAGTGGCCTAGCAATATGGAGGTGGCCTGGCAGGACGCGGGAAGCTGTCCACTGTATGCCTCTCTTCAGTCTGACACTACATCGGTACTGAGGAAATAGCATGAACACACACACACATGCGCGTGCGCGCACAGCATACACACCAATGCACCCACACGCTCACAGCAAACGCCCACCCCTCCCTGTTTCTCCGCACTTCAGTGCACCGTACAAAATGTTTATTCTGCACCCGTGATGATGGATAAACACAAAAAAACAACCCAGTCCAAACGGTGTTAAAACAAATGGAAAGCGGGGAAACGGCATCTGAGAAGCTGACATCACTTGCTTTTCATCAAACCATAATATCGACTGTTATTTGACAATTAAACATCGCTGTTATACGGACTTGGAAACAGCTGTGGCGAACGGGCCTTGGCCATCAGAACAAAGCGTTTCAATTAGGGCATTGGATTCCAGAGGGGCAGTATTAAGCAGGCCGTCCATGTCGGGGCTTCGAGGTATAACACCCAGCCGTTCCCATCCATCTCATCTCTGATTTGTTCTTGCCTTTTTTGCCCCAAACTTTTGTTGTTGGAGTACTTTCAGGGGAGACTCCCACCCACCACCACCACCTCTGACCTCCTCCAGTGCCTGGGGGAACATTCACTGCTGGCGGGTCGGGTTCAAGAAGAAGGGCTAGCGGCCATGAGCCGGCAGAGCAAACGAGTCCCTGGTGGGCCGGCGGAGCACGCTGGCGGGGAAAAGTGCGGCGGGGAGGGGGGGCAGGGGGAGAGGCTATTTATAGATGGAGCGGGTGAGAAGCCGTCAGCAACTACTGCCTAAAATATCAAAAAGAACACGTATAAGGGGGACAAAGAGGCACGTCAGATGGGCTTCTGGCCTTCTGCTAAGCCAGCACTCTGACTCACAGCCCCAAGCTGGTCCTAAGAAAGCCAGGCCGGGTCAGAACCACTACCTCCAGGCTTATATCTTTGAGTAATATCACAGGTCCTCTCTGGATCAAGCCCCAGTTACAATGGGGGATTTAAATCATAGGCGAAATGAGATGCTCCCTCACTGGAAACCAATATCTGTGTAAAAGCTGCAACAGGGAGATTAGGTCAAAACGGATGGTGGGGAGAGTTTCTGGATTTATACTTTTTTTTATACAAGTGACTTTAATCAAAGAGCTTAGAATTAAGCAGGTAAAGTGGTTAAGTGCAGAATTAGAACCACGGTTAAGAAAGTTAGCAGGTGTCTTTCCAAATATTCTTGGTGTTTAAATCACAACAGAAGCAGCAAACATGAACAAAAACAAACAACATTGACGTGAAACAAGACAAAACGAAACAAAATTCAATCTCAGTCCGCAGAGCTATAGCCTGTTACGCTAACTGAGCAAAAGAGTCAGCCGTCTATAAATGCAGCTCATTTGCGAAGCCAAACACAACACATGCAGAAGGGGTGTAATACCTACCCCCACCACCAGGGGTCATCAAAACTGACTAGTGTAGTGAAATATGCCAGTACAATTAGAATGAAAGGGAAGAAGATCCTGGTCTAAGTGGGCCCAGGGACTGCAGTAGGACCTTCATCTCCTAGAAAGCCTCTCTCTAGCTTCCTGGTGGCCTCTGCCCTATAATATGCATTTCCCATAATGCTTGGCGACAAAAATTGGCCCATCCGGTAGAGCATTCTGTCTCTCTCTGCCATATTTTCACTTACTCCTCTCTATCCTGTTTCTCCATGTCTTTCTCTCCATCTATCCCTTTTCCCCTTTCTGTCACCGTCTCTGCTCTCTCCCTCCCTCTCCCCCTCCCTCCGCCCCCCCCTCAGCTCCCAGACGTGGTCCGGCATCGGCTCTGACACTCGACTCCACGCTCACATGTCTCTCTGCTGTCAACACCCTCCAAAGATAACAGGCAGGCCCGGCTGTCCGGGCCCGGGACCCGGCGCGCAGCAAGCATTAGACAGCACAGCGCCGGCCTGGGGGCTAAAATTAAACCCTCTAAGAAAGACAAGGCTGGGGGAGTTAGAGGGGTAGTCCTGGATTCACACGGCCTTCATGCCCGCTCCGTCCTTCTGCACACGTGAGCGGAAGGGATGCCCTCATCTGGGGGGGAAGGGGTGGGGAGGCTAAATGACGGGGGGTAATTGAAAGTCCACCTGCCCACTCCCTGTACGTGGGGCAGGGCGGTAATCTCAGAGAGAGCTCGCAGGGCAGACAGAGCTCCCCTCCATGGCAGTGCTTCTCAAAAAGTGGACGTGATAACATCCTGGGGGGGGGTGTCATTAAATGAGAATTTATAGACCCCTGTATATTTAAAACCATGTGTCACCCTCACAGCTTGGTTTATTTTTATGATTACAGTAAGTAAACGGAGAGCCTCCAGTCTAGAGGGGAGGAAGCAGAGGGCCAGCATGTGTGTGTGTCTGTGTGTGTGTCTCTCTCTTTGTGGGCATGTATACATTACATTGCGAGGACCAAATGTCCCTATAATGTGATAGAAATGTGTGTTAGTTATTTTGATCTTGTTGGGACATTTTTTTGGTCCCCAGAAGGGGAAACTCAATTTCAATTTTTAGATAGATAATCTATAACTGCAATCAAAAAGTAAAAATGCCTTGCATTTTGTTTGGTTACTTATAGTTAAGGTTAGGGCTGGATAGGGGTTAAGGTTGTCATAGTTGGGATTACGATTATGCCCATAGAAATGAACGGAGAATCCCCACAAAGATTTAGATACGTAACCTGTGTGTGTGTGTGTCTGTGTGTGTCTGGGCATGTGTCCTACAGGCCATAGCGCTAACATTTACCTGTGGGAGTAATTAAATGTGTCCTTTTGTGTCCGTGACCGGGACAGCATAATATATTATATTACCGAGACAGTAATATTACTGCTCAGTGCTTTTCGGCTACTGTAAAATGTCACCTGCTGTTACACTCATCTGTGTCCCTGTGCTGTTAAAAGCAAGTTGGGACAGCCATTGATGTCTAGGCAGGATTCTGGGGGAGAATAAATCCAGACTATTTAAAGCTGGTGTATATAAGCAACAGGTGACATGAATGTGCACAATCCTCAATCAGCTGACCAGCCCTCTAAGATGCCCACACCCCCCCACAGGTGCTAAATAAAAACTGAATCACACTGCAAGGTACTGGATCACATAACCAAAATGAGGGGCACACGGAGGTCACATGACCAAGACCATGATGTGTAATGTGGCCCACCAGCAGGAGGCGCAGTGCAGCCCCAGACGGCGGTAATGGCGATACTGTATCTCCATCTTTCTGTTGTTCCCCAGGGGCTCTGCAGGATCAGGTGACCACACGTGTCTCCTCCTGCTCCAATTTGCTAGACCCCCCCCAATCCTGATTAAAAACCATAAGCCCCCCCACCCAAATCCGCTCCACCCGCAGTTTGGCTGGAACATCTTCACAGAACAAAAGCAAACAAACGGTCTCGTTGAGCAGCGGAAGTGGGGTGTCGGGTGGCGGCCAGGGAGGGAATGTAATAAACAAATCGGGACGTGGATTCTTAACTATGTGGCACTGCATCTGGGCCGGGACGGCTCTGATTAGACCGGGCCACCGCGCCGCACCGCGCCGAGGCGCTCATATGAAATATCAGCCGCTATTCCTGACACTGACAGGCAGGAATGCATCCAGGCCGCCCCGCTTTATCCGGTCGGATGCTATGGAATCGCTGGATTTGTGTTCGAGGACCCGCCATGGAATGACCGACAACTCCCCATAGACACACACACACACACACACACACACACTCGAAGGCCTAGAGTGATTAAACACAGTGTGCAGGCCTGGGCACATGGGGCCAATCTGTTGAACTTTTGGCACTAAGCCGTTAATGTTTGTCGCATGCATGACACTCATATTCTCCTCAGTTTGTCTCACAAACTGCCTCTCATCATACAAAGCCACTGTCAATCCGTTCACATAAAAAGAATGAACTCCTCATAGAAAACCCACAACGGGGGCCTTCAGTAACAGAACGACAATCCAATGCAGCGACTCTTCCAGCACCCATAGACGGCAGGAACCAGAGGTCAATGAGGATTAGCCTTCTGGCATGGTGGCGGCTCCCCTCCGTATAACAGTAGATAATAAAACTCTAAGCTGATGTTATTTAATCAGCAGTATTGAGTGTCCAGCTTAATTTCTGAGCGAGGAGCATGGAATGGCCTTCATGAGCTGGGACCCACCGCCTCCATTGCTGACACACGCAGATAGCATCGGGATCCGTCTGCTGTGACATGCACCGTTAAGCGATGAGGGACCCCTGCCACGTGCCCGGGCCTCACTGATCCCAATCAGGCACTGGGACTGCAGAGAGAAACGTGAGCGGCAGGTAATACCCCCCATTTTAATTAAGGGTGATTTGCCCATCGCCCTTTTGCAGGTTAGTCACCGAGCCGTACCAAGTTGGGGGTGGGGGGGGGGACATCCCATAAAAACAGCTGGGAAGGCTCCTCTTGATGTACTCCAGCCACAAAGCATCGGCCCATACCACTGCAAACGGAGATAATCGCCTCACCAGACGCCAAGCGGTCACGGTCATCTTTTTTTAACCAATAACACCGAAAACAATCTCGACTGCCTATAATCCAGGAAGTCGGAGCCGTTTGCAGTGCCGTCGGGGTCCAGCTGGCCACGGCCCTCTATAAACTGGTCAGGATAGTCTGGGATCTGATTGGCCATGACCGTCTCAGGCTCAGGTTGTCTGAAATGCTGCTACTAATGCTAGTTTACAGTCCAGCTTCCCATATCCATCTGTGATCCAGCTGGCCTTGACCATCCCTAAAGGCGTCGTTCATGACTGCATGTAGACTGTTCGGTCATGTGACTACAGTAACTGGTCATGTGATGACAGTAATTGGTCCTGTGAAGACAGTGATTGGTAATGTGACCACAGTGATTTGTCAAGGCCACCCACCTTTTCCTTGATGAGGTTATGAATTAAATACATGGAGAATAAGCAGCTCGGTGTACAACCTGCCTGCATGTGGGTTTTAGCCACTCAAAGGAAACAGTACGTAAATCAAAGCTGACACTCCGTATTTTCACTGGCTAATTTGTCCAACAGTAACACAGCCTGTTGATATCTGACTGATTTTTTTTAATTCAAAAAGCGATTTTCAAATAGACAGACATGAAGCTACCGTATCACAGGATTTTACCGAAAAAACTCGTTCAAATTAGTTCAAGGTTTTTTAAAACGAAAAAGTCACTAAACTTTTCCCTCAGGAAAATTGCACAATTAATCCTCATTATATGTCAATCATACTTAATACAGTTCGTAAAAACACATTCTTAGCAGCAGTTAAGTGTTAGCAGTTGTTTAATGGTCATTTTGTCTGGTCATGAGTTCCAGACGTACGTCACGCGGCCCCTTAGCCGACCCTAACATGTCGGGTTTATTACGTTCATACCCAGTTTTTTACTCGTGTGCTACCTCTGTGGGCTCACGCCTCCATGGCTGTGGGTTCGATTCCCAGCCCCAACTCTGTCCTCCCAGGGTTCAGGTTATTCTGGTTACAAATTCCCTTCACAGTCAGGTGACTCGGCGTCTCTGGGCTGCCCCATGGCGTGTGTGGGTATGTGCCCTGCGATGGACTGACATCCTGTTCAGGGTGCCCCCCCCGCTGCCCCACGTCTCGCAAGCCCCTACATAAACCATCTTCACACAGTAGTTCACCTTCCCCTCCCTGTACAGATAACTCAGACGTTCTAAACTTAGCCTGTAAAAGCGCAGGGCAGGTTAACCACAAATCACAGAGAAAAAGCAAAAGTTTTCCATGATGGACTCGGGCCTGGATAAAGCGCCCCCCCCCACCCCCGCTGGAGCGTACAGCAAGTCTATACTGGCAGGCTTACATGGCGGTTTCCCATGCTGAGTCACTGCCCCATCGGAACATCGATTTCACTCTGGAAGCCATAAATCTCTCCTCTAGTATCCTCTCCACAATAACATAACTGTGTTATATATGCAAACCGACTGTCGCAAATTCACCAAATATTCGCCTGCCAATGGAGCGGGACTGTTGTGGACCCAATCCTCACAGGTCCTCTTGTGGCCTGTCCAGGTACACACAGACGCCACGCTCTGTCTGCTCCCCGCTCCGCCTGGAGCCCGGACAGGATTTATCGCTCGCAAAAAAAACATATCATTTCTGGATCCAGACCAGGCTGGGGAGGCAGAATCCGGCGGTACGTGTAAATTCATCCCGATTCGCGAATGTCCCCCCAGGCTCGTCTTTGTCGGATTCTTTGGTGACACTTACCCCCTTTCGCACATTTACACAGCTGCAGATTTCACCAGAACAATCAGGGCTAAGTATCGTGCTCTAGGGTACAACAGCAGGGCGTTCTCCTGGGAGGGGTGCACGGGTATCTAGCCTTAACCGCTGTATTATATTATCCTTAAAGTAACACCATGACTAGCCTTTTGAAGGTGATTTAACAACGTGCGAAAAGACTGCTTTTAAATGTTGTTCCCAACCTCACAATGAAATATCGCCTGGAAAGTGTAAAACTGTCTACATTTAGCTGACTGGGATTCCTCCCCCCCCTCCCTGAAGCGACACCACAGTTCCAGCGACGAGTGAAACGATCCAGCCCCAAACCTTTAAATGTCCCCATTAGCATGCTGGGCTAATCGCACAATTTAGGGCCCGTCGCTAATGGTTCGGAACATATGTATCCCAGGGCATCAGGCTCACCATAAACAAGCTAACAGCTAACATAGCTGGGGTGGCAGGGAAACGAATGGGTCTGCCACAACCAAGGCCCGTGCCACGGGGTCTCTATGTACCCCAGCGAGCGGCTGATGGATAATGAGCCGTTGTATGAAATGCTGGGCCCAGCAAAACAAAAGCAAAAAGAGGTGGCTTATTGGACGGGTCCAGTTAGCCATGAGCACAGATCTTTGCCAAGGTTTTGGATGCAGCCCTCGACAAAGACCAGGTATACGTTGAAGGCTCTCCTCTGTCCACCTGCCCCTAAATGCAATGTAAAGTTGTCAGCGGGCATTTGATGTGTCCATCATTATCTGGGAATGCTACTGTGGTCTTGGGCCCCACGATTACTCCTCCGCACATAATTCCCGGGTTCAGGACAAAACTACATCAACCGGAACCCCACAACGCTCTAACCCCCCCCCCCCCCCACCGGCAATAACTTTTATTTCCCCCAAGACAGTGGGCCTGGTCGCAACTCATAATGTGCCTCAGATAAGGTGGCCATCTCACCCACCTGCCCGCCCGCAACTGGTGATCCTGACGATGGCACAGTTCGGAAGACCGCAGACCCCTTTTACGGAAAAACTCCTAATGTACAGTAGGGCACGGGTTAAATATCCATCATACTGCCGCACACCACCCACTCATATTCGCTAACGACAGGCAATTGATTAGCTGACAGTGGGAGAGCGTGTGGCCCGCTGTGAAGGCTATCCTACAGCGTCCCAGTTGGCGCCAAAAGAAAAATGCCCCCCTAGGGAGGTGGACGAAACAAACAGGGATACGGTGGGTTTTAATCAGGGTTTTCAAAGAAACCAAAAATGGGTATTGTTCTTCACAGGCCGATGAAGTAGGGGCCCCGCACTGCAAATCAGCGCCAGGACATGAAAAATCACTAGATTAACCCCCCAGGGAGATCTGCCTTGCCTGGCGCATCCCTACCAAACAAGGGACCCACTTGCTCACCAGCCAGATCAACCTGCACCCTGCCTGATTATAAAGAGTGAAATTACCCATATAGCCACTTTGATATTAGTACCAGCTAGATGCTAATGCTAACAGATGTCAAATTCAATTTAAAAAATGAATTAAATAATGTCCTACTAAGGTGAGGGAAAGTCATTCTAACTTGCCGAAAACATGTAGCACATTGGAATTTAAGCCTTTATAGTCGATAACATATTGTTTAGAGTCCATTGTTAAAACTGATTAAGGTGGCTAATAATCAGCTTATGATCTTCTTAATTGCCCCCCTCACTTCCTCACTGTCGCTTTCCCTTGTGTGTCGTCTCACAGCTGTGTGGGAGGGCAGGATTTTGTCCTGGTAAAGGGCACTTCTTCCCAAGGCCTGAATCCCAAACCTTTTCCCAGAAGTGTGGAAAGGGGTATCTGTCCTCTAGAAAACTGCCAGTGGGTATCTTGCGGCCTGCCTGCCATTCCCCCCCACCCCTGCACCCACTTCTGACCCCCCCTTCCCCTGACAGGCGAGCTTGTGTCCGCAAATAGCCCTGCCATAAGTAGCTATGGCATCGCTGACCTCGCAGATAGATGGGCCCGAAAATGAAAACAGGGGAGGGGGGTCAGAAAGTACCAAGCCGAGATGGCCGGGGTCATGTGAGCTGGCCACGTGACCGCGGTGACAGGGAATGGGCACCAAAGGTACAACACAGTGGCCTCGGCATTGTTAAGCTGCCCTTCTAGGATGTTCTGTCCACAGTAACAACAGGGGAAATGTATATGTGTATATACGGGCACACAGGCAGAAGCACAGACAACTCGGGATCCTCGGAAAACATATATCCACCGGTCTGCTTGGTGCCCCTTCCAGGAGCAAACTGAGCAATTACATCAATCAGGCCCCTGCCCCCCCACCTCTCCGCCAAAAAAAAATCTAATGGAAAATCAGGCAGCTTTTTTCTTAATGGCTAAAACAGCCCCCGAGGCCTCATTTCCTGTCGAGCGAGAGCCGTGCGGATTGAATGCAGACTTCACTTAGACAAGTGCACTCTTCAGAGGCCCGGTGCCTCTCCACGGCCGTCACATGCCGCTGTGCTCTGGCACAGCCCTGCCCACTGTCACTTGTGAGCTCCCTGTCTCCTAGTGCCCATGTTACCGTGGGATTTCCTCTATAGTCTGTTTCTCTCATCACTCTTAGGGTCCAAGCCCCCCAGTCCAAAGTCATCCCAAACCTAGGAGGCTTCGCAGCAAGTGGGGGTTAGTGTGTGGCTGAGAAGGACAGGATGTTGTGCTTGTGATCAGAAGGTTGTTGGTTCAAATCCTAGGGTTGGCAGAGTGATTGCACCATTGGGCCCTTGAGCATGCCCCTTAACCTCCAATTGCACCGGGGGCTGTCTGACACTGTTGTCTAAAGAAAAATGTACATAGTTTTGGATAAAAATAGCTGCTAAATAACAACATAAAAGTGATGTGGATCTTTTCATCTGTATGGTCAGTGTACTGGACACCATGAGAGGCAGGTAGGCATCCAGACCGGGGGGCACCAGACGGGGGCCGGCAAAGGTGCCTTTCACTCACCGATGCAGGCATGGACCCGGACAGACAGCTGGGTACGCAGGACCACACTGTGTTTCTTGCCCCTCCTGTTGGACAGAGGTGGGGGAAGGGGGACAGGGGGACTGTATTTAGGGTTACGTACAGCACATGCTGAAATCCATCACTGTGAGTTCACGCCCCAGGTACCAGGACACAATTATATGCACAGAGCCCTCAGGAAAATCATTCGAGGCTCGGATAGACCGCCGGGGACATACACGTTCTCTTCTCCGGGGGCTAAAGTGAGGCCTAGGTACACTCATCTCAGCACCGATCAGTCCTCCAGGAAGGATATTCAAGAGATACGGGGCTGGACTTCCCAACATCTCGAACCCCAAGAGGCAGCTGAGAGAGAGAGCAATGCCACCGGCCTCACAATGCAGCTCAGCAGACAGAGAGATGAAAAGACAAGCTAGTAAAAGAGGCAAAGTGTTTGCTCAAGGTGTAGGGTTTGTGAAGGGCTGGTGGTGGAATTGGGGGGAGGGGGGTTGTGTCAGGTAGCTACCCACATTGGGGTGGGGGGAAGGGGGTGCCCTCATCCTCTGCAGCCCTGATATACATCTGAAGGAAAGGAATACATAGCTGCATGTCCAGACACAACAGCAGGGAAAGGGGAAGGATAACACTCTGCAGCAGAATACACACACACACACACACACACACACACGCACATATGCGGGTGGGTTCAGCCCTTTCCCGTACACTGACACATGACATCACAGGTCCACTTAGGTGACTGTATCGATAAACATCGCGAGGGGGTGCTAGAATTGGCCGATTCCATCCTTTTGTGCAGCCCCCATTGGCTGTCACTCCTGAGGAAACAGTTCCTGGGTTGTGGAGAACTCAGCCTGTGTTTAGAATGCAGTCCACGGGAATATGGGCTGACGCAGCATGGGAAAGCCACAGCTTTCCCAAAATGCCCGGACTTCACTGGTCTTCACTGGAACAGTCATTAATAAACTACAACAGTCAACAATGATTTTCAGATGTACCATACCTGACCCATCTAAATCAAATAATCCAAATAAATAACATTATACACCATGATCAAAGCTCTGACATGGTTAAGAGCTCCAGCATCTACTGGTTTTCATTGTGGTACTTCTCTCGGGACCAAGTGCTGTGGTGTAAATCTAGCTAATTGGCAGGTGCCTCTAAAACCAGCAGGGGTCCAGCCAGAAAGGAGTGGAATCACCAAATGTTGACTTGTGTCCAGCCTAGAAACTCATGAAAAATATCTAAAGGGGGTATGTGCATCCAGTCCCAGACAGCCAACTGCAAACCTGGGAGGGGGTTGGTCAGAGCCCTTAATTAGGTTATTAAAGCAACTACTCAGGGAGTAAGTTACCTTTTATGGGAGTGGAGGTGTAGATCAGGTATGTAAGACCTGTAAGACCTTCGCAACTGAGCTGCAAGACCCCTGATGTACGAAATGAACAGAGCATGGGGGTGTGTCGGCTTCCCACCACCAACATCCAGCCTTTGCGGGAAGACCTCAACGACTCTCTGCAGGATAATGGAGCATTCCAGATATGAAGCGAGCATGTGTGCAGACCTGTTATCCAGCGATCGGTAGCAGCGCAGTGGCAGTGCAAGCAGGCAGCTTGATAACGAAAACAGATTGGAAATGTGTTGTTTTCCTCCCCCTTTCACAGACGCTCGCTTATCCGCCTGCAGTGTGCTGGCCGGGCAGGCTTCCTCTTTGTTGACAGTACCCGAAGTCGAACCATGATGGATACAGACAGCTACAGGGGCAAACACACCAGGTCAGGAAAAAAAATAGGCCCTTTGGGTTTTCACATAAGCAAGCTCATAGATGGCAGAGCTGAATGGGGGGGGGGAGTGAAAGCGGGGAGGGGCTTCCGTGTTATCACCCTGGACTCCAAACACACGGCAGCCGTCACAGGTGCCCGCTGCCTGAGGAATAAAACAGGTCTTGGGAAGGCAGGAGAGCGAATCTCACTCCAAATTAACTGTTGACCTTTAACCTTTGGGGGGTTAAAAATAATAAATAGAGTAAGAGGGTATTTCTGTTGTTTCGGTTCTCATTTGCCCACTATGTAGACGTCACAATGAAGAAATGGGGGGGGGGGGGACAAACATTTGGTAACAGCCAATGGTAGGTCCTCTTACTCTTCCAACCCTCCATCCAATCGCAGCAGTCGTACCTCAAACAGCAGATCCCTCCACATATCCCACATGGTCACATATTCGGCAAAAAAAACATGAGAAAACCACTGTACACCTCTGAACTTTGATGGTACTCTTTCCTTGCGATAATAAAACAAATCTACATCTCTACTTTAAAAACAGCAACAGCTCCCAGAATCTGCCTTCAGGAAAAAGAGCCATACAGAGCGAATGGGGGACAGGAGAGTTTGTCCATTTTTTTTTTCCATCCACACACAGGACTGATGTTCCAAGCAGGGATTGGACAGTGAAGCTGCAGACTCCAGGGAGCCAACAGGTCAAAGTCACGCTAGAGTGCCTCTTCCAGACACAATCGCAGATGCTTTTAATACTTTGATAATACTCTTCAAGACCTCAAACGGTAACACAACCATGAAGGTTACGGTACAATCTACAGAGGCCTTGATGAACTTCCCTGTGTAGGGGCAAAGCTGTGCAGCACAGTCTCCTCAGACCTCAGAATTGCATTTGATTGCTCACAGCCTCCACCCAGTACAGGGGTGCTCTGAGCCTGGGGCCCATCATAGGCAGCATAGGGCAGCCGGGTAGGATTCCACTACGGGCAACTTAGAGACACCAATCTCACTATCCAGGAACACAGGGAGGGCATGCATACTCCACAGTGGTGGGAATCAAACCCATAACTCTAGACGCACGCTATGACAGTATTACCCACTGAGCCACTGTCCCTCCTGCTTAGGGGATTTCTTTAAAAACTTAAAGGACTCATCTGACTGCAAACCGTAATCCAACCCCACTGTTCTGTCACAGCAGGAATTGTTTTCAAATCTATTTTCCGACTTTTTTTCTACTTTCCATGAACTCGGCGTTCCCCTGAAGTCTAAGTTCAGGTTCTGCTGATTTTAATGTCAGAAAAAAAAGAAACAGAGGGGGAGACTAGGAATTCTTCAAAGGATTTTTCAGGAAAAAGGAATCCTAATTCCTCAAGTCAGAGCGAGAGCGTGGAGGAAGGCTGTTCAGAAGGTTCATAAACAGACCCACGGCAAAGCGATACTCACGTCGTCGGTCTGGGTGGCCTCCGAACACGGTTCGCAAACACGTCCCTGACTTCATGGGAAGCCAAAAGTACCTCCTGATAAGCAGATGTGACAACCATGATGGATTTTCATGCAAATAATAAACAGCGAATTATTCTGGAATTTCCCACACACAAAATGCGATACAATTTCTTGCTTAGATATGTTCACAAACTGGAGTCACTTAATATTGTTTAATTTCGATGATCTACGGTAATATATGTAATCACAGATTCTAGAAATAGAAAAATATTAACACCTCATAAAAAAGCCGTCTCCATTTCAGGCTGTCAGTGACCTTCTGTGGATGCAGCAAAATTATTTGAAAAATCTGTTGTGCCCCATAGGAATTATGATAATAAATACTTTGCATTGCTTTTCATAAGTATTTTCATTTAAAAACTATTAAGGCACTTGTTTTCAATAACTCACTCCAGGCTAGTGTTTTAAATTCCCAGCCATTCTGCTACCACCCCTAGCATCATTTTAAAAGCCTCGGGTCCCATTAACAATCAGCCAGGGACGAATTCCTCACTTTTGTCTCCAAACAAAGCATCTGAATTACTGCCATGCCTCCCTTCATACATCGCCAGCCCTCACATCCCTCAACAAATGGCCCGCAGTACAAGCCATCGCAAAACCGGGCAGAGGGCAAACGGAGTATAGTAACCAGCCGTCTCCTTCCAAGCAGTTTACGTCAGACTGGGACCAGGAGCATCTGACACACCCCTAGTGATCAGACAAACAAGTCAGCGAATGGGTAGTTAAAGTCTATCTTCCAGGCCACATCTTAACTAACTAACTACCTCAGTTAAAGATGGCAACACAACTATGCTTGAGTGTCAACACAACAGCATGGAAATTTTATACTTTTACAGTTTACACTGGAGATAAGTGCAATTGTGTACAAGCCCAATCACTCTACCAATTACCCACAATGCCATTTTCTGCTCTTCCGCCCATATTTAACAACAATATCACCCAGGCACCCAGGCCGAATTGGACTGATCACTCTTGTGAGGTATCCTTTGGAAGTGAGACTGGAGAAAACCCTCGGACTTCTGGGATGGGATAGGTTCCAAACCTCAAGGCCAAAATTCTTCTGAAATAAGCACTCTGACACAATATTTACAGAAACATTCCATAATTATACAGTCCACTCACACATTTCAGAGGTAATATGACAGTTTCCCTTACCCATGCTCCTTAGCTATTGTCCACTTAACTTTCCCTATGGTGACGCTGAACCAGTTATCTTTTGCATTTTCATTCCTCCTCACTATTTTGTGAAACCCATCTCCGCTCCCATATCCCAAATACAGTCTCCAATCCATCCTGGCATCCGTGGGTCATGCGGTTCTAACACTCAGCTGCACAGGGTAAGATCATGTGACCCGGAGTCCTCAACCCAGCGAGAGATAAATCACTATGGTAATCCAGTTCTCGTTTTCCATCTACTCATCCACGTGTCTTGATTTCTTTGGCTGCCATGACAGAGATTATCTGTCACAATATGAAAGTCACAAGGGTGTGTCGGGCAACTGCATGCTTCCTGCGTCCGGAAGGTTCCTGTCCCCCAAACATGCACACACACAAACACACGAATAAAACATACGTGTACACACACAGACGTGTGGTCAAGTGAGCGCCGCTTAGGAACCTCCTTTTATCAGAGGCATCCACAGACACCTGGAGAATTGTGTCCCGAAAGCCAGAAGAGAGGGAATGAAAGAAAAAGAGATGGAAAGATAGATGGTGAGGGCAAGCTGGAGAAAGTCAGAATAACTTGGCTGGGAACATACCCAGAATCCTCCTGGAAGCCCTCCAGCTCGTCCCTCTGCTCAGCCAGGCTGGACTCCAGATCCAGGTAGGTGCCATTGTGGGACAGCTGCAGGGCGCAGTCATCAAGCTGGAGGACAAGAGGACAGACATGTAGTGTCAGACCACATCATATCTGCACAGCTGAGGCCTGTTTTGGATGCCCCCCCCATGCCCACTCTCCACACCTAAAAAAACTGAATTTCAGTGATTTCACATTTTACTCCATCCCCTACAGCGGCATTCTCACAGAGAGCTGCTAATATACCCCATTCTACCTTAAATATCTGCAGCCTGCCATATGTTCTCCTTCCAATTTGGGAGTCAGGTGCCTTCAAAAGGGAATCCATCAGAAATTGGGCACTCCAGTTTAAATGGACCGTGTCAGTTCCTCTGAACCGCGTCGGCTCCAATCGGCTTCCAGACGGCCTCAGAAGGGGAGATCACCCTATGTCACGGTCAGCTTGGAGCTTTGCACCGGTAGCACAAGCGAACATCGACCTGAAGACTTCACCCTTTCCATGACGGCCTCCCAGCCAAGTCTGAGAAGTACCACTCAGGAAATGAGCTCAGCTCCTACTCACATGAATAACTGTAATTCCTTGGAAATGGTCAAGTAACACATGTGTTTATGTAGGAATGATCACTAAGATATGGTCACACTCTCTGGCTCCCCCAGGTACACCAAGCCTTGTGGAATCACCTTGCATTTAGAGGTACATAACTGATGTGCCTTTGGGGGGGGGTGAAGACTAAAAAACAATATTTGATTGGGATGCTGGAGTTTTGCAATGCTGTGTCTGTGCATTCCCCAGCCGGAATGCTAAGCCACGGCCGGCAGCCCCGCCCTTGCTTGGGTTGGGAGGGCAGGGAGGGAAAGGACAATACAGGGGGAGCAAAGAGGAGAGACAGAGAGGGAGAGCAGAGGGAGAAGAGAGACAATAGAGGGAGAGCAGTGGAAGAGGAGACAGCAGAGGCAGAGGAAAGTCAGAGAGAGAGAGCAGAGGGAGAGAACAGAGGGAGATGAGAGACAATGGAGGGAGAGCAGAGGGAGAGAAGAGACAGAGCGAGAGCAGCTGTAGGACACAGAATGACACAGTGAGAGTTCAGCCTCCCCAGACTTCTGCCATCTTCCACATAAAACGCATTTCTTGTTGTTCAGTGTCTTAGGCCCAGATCAGCAGTTACTAAGCTGGATCTCCCACTCTCCCTCCCACTCTCCCTCTCTCTCTCCCACTCTCTCTTTCCTTTTCTCTCTCCCTCTCTCTCCCACTCTCTCTCCCTCTCCCTAACCACCTACACCATGTGACATGTGAGAATGACATTATAAAACCAGATGGCGAGGGTGCTGTTTTGCTTAGACGGCACAACGCTTGCTCCCCCCAGACTGCACCGACACGCTCTAGCGTGCCGTTCAGGACGGAGCAGAAGCCTGTTTTTATTTACCAAAAACATTTCCTTAAATGAACCATTATAGTCGAGGTGAGAGAGGTCAGTAGCAGATGGATGTTAGAAATCCCCTTCGCAGAGTTCTAACGAGATGTTATGTGACTCTGCAATTGCGGATTTCAAGCCGGCAGAATAATTAGGAGGAAACGACCGAAACGCTTCACGTTCAGAGATAATAACTTCGGTTTTTGTCAGGCGGGGGCCTGGCCCCCGTGTGGTCACATGGCTGTGCTGGAGGCGTGTCCGTGGCGGCCAGCAACGGTCCGAAGTCAGTACTAGACCAATCATAGCAGAGAATGGGACAGATGCGAGGAAATAAACTCATAGCCAGCTTTAACTACGGTGTCGAGCAATTCTGGCAGAGTGAGACGGAAGCGAAGGGCAAAAGGCGCCCAAAACTGGCTGATGGAGCAGGAGAAACACACTGTGCAACAGCTCCAGGCAGGTTGTGTAGCTCAGCGGTTTAGGATGCTATACCTATGACCAGAAGGTTGTCAGTTCAAATCCCCAGGTTGGCAAAGTACTTTCACCATTGGGCCCCTGAGCAGCATCCTTAAAAGGCATAACCCATCAGCAGTACTCTAAGCACCCTGCTACAAGGGAGAGAACTACAAACACAAATCCAAGCTCTCTGCTAAAGCCATTCTCAAAATTTAATTCTCTGCTGTCCCCTTTTCATATGTGGCATGACTTAAAAGAAACCTTCTCCCCGCAAACAAACACAATCAAGAACATGGTGGGCGTGGGATGTGTGACTCATTAATGTGGTGAAGGCATTAAGTGACACATCAATTTTTCAATCACTTAAAAAATATTCAGTTCCTGACAGTCCAGTGAAACATCTGGCTAGCTAGAATAGCACGCACTAATCTGTCATGTGGTTCTTCAGAGAAAAAGCAGAGGGACATAGGCCTGCCACCTAAAGAAACAAGCCCCCCACCCTCCCGGAAGACATGCCCCCATAGACAAGAGCAGAATGGGGGGGTTTCCTTATGCCCCCTCCCTTTCTCCTCACACGTTAGCACATTAGCGTGTTAGCGCATTAACATGTTAACGCATTAGCACATTAGCCTCGCCACTGTAATACAGAGGCCCCGTTGATTGGGTGGTGGACACAGGTTGATGCATGTTTCCTTGCTGTCACCACCTTCCTCTCACCGTTTTACCATAAGCTCTTTTCGTTCAACCACTTTCCAAGATGCTGCTGTCAGTTTCGAGCGACTCTTTTAGGACGGGCGCTACAAAAATATTAATTAAAACTGAGTTGAGCTTAAACAGATCCACATCCATGGAGATTATATATTCCAACCTGGCGTGTAGCACAGTCCTCACAATCGCAATGTTGCACCATTTTCAAGAATCTGTATGCACATGGATGTTTAAACATCTATTCGTCTTCTCCTGGTCAGGGTCAGAGGCAGCCAGGAGTCTATGCTAGCCAGCACAGGGCATAAGGCTGGGGTAAACCCTGAACAGGATGCCTGTTCATCACTGGAGTGCCTACAGGAAACTCGGGCGACACATGGAGACCTTGTGCACCAACCCTGGAGCTGAGGGGCAACAGTGCTAACCAATGGGCCACTATGCCAGTCAATATTTACAGCCATTTATACGAATAGAACTTCAAAAGAATTTCCCTCTGGGATCATTAAAGTTCATTCTAACTCTAACTCTAATTTTAACTCTAACTCTAATTCTAATTCTAATTCTAACTCTAACTCCAACTAATTCTATTTCTAGTGTTCTACTTCTGAAGAAATTTACTTTCTCTGCCCAGGCTTGACTTGGTCCTCCAAACAGCAAAGACCTGGGAACACATTCAGAAATCACATGCTACTCCTCAGCTCACACCTTCCTTGACAGCCACTTACAGCTGTCGTTTATAAACTGTGATATCTCACTCACATGGTCATGGTGTCACTCATGGAAAGTACCTGACTAAATGGAACTCAAGCCTTATCCTCAACGGGACTCAAACCAGTAACCTCCTGAGTCTGCAAACCTTCGATCCACAGGGACAACTGTCAACCAATAATGACGATGCGGTAATAGAACCAAAATTAGCCTTGTCTAAATTTAGGCCCAAACACCTGCGTCATGTCAAGTCCTGGATGGACACACACAACTTGACGCTTGCAGATGGGTAAGACATCATAGTCTCCAACAGCGGGTGAGATTGGGGGGAATGAAGGGGGGGGGATATATAGAAGTGATAGCAAACTGTTAACACCTGTCCGCTATTAGGTGTTCATTCACCCCACAGCCAGGTGACGGACAGCAAAGCTGCTTTTCTCGCCAGGAATATATGCCAACTGAATTCCCAGAATGCTTTGCAGGCATGTCCTCATTCACAGCTATTATTCCAGTATTATATATGCCCCTACTCCACCCTAAAAAAACACAGAAATCTACAGAACTGGATCATTTAAAAACAGAAAAACGCAACACTACTCAGCATCTAAAATTGAATAGCCACAATATGCTTGAGTGTCATTTTAAATTCCAGAACCTTTTTCTGTGTAACACAAACAGAAAGGTATTTTATTTTATTCCCATTTTGAAAAGTACTGTCCATATTGCGAATTAAAAACAAAAACCTTCTGTGAGTGGAAAAAAAGGGAGACTGCAGTAACACAACCAGTAATTACCCAGCAGGCCACAAGGGCAGCTCCCCCCACCCCCACCCTGAGGTGGAAGCTCAAACCGTCAGCCAGACCAGCGTTGGACACGCACACGCTCTGCTGTTACCAGCTGTGTGATGTTCAGTCCTTGATTCCCCACCTAGCTGGGGCATTTGGGATCACTGCAACTCACATTAACTTCCCCACACTCTCCAAGTGGTACCAGCGCTCCTGACCCCGTGGACCCCAGTCCACAGGCTCTGACTGCTGGCCACCTCCACCCTGAAACCCAAAGCCATGCCCTTCTAGGCCAGAGCCACGGAGGCAGGGCGGCGGTAATTTTAGGCAGCGAAATGAGCACTCTCCCTTACAGGCTATGACGAGGTGAGGGACCCACATCTTACTTGCAGCCCAAACACTTGACAGAACGTGCAGATATGGGACCGTATTTCAGAGTTGCGATAACTTTGGCTTAAAGTGATCTGTGGTGGTAGTCACGACGTAGCTTTCGGCTCCGGGTTACGGAAAATTGGGGGCTGCCCCTCTGCCAGAACAAGCAAAAAATGTTAGGAAAAAACACTCAAAAACATTTTTAAAGACCCGCTCACGTCAAATGTGGTAGCCTCGGGATAATCAGCTTCTCGCCGTTGGGGAGAGTTGCCCTGTCTCCTCCATGTCAGAATTTGGACCGAGGGGAGCTGGTGAAAATGTGCCGTGGTTGACCGGGAAGGGAGGTGTGTGTTTGGGGGTTGGAGGAGTCTGGGGGGGGCTCTTGAATCATGGCCGGAGCTGAAGATCTGCAGAATGACGTGTCGGTGTAACCCCACCCTGGCTGCCCGCACGGGGCACGTGGACACGCATTTTAAAGAATGTTAAAAGTACATTATGTGGGAAGAAAAAGGCATATGTGTGTGTGTGTGTGTGTGATTCCCCAACTACCCCGCACCCCCAGTCTGACCATAAAAACTATTTATAACAGATGGCAGACTGACCTGTCCTGTAGCATTCAAACATACAGCATGGGGGAAACTTTTATAAAAATCTGTGACTACAATCAAAAAACTAAAAATGCCAACAGTCTTCTATTTTGTTTGGTTACTTATGCTTAAGGTTGTCATAGTTGGGATTAGGGTTTTGCCCATAGAAATAAATGGAGATTCCCCACAAAGACATAGATTATTAATCTGTGTGTAAATATGTGAAGCTTGTTTCTGCTATGCCTCACCTCAACACTTTTATCCCATAAACTCATGCATCATGATTTATGGGGGGGGGGGGGGGTCAGGAATTGGTGTTAAGGGACCCTAACAAAGGCAAACTGTGAAGTGAATAACAAACTCATAAAACTTCAAACGTCCAGCCCTATAAGTGGGGGACAGCTGCTTTAAATAAAAGAATCTCAAAGAATCTCGGCATTAAATGTATTCTCCCCCCAAACATACGCCCATTCCTCGCTATTGCCCAGCACAAATGACTACCAATCACAGCCATGGCAAGAACACCCCCATCAACCACACTGCAAATTCCAGCAGAAACCTAACCCTAACCTAACCCTAACCTAACCCTAACCCCTTCTGTTAACCGTATCGGAAGCACGTCTTAAGCAAACACCCTTCCCCTAACCACACGGTCAGTTAGGATCTAAACCGTGCGGTCTTATCCTGACTGAGTCGTTTCTGACCCTGGGGCTGTAAAACAAATGCCTTAAACAAGTCATTTCGATGACCGAGCCCAGAAGTACAGTGAGAAAAAAACAGCGTCTGTCTGAAAAACTGTCCTAAATAGAATAATTAAGGGCCCGTGCTGTGTGACGGGAGACCCCAGCCCTGAATCATAGCCAGCCCTCTGTGTTAAATCCACAGAAAAGTCAAGGCCCCGAGCGTGAGTTTTTAAATAAACTGGGAAGCCGCAGGTGTTAATTAGCACCTGATTTAGAAAGCGGGGTGTTCCTGCAAAGCCACATCGCACGTGTGTGGGGTTCCCCAGCTAAGGGGACTCTCTCGCTTCAGTAAGACCCTAAAGCAGCAAACCTTAGTCTTTAAAATATTTTAAACACATCCAGTTATCAACCAAAACAGCCAATAATGGACTTCAGTTGTAATATTTACTACTGTTCAGTGACAAAAACAGACACATCAAAGTTTAGCCATTAGTGTTTAAATGATAACCTAGCATATTTACCAATTCACATCACAGATGCCCCTGTGTACAGCAACTGTATTTACCAGATACCCTGCAAATTCTTTTTCCACATTGCCTGATACACATATTGCACATAGGATACACATATTTCATCACTCGATATACTTAGTAATCCTACCTTTTATCTATAAATTTGAAATAACAGCATTACTGTAAGGTAGTATCTCTTTACACACAGCAGTTCTGACAGGCTGTATAAACAAAATTATTACCACAGGCAGATGGTATTTTTGACGTACTCACTGAATTATATCAAAATACTGACTCTCAGTACTTCATGCATATTTATTATATTAGTCCAGCATAATACTGCGCTCTGCTGAAATATCCAGCGCTGTAATATTTACTGTTATGATTACAAATAATTAGGTAATTAATTAATTAATGCTCCAGATAGCTTCTACTTGCAAATATGCAGAACACATAAGCTGAAGAAAGCCGATTGCGTGCATGTGTGTGCGTGCGTGTGCCTGAGCGAGGATTCCTGACGGAGTATCACAGGTGGCTCAGCGGATAAAACATCTTTCTAACGTCCTGTCGACGTCCAAGTCGCTCCGAGCGTTTCCAGGAGCCGGGCCGTAAATCCCGAGGATGTCTGTGGAAGCGGGAGAGCGGGAAGCCCATCCGTTTCAGGTAGGCTGGCAGGTGGACAGCGGGCCTGCCACGTAGAGAAGATAAAAAGCGGAGAAAACATTTCCTCCTCCAGCATTTCTACATGGGCCACGTCACATCGATAAAGGAGATCCGGGACGGGCCGGCCACAAATCACACGTGAATTCCTTCACGCAGCAGCGCAGAAGGCAGGATACGCACAGGACTGTTTGTGCACGCAGACACCCGTATTATCGTCCTGCCCCGCCGGTAAATTCTGGAACGATCGGTTAAATGACCCGAAACGCGCCTCTACTGATACAACTGCAGGACGACCGCGGGCCAGGCTTACGGTGTGCAGAGCCCGGATTACATAACCCGCTCCGCTGTGACTCACTTTGGCTTAGAACCCACAACCTCCTGGAGCCCAGGGCAGCCAAGTGGCCGCCAAGCCAGACTATTCCGTCTTATTTTCCATGCGCCGCTGCAGTTACAAACTGTGCGGAGCTGAAATCTTACCAGACTCCAAAAACTTCTTTACCTATAAGTAAGATCCATGATATGAGTCACCTGGCTATGTGTTATTGCGCAATATATCAGGAATACAGACGATAAGAAATAAATAGCATTCAGAAATGGACGTGGATTAGAAACATGATGCCTTGCCTATTAGGAAAACAGCTCAAAACAGAAAACTTTGAAAGCAAGTGATTCAGTGACCAGGCATTTCAACATATATCAAACCAAGGGCATAACTTTGGGTTGAGCGTTGGGAGGTTGGGTGTCCACCCATTTAAGGAGGTCCAGGGGATTGTATTGACTGGTTTTGATTATTGGGGGGGGGGGTTACAACCCCCCCATCCCACCATTATTTACGCTCATGCATCCATCCATTTTCTATAGCCGCTTGTCCTATGCGGGGGGGGTGGGTTCCACAGCCTATCCGGGAAGCTACGGGCGCAAGGCACATTTCATTATTTGAGACTGAATTTGACGAACGTGAATTGATCTAAATCACCCCTCTGTTGTCCTCCACCTAACTCGTTCAGAGTGATCACATGTTAATTTCGCCCAAGATACAGGGCTAAAACTCATACTGATAACACTCATACCAGTTAAAGTCCAGCAAGAATTCGATGGTTCTTATGAAGGAATTATATTGATTCATTTATCTAATGCTTCCTTTTCCAAAATAAATTACAGGTTATAATTTATGCACGCTCCCTGGGATTCGAACGTAAGACCACCGGGTTGTTAATACAAATCACTTCATGATGAGCTACAGGAGCAGCCACGGAAAGTAAACGTGGAATATTCTGTTAAAGAACCAGTATCACAAGTAACTCGTGCCTTTTACAATAGCGTATTACATGGACACTGTAATCATAAACGCGTGATGACTGACCGGGCAAAACAGACAGGTGCTATGGTTACTAGTACACTGGGTACTCCCCTCAGTGGTCAATCGATATTGAGCGCCATGAAGGCATATCATATCGGGCCACCAACTCAATTATGTTCCAGATTATTTGGAGTCCCTGTCAATCTTGGTCCCTGGAATCGCCCTAACTGCCCTTCCCCCACCTCTTCGCCCCCCCCCACCCCCCACCGTGTACAGGACGGCGTGAGCCTCCCTGAACTTGAGTCACCTGCCTTCAGATTATAATGAAGTGTCCATCCACCTGTTGCGCTGAAATGTGAATAAACAAACAAAACGGCTATCATCGTACTCTCATTAAATCCTGTTCCATATTCACATTAGGATATATCCCAAACACGGAAAAACTAAAAGCAAAACTTTTTTTTCCAAATTTGTAATTAGTGGTATGCCATAACGCGGATGATCTAAGTCTTGCAGGTATTCGTTGTTTTTTGCCGTTAAACTGAGGAAATTTGAAGAAAAATAACAATTCTCTCAGAACTGGAAACTTAACGATTCATTGTCTCTCGTAAAGCATTTCAGAGATCGCAGCGGGCGCCCATTCCCCACCTCTACCGCCACAGCGCACCGGTGAACCTGCCACCCGGTCCGTCCTGCGGTCTTTCTGCTGCCGCTCCTAAACTAACGAGCCGCTACGGGCATCAGAGATGCTAGGCAGATCCAACCAAAATTTAACATAAAAAACCCGAACCCTAAAATGAGGTGACATAGACCGGCTGGAAATCTATTCGGTCCAAATACCATGAATGCGAAATTAACTGATTATGACAATTCAATATGAATGTGCCAAAATAAACAACGATCGTAACAATGTATTACATTTTACAAGGTGTGAATTTAAAGTTCAATGCAGGCTGTTTCTTCCCTCATATGCCTGTTTTGCTAGTTCCCATATGATGTATCAAATTTATTTGCCCATTTTCACAGCCCGAAATACGCAATTGCTTTGTATGCTGACACCACGCAAAATGTCCCTAGTAAGTTTTAAGGGAAATTAAGTAAAGCCATCGTACCTTGTGCGGGGCTCTGAGAAGCCGATGGATTCCGGCGATCTGGTTTATTAGAGGAATATCCTCCCTGAAGGTGTAGTGAGGTGGTCTCGTCGGTTCGGGGAAGTTGGTGCTGTTAAAAGGATCGGTGTCATCTAAAAACTGAACCCTGCACACAAACGTGGCCATGATGCATCCATGCACGGATGCCGGGACAGTCCCGTTTAATGATTAAGATATCCGCGACGGCGGTCACCGCTCCGTAACGACAACAAACCGAGTGCAGGTTGCACGGTTTAACAGTGCTTTATCTGTAGCGTCGGATCCCCATAGACGAGTTGTCACTTCAATGCATTAAGAAGCGGCGTCGCTATCCGTTCAGTAAGTCCCGGTAACTTCGCCTTAATGCGCCTTTTTGCCCCCCGTCTTGTGAAGGACAGCGCGACGCAATGGCATTGCGAGCAGGCAGGGTGCAGGGACGGACTGCCAGTATGGGCTTCTGCAGGAGACCTCGGGAGATCCCCCCACCCCCTCCGTAAAGCATCATTCTCATGCAAGTGTATCGGCGACCTCCAGCGGTCAACAGACCGATAAAGATCGGGCCGAAAGGGGAAAATTACATTATTGCTTGAGGTTCTGTGAAATGATGGTTGTCGGTCCGGGTGCCACTGTTTCAATTATTTTACTTTCTTTTGACTGTATCCTTTTCCCCCACACAGTTTAATCCATATTTTTCTGTACTTCGTCGTTCTTATATTTCCTCATGCAGCATTTTCTCATTTCGAATAACTGACACATAATACTACTGAATTGGTGGAAAAAATCCTTAAAACCCGTTAAAACTCTCAGTTTTTGAATTCGACTATTGCTCGATAGTTTATGGTTGCACTAAATGTAACAGTAATCTTTCTGTCTAAGCCTATATATCTGCGATTCATTTCTAAATTATGCATCTTGCAGTCACCCTTATGAAAATATATAAAGTTCATTTATACTGTGTAACCTACAGTCTTTTACAGAGCGTTTTGTGTTGCGCTTTTTATTTTATAACTGAACTCTTGCTCGAGATAAACACTGGCAAATTTTTAGCTCGATTAAGCGTGTTTTCGTTAGAGAATCTAGCGGTAAAGCTGGAAACAACATATTGACTGAGATTTAACATTTCGTGTACATACGTCAGTTTAGAAGCGGCGGAGATTATAGACTTTCCTTGTATGTCTGAGCAGCCCCAACAAACAGAGGAGACAGTTATAATCCATTTCGGATCATAGCGACTCCATGTTCGTTGTTTGTTGGCAACCCATAATTTTTGGTGTGTGCCATTAGTAATGTTTCAGCCGTGGTCACTGCGTCTGCATTTATTTAGGACTTCTTTTGTTCTTTATTTTCATACCACATACTATCAATGTAATGTTTTTATTGTCGAACCACTAGCCAAGCAGATTTTAGTTTCATTTTGAGGGTTTGGTGGTAGGCTATAGCTTTCGTTGTTTCTGAATAACTTCTTTCTAAACACTGAAAGGGATCGGTTTAAATTGTTTTAATGTCTTGGCTCGTTTAATATGTCACACCCACATTTGATGGTTAGTAATGGGAGCTCCTTGATGTGAACCTGAGATTACGGGCCTTTCGCAGGCAAGTCTCAATATGTGACATGCATCCATTTTCCAGTGCACGGGACATGTTATTTAAACTTAGTCTCATACAGCAGCTATGTTTAATAGAATACATTTATATTCGTTAAAATGTATTTTACTATGTAATGGATTTAACAAAATTAATTTAAGAAATAGCATATTCATTGCCCAAATGCGTCAATATACTGATGTAAGCTCTGGTTACCAACACTAGAGGGCAGGGCTGCACTTTTTTTTTTGCGTTGTTGTGAAACCACGTGTTGCTTGGTTTCATTATTTTTACCCGGTTGCCTTAGCAACTCTCTTTGCTGGTGTTTTGTGGTACCTTTAATTAAGCAAATGTTTCACATTTAAGTGTTTTAAATTACATCACTCTGCTATTGTGTCCTTTTATTTCTTCATAAAAAAAAAAGATTGGCGTGAAGTTGTCAAGCTGACCGGTGCTCTCTAACATTTATTTATGGCCCGCGGTATACTTCCATATGCATCTGTAATGACAATGTACTGAAAATATGACATTAAGTATGATTTATGAATTCAGTGTAGTATACAATAATAAACAAATAGTAAAAATATGAGAACGGCTGTGGCTCCTTAACGCTTAGTGAGCCTCATATACCATTTACTGCTTACTGAAAATGCAGATTTTACATCGCAATATCGCAGGTTAATGGCGCTGAATTGTAGTCTGGCATATTTTCAATCAGGATGAAAGAGACCAACGTACCTTTATCTAGCAACAGGCTTACGTCAGTCAAAGTTTAAAGGCTGTAAAAGTTCGTCGGTAGTTTTATGTAAACGTTATTCCAGTATCCAGTGATGTGGTCTCTTGTTTTCCATTTTCAACAGTAAAAATAAAAGCTGTGGGTTTTACCTGCTTTCATTAGTTTCATCCAACGCGGCACCTGCGCTCAACCTCCGCCAATCAGGGGCGGCGTGTAAGACGCTGCAAATACCCCAAAACGTGATTGCGGCCCAGAAGGGGTGATTTTGAGTTTATGTTCTCGTAAAAGCTACTTGTCGGATCTCGTAAAATTAACTGAGAGCTTGTACCAGTCCTCCGAGGAATCATGATCACGGAAGAGATATGTTTATACACACGGGCGTCGTTAGGTCCAATCACTCGGGGCTATAACCCCGAATATTTTAGCCCTGATGCTAATCTTCCTTAAAAAGACAAGCCCCAGGTAAGCTTCACTTAGCCCCTGGTCTTTTCAATAACTAAAAATCCCCTGATATATACATATATATGTACAGTGCTCAACATAAATGAGTACACCCCAACAGATTTGTCAGAAAACCTGTAGTTTCCTTTCAGAATCAACATTTTCTATGGCATACTATACTACAAAATACTCCCACATATGTGGGCCATTGATTGCAAACAAGATTTGTTAATTTGCTCACGCAAAAAAGTAAAACGTTCTAACAAAATCATTCAAGACCATGTTGCAAAAATGAGTACACCCCTTTGAAAGTCTTCGGAGCAAAGCTAAATTTTAGACTACATAAATCTAATTAACAAGATATCAACCAGAGGTGAGTCTAGTTATTCATTAGACAGGCATTTTGACTATAAAAGGGCACTACTTAACAAAGAAACCCCTTCCCATTCCATGCTGTCAGCAATGGTACCACATGGAAGAGAAAAGTCACGAGACCTGAAAAAGGAAATAATTTCTTTACAGAAGAAAGGTGAAGGCTACAAGATCAGCAAAGCTTTACTCATGAGTCAAAATACTGTAGCAAAAGTGATACAATAGTTTAAGAGAGATGGAACTGCAACCATCTCACAGAGACGTCCAGGCCATCCACGGAAGTTAACACCTTGACAGGAGTGTCTTCTGATGAGAAGGGTTGAAGAAAATTGCCATGCAAGTTCACTCTCACTCTTCGTCCAGCATCCAGACTCTAAAAGAGGTCATTCTTGAAGAATGGAAAAAGATAGATGTTTTAATATGTTGCCAACTTGTTCATTCCATACCTAGAAGACTTGGTGCTGTCCATAAAAATCATGGAGGTCATACAAAATACTAGATGTGGTTTGTTGTGGGGGTGTATTCATTTTTGCATCACCTGATTTGAGTAAAACTGAAGATTTTGTAATCTAAGTTATATTATTAACCTTACTTTCATGCTCATGAGTTAAGCAAATGTTCTATAAAACTCAGTCTTGTCAAAATTTTGGAAACTGTTCTTGTGGTCATTGAGCTATTGATTAAAATCTTACTTTTCAAAGGGGGTGTCCTCATTTATGCTGAGCACTGTATATCTGCTGTGGTCGAAGATATTACATATAACCGTTCCTTTATTATTTTTCTTCATCTATGATAAATTTGTATATATTATACCGGTAGATTAATGGCACACGGACAGGTTTGGGTGATTGCTTTTGTACTCCCTTAGCCCTGAATCTACAGGTGACCCAGATAACCAGACCCGGGGGGTCCTGCTCAGCTTAATGGCTGTCTTAGGGTTATCATTGGATGGACTATGGGCAAGACAATGGAAGTCAGACGGGTGGTCGTGGGGGCTTGCATTACTGTGGTTCTTTGTGTTTATAGGGGTTTTTATGTCGAGGGACCTTATCCTGATTTTATGTCAGGTTTTAAGTAATAAAGTCCCTTTGTTTGTTGGAACCCAGCTGCCTGGAACTTTTGTAGCTGCCTTGCGGTAGATTTCTGACTGCCAACCAGAGTCCATATGATTAAAAGCTTGATGTCTGCGAGAGTCTGTTCCCTATTCATATTGCCTTGGATAGAAAGGTCTTAGAAAAATACATCAGTTGATTTATGAGTAATCTGTATGCTGACTTTCATGAATAAATCCTTTTAAACTCATGCTACACTCTTAAAAACACATGGCAAGGTACTGAACCACGGGGTGAGGTTTATAAATATGTCAGGATGACTGTAATATGTATGTATTTAGTTAAACTGTGGAATACAGGAAAAAAAGTCTGGAGACATGCAAATGATACTTGGACAAGGTGTTCCATTTTTCTTGACCCTGTTGTTTGAGGGACTCATGTCATAGGAGCACAGTAGCCCCCCAGGTGTAAATGTCATTGGAACATTGTGTTTTAGTGAGTGCTTTGAATGATTCTGGGCTCAGCACAGAATGTCCCTGAGCCTTATCAGCCTGGCAAAGGGCCTGCCCATATCACAGCATGATAAGAGGGAGGCAAGGCTATTAAAAGGCATGCAGCTCGTGGACTGGGCTACATATTTAGAATGGCATGCCTGTTGTGCTCGGTTGGGGGTGGGTAGGTGGGGGTGGGGGGATGTGGCATCAGGAAGTGGAAAGAAAAAAAAAATGGGGGTGAATAATGACCCCAATGTCACATTATAGAAAACAACATGGTGAGCTCACATGTACTGATGCTGAAAATGATTGTGTGAAGCTTTAATTCTGCTACATTTACTTCGAGCTGAAATATCATAAAACATCAGGTCTGCTCACCTAAATGGGGCCAGAGACTGAGTTCATTTTCATAAACTTTCACAGGGAGAGAGAGAGAGAGTGAAGGTAATTTGCTTGATTGGAGAGTCGCTGTGCTTCTTTCATCAGGCTGCTGCAGGCCACTTTCCTGATAAAGAGCTTAACTTTGTCCTGAAGCTGTAAAGTCTTGGCCTTGAGCTTCCAGCTCATCCATGCGTTGTTATCTTGCCTAATATGACCACATCTAGGCATGAAGTTCTCCTCAGAGTACCAGCTCACCGCCATGGCATAACATTACAAACATTTCTTTATAGTAGTGCTATTTTCTCATTAAGTTCTTACCGTCATTAATCCACAACAATGGTTCATATGAATAAACACACATAACATATAATTTGATTTACTTTGTCCTGTAGAAATGTGGTATTGGTTGTAATTATGGTTAGTAGGGGCTGATAATCTTACTAAGTTTTAGTTGTATTCATTATTATTATTATTATTGTCTTTTATATGTGATTTTAATGTCCTTTATTTAAATGTATCGTCTTGTCTTGTACTAACAGCTGGAATACAAATCACAGAAGGCTTAATTTGTCTACCTTCCTAAAAATGAATTTTACAGATGATTATTTCCCTGTGTATACCGTGTCTATCCATTTTCCCCTAAGGTCTCTGAGTCTCTAAGGGACCAAACATTAGTAAGAGTTAATGCACCTGAACAGGGGAACCATGTTTCCATATGCTGTGCTCACTGTATAAAACAACGGACATCATATTTCTAACTCAGTACTGCCCATTTGCCATCTTAACCAAATGATTGTCATCAGACTGTCTCCACTTTCAAAGCCCTCAAGACCCATCAGTTCTGCCACTAGGCTACACCACTCCATAACCCCTGAATGCTTCTAATGTTGCACTTTCTGTTGATTTGAATCATTAAAGAGCAGCTTCCAAAAAGTGACGTCATGATGCCTTGAAGACTGAGAGAGTTTTGGTTCCCAATACTTAACATATGATTGAGTTCATTGGTGATCTCAACTGTAAAAAGAAATGGACTGTCTGAGTCTTGGAAATTAGCTCTCCAATTGTTTTAATAAGTTCTTACTTTGTTGGAAGATGTTGTGTAGCTCCTGCTCCAATTCTGCTTACACTTGTACCTTGGTGTCCATTGGAAGCTCAGCCTAGCTGCACTTATGCCTAGTGGACTCCTGGACAGTATGTGTGTTTGTAATGTGCTATTTGTCGCACTTGTACAGTATGTTGCTTTGGACAAAAGCATCTGCTAAAAGAACTATATGTCATTGTAAATGTAAAGTGATATTTGTGACTGAGTTAGAACCAAAAGACTGACCTGACATACATGGTTATTTAGCATCAGGAGAAGAAACAACCCAAAGAGCTGTAACCTTAAATCAAGATGTCAGCTTGGTGTGGAGATAAATTGAGAATCCTTTAAGATCTGCAGAGAGCAATTCCCCAGTTCAGCTTTTTGTGGGATTTTTCAAGATCACTTCTCAGGAGGGAAAATCTGAGCAGTCGAAAAAACGAGTCATTATTTTGCGGTTGGATGTCAGCAGTCTGATGCTTGCGGGTTCACATCCTGTTCTTTATGCTGGAATAAGACGCAAGCGGATCGGCTGCAGTTACATATACAGCTCTGAATACTGAGAGTCGCTATAGGCCAAACGGCAGATAGTGATAGAACTTTTATATTGGAAAATGAATATGAATGAAGATAGCAGGAGACTCTCTTCCCGACCTTGCTACACCAGGCACTCATGTAGGCTTGAGTTCGTGGAAGGTTTTGTCTGTAGCATCTTAGATGATGGTGTCACTGAATTACAGTGTCATCCAACCTTGTTCAGACAGCCCTGTATCTGCCTGAAGAGAACTGTTTAACTTTGCTAACTGCCTCGACCCTGGTTGATTGCATGTATGCCCTGTTCGAATAGTTTGGTTAACTTATGCTTATATTTGAGTTTGAATGTTAGACCAATTAGGCAATAAAATGTTCTCTTCATATTCAATCCTGGTCCCAGGCTGGAAATTTCTACAACACCCCAGCTCTTAATTGCTTCATGGGACTAATTGGATGCTTGTGGACCAAAGCCAACCCTCTTTGCCGTACATCAGCATGCCTTAATTCTTACTGTGGTTTACATCTGTTAATCATTCCTTCTCAGTAAGATCGCCACACGTTAATGCGTATCAGGCGAGACTAACGCCAGAGAGGTCAAGGTTCCCTTCGGGGGCTGTCTGATGGAAGATTAAACGTGAGCCAAGACATGTGTCTGCAAACCAGCTGGGGGGTCTCACCTAAGTGAGAACTCTTTGGGACACATGTGGCCATTTTAGTGCATTTAGCTTTTTCGGCCTGGATCAGTGGAGAGTAGAGATGCATCATCCCCCAATGTGTTTGAAGTGGTGTGTTTTTTCACATGCTGAAAGGGGATTGTATTGCCTTTATGTTCGTAATGTGAAACTAAATTGAATGCAATAAAAAGACATGGATTCCAGCTGTTGTCCACCAGCTAATGGCCGGAACATGTCAGTGTTGGTTTATTCCTGCTTAATCATCCACCTTCCACTCATGCACACGCTCACACTCTCTGGGCAGTTTGGACATGCTGATCCCCCTAACTGTGTGTTTTTGGACTGAGGGAGGCAATCGTTGTAACCAGCACCAAACGTGCACGGCATGAGGAAAACACGCAAACTTTGCATGCACGGAATGCTAATTGTGTATCGATACTGCAATGTAACTGGACAAGGCACTGATTGACAAAGAAAATGCTCCGAAAAGTGTGAACTTCGTATGAGTTAATGATAGCGTTCAAGTGAATTTCACAGTGCATTTTTCTGTTAAACCTGCTTCATGCCTTCTGAGACTCACTGAATACCAACTGACACCAGGTATCCATCTCCTCCTGCACCAGGAGATCCCCAGGAACCATGAGGCTGCAGCTGCCCAACCCAGGTCTGGAGGAGAGGATCCTGTCCCACCAGGAGCTGGAGAAGATGGAGGTGGAGGAGGTTGGGAACAGACCCAAATGGGACAATAAGACTCAGTTCATGCTGACCTGTGTGGGCTTCTGTGTGGGTCTGGGTAACGTCTGGCGATTCCCCTACCTGTGCTAGAGTCACGGAGGAGGTAAGAAGGGGTGGGTCTTGTTACCAAGCAACAAATGAGATGGTTGATGCTGCCCTAGATTAGTGAACGGTCCTAGGGTCACAGTTGCTAAAGATCTTGATAATTTGTTTTCTCCAAGCAAGGATATTTAACCCAACAGAAAAAAAGGGTCAGATCCTGGTAATTATGGACTGTTAATATACAAGTCCCTGAAAACTTATGTTAATAGTTAAACAACACAGTTTTATAATATATTACATATCTGCGAAATAAGGGGCAGTTATTTCAATCTCTTTGCACTTTGTGCGAATGTGCACATTAAGCTTGCAAAGAAAATAAGATGCAAGTAGATCTCAGTAATGTTTTGTTTTTATTTTACCCTATCCAATAATGATTTATGCAGAACATCTCCTGATTCATGCAGAACATCTCCTGATTTATGCAGAACACACAACCCTACAAACATCTCAGCCTGTGTGTGGGGGAATTCGACAACAGACTAAATTTACATGTAGCACATGGAGAAGTGAGCATGTGCAAGTGGAGGTTCACCCCTGTGCTACACATGTTAGCGCTCTTACATGTGAGAAAAACAGACAGAAAACTCACTGAAATGGAATAATCCCCATAAAGCCGTTTTAGTGACCATCAGTCCAAGGTGATGAGTCTACCAAGGTCATAGTTTGGCCACACGGTAAAATAAGCTGAAGCTTTGCTGGCTGCACCAGATCTAGCAGCGTATGGGTGTGAAATCTACTGGCAAGGTGCATCGTTAAGGGTCTGTTCTATTCACTGGGATTTCTTTGTTTTTCATCAACAAAGCACAACATAGGTGTGTAGTTGATACACAACTCATGGGTGATTTAATATGTTTAATGCTACAACCAGAATTCGATTCCTTACATCACAAAACCTAGATTCACTTGAGGAATATATATGAGTTTAATTTGCAGGCATTCATGTGGCACCAAAGTTGTTCCTTCTGATAGTTCTGAGCTTTTATTCAAGTCTAGAGTTTCCAGGGCTCGCATGGTATCTTCTGCCCTGCCAAAAGAGCAGGTTGCTGGAGAGATCTCTGAATAGAGATCACAGGAAACGGCTTTACAGACAGTGCCCTTCTTATCAGCTGTTGAAAAAAAATGCTTCCATCAAAGATAAGAAGCCTAGAATGGACTTTCAACACGTGCTAGTGCTGCTTGCTGGAAGACAATAAAAACGAGTTTGTACGCTCGCAGATAAGGATGGACAAGTCTGCATGAATCATCAAACCACCTTTGCAGAGAGGACAGTTATTCTGACGCATCAAGACAACAATTATTTCGGAAAATCTGAAACTAATTTCTTTGATTTGCTACCAGCTGATCATATTGAACGTTTTCAGTAGAAAGCAGGGTCCTGTGATATCAATCCACAGCCATTTAACTGAACTCTTATTAAAAGCCATAGGAGGGTGCTGTGACATGACCTCTTGACGAGTTTGACTGGCTACCTGTTCCCAGGTGCGTTCGTGATCCCATTCCTGATCCTGCTGGTCCTAGAGGGCATCCTCTAGAGACTCAGGAAGGGCAGCGTGGGGGTCTGGATGTCTATTCATCCCCATCTCACCGCTGTGGGCGAGTCCATCCATCCATCCATCCATCCATCCATTATCTGTAGCCACTTATCCTATTCAGGGTGGCAGGGGGTGTTTTTATAACATGACTCTTCTAACTGCCTGAGCACCTGCCCCCTTTGCATTAATGATCGATCACTGACGGTCATGCAAAATCCCCCCACCCACCCACCACCACCGCCAGGCAAATTTGACTTTTTACTGACTGCCAGTTTTTGATCCCTGACCATCACAATACATGTACTAAGGAGACCCTTCTCAACTTGCAAATTTTACTGGCCAAGCATCTAACCCTCAAAAATTCGGTCTTGCCAGTCAGCCCCCTTCTTAGCACCCTCCCAGCTCCCGGCACACCTGTACCAAGCTTTTGGTGTTCTTGATTGCTTGCTTGTATTCTGGGAGCTGGGAGGAAACAAAGATGTGGACTGTCTGGGGGCAAATCGACTGAGAAGCGCTGTGATAAGCAGTGCTTGAAATTTCTTTAGCAATTCCTGAACTTAGTGACGCACAGGAATTGCATTCATGTCTCCTTCCTGGTTGGACTGTATTACAACACCATCATTGTCTGGGTCATGTGATATTTCTTCAACTCCTTCTGGGAGCCGCTGCCGTGGAATAAATGTCCTACCAATGAAAAAAGAACATGTAAAGTATTACAATACTGGTGTAAGAACAGAACAGTTGTGATGTGATATATGCCCCTAAATAGGATCGTCACAATTTTTGGAACAGTTAATCAGGGCAATGATGTTTTTTTTTTACAGTAACAGCTGTGACAGGATGCGCTCATGGCCTCATCTCCATCTATGCTGCCACCGTCATCATTGGATTCCGTGCCACCGAACGCGTTGATGACTGTCTCGACGGGTACGTGTCCTCGTTTATGTTGAGGATAGAGCAGCTTTGTGGTTTAATTAGACTAACAGAACAATGCGGGAGATCAGGCCGTATCACATTTACATTTAGTTAATATCCTGCTCTCTTTATCCGTCTTTTCTAGGAATATTTTGGCCTTGATGAATGCATTTGATCTTCCTGAGGGAAACGTCACACCATGTTGAGGGAGTGTCTATACCTCAAAGTCATCTACAAAAAGGGTCTCAAGGAAACCATCACAGGTGAATGTCTGAAAACCCGGTGAGCATGTGTGCAATTCTGTGTATTTTCTTCACTATTACAGTATTTTTCACTATTACGATATGGTTCATGTTACCAATGTGACTTTCCTAGTCTTGGTCATAAACCTCTAGGATTACATGTTTTGCTACATTATTCTCTTTTTCTCTATTTTTCCAGGTTCAATATGTCTTGTCTCCTGCATCATAGCTCTGATATTTGTGCAGAGATCCGGTAACTACTGGCTGGCTCTGTTTGACAGCTTTGCCGGTTCTATCCCATTACTGATCATCGCGTTCTGCGAGATGGTGTCTG
>JAAGVU020000045.1:3071099-3112151 GCA_011763525.2 Mormyrus iriodes | reverse complement strand
GTAGCGCAAGCTAAAACCCTGGGTTCCTTTAAATCAGAGCTAGATAAGATTTTAACAACTCTGAGCTATTAGTTAAGCTCTCCCCAAACGAACTTGATGGACCGAACAGCCTCCTCTCGTTTGTACATTTCTTATGTTCTTATGTTATTATTAGTTTTCGTAGAGGTTGCTTTATTTTTTAAAAAAAGGCCTCGCTAGTCATTTTTCACTTTTATTCATGGATTTGACAGAGTTTCAAGCAAAACTTTCCTTCCAGATGTCTGAGGACGCTAGGTTGAGAGCAAAGGTGTGCGGGGAGCCCTACGTTACTTTCGGCTCCTTGCGGTGTGGGGAGGAGAATGTCAGATAATCACCAGCATGTCTTTCACGGTAGCTTTGCATGCTGGTGATGTTGCTAGCCCACACCTGGACGGTCCATGCAGAGATGATGCAGCATGTATTACCATTATTGGGAACTTTGAGATTATAAATGTTTCTGCTGTAAGGATGAATTTTTACAATGTCTCACAGAAGACTGAATATGAACAGATAAAATAGCTAAGAACTGGCATAATCCTCAACACACCAACGTTGTTTCTTTGAGTAACGGCTAAATAAACAAAATGGGCTGCAGAAGAACACTGAATGATGGAAAAGAGAGCTATCTGGTTCTCAGAATGGTGTAACCAGTGGTGTGGGAGGGGTATGAATCACATATTCAGGAGGCCCAGCACTTTGTAGGGGCCCCAAAATCAATTGAAGGGACCCTCCCTAGTCATAAAATTCTATCTATCATTTTTGTCAGATTGAAAAGTACCAACCCAAGCGGGGCTCCCAGAATTTCCAGCTACACCCCTGCATGTAACTATATATAAATGCCTGCAAACGTGTATAAATATATCTGTAACTGAGCAGGGGCCTTCCTGATCCCCTACCTGATCGCGCTGGTGTTCGAGGGACTCCCCCTGTTGTACCTTGAGCTGGCCATTGGGCAGAAACTGCGGTCAGGAAGCATCGGCGTGTGGAATTCAATATCGCCCTACTTGGGTGGAGTCGGTAGGTTCCAATTGTCTCATTTTTCAGTAGTGTTTGTATTAGAAATCTGTATAGATTGTTCATGTTTTGAAGGTGGTGAAAGTCCCTTCCGCATGGTAGGAAGCACACTGATACGCAACTAAGTTTCAGTGGGATAATTACTCTTCTGTAAAAGGTGCAATATCATCATAAAAATGCTTGTAACTCTGTACTGCATATACAATTATGTTTGCCCTTCTTAGCTACTGTGTAGTGAAGCTGCTCCATGTTGGCTACTCACGTGTCTGACAGACTGAGGGATCATGGGACTTCCTTTGTTTTGTTTTCCGAAATGTGTAGGTGTTGCATCCCTGGTCGTGTCCTTTCTGGTAGGTCTCTTCTACAATGCCATCCTGGCATGGGTCCTTTAGTATTTCTTCAATTCATTTCAGGAGCCCCTACCTTGGAAGTACTGCCCTCTAAAATCAGACCTAACAGGTACACATTGCAATGCATTCATAAAGCATTATAAATATATTTATAAAAAGGCATAACACATTATAGCCATATTTATTATTCATTATGAAGGTATCTATACTACATTATACATGACAGCTTCATTGGAGCTCATGAAGTATTTTGATTATCACTATAATGCCTTATGACTGTCAATAGAACATGCTGTAATGCTTTATTAATTCTTATACTGATTATAATGCATTATGAAGGTATCTATAATGCATTATAGATGACAGCTTAAAGTGTTACCGAGTGTATATTAGTATAGATAATTTCTTTGGAGCTAATTGACTGTAAAATTATTGTAGTTTTTCAGTATTCAGTACAATGGGTTGAGTGTTGTGTGATGCATTATTGTGAGTGAATGTAACAATTGGTGTCATGCTGCAGGCTACGTGGAGGAATGTGTGGAAAGCACACCCGTTAACTATTTCTGGTATCGTGAGACGCTTAATATAACAGCCGACGTCGGAATCAACGGCTCGTTGCAGTGGCAGATGGTGGTGTGCCTGGCGAGCGCATGGTGTGTGGTGTACCTTTGCTTCATACGTGGCATCGAGACCGTCGGAAAGGTGGGAGATATGAGGCCAGCCACGCATGTTGACGCCAACATGGCTTTGGTGACGTGAAAGAAGATGCACCAAACCTATATGGGCTTGTGCTTGCATCCGTACAGGCAGTGTACGTCACGGCAACATTCCCGTACCTAGTCCTCACCATCTTCTTGGTTCATGCCCTCGCCCTCCCCGGTGCTACCATTGGACTTCGCTACCTCTTCACCCCCGACGTGAGTCTTTTTATCCAAAGAGGACTCTTGTGTTCATTCATCCATACGTCTTCACAGTGATCCCTAGAAGCACAAGGCATGAGGAAGGGATGCACCCTAGACAGCAAGCCAGTCCATCTCAGGGCAGGCTTGGCTGGGTTTTGGGTGCCATGGGTTTTGACTGGTAGATCATTGAATGGAGATGCCAGTTCAGCTAACTGAAATTTTGTAGGAGTACCCAGAGAAACCTGCACAACCTACAAAGAACATGCAAACACACACAGAGCCAGGGGCAGCAACTGAAATCACAGGCTTGGAGTTGTAAAGCCACAGTGCTACCTGGTATTAATGTAGCATGTGATATCACCAGGGTGCAAATAGGCTCTGGTTATTTGACATGTTATGTTTTTCAGTGGGAGACACTAAAGGACCCCAAGGTGTAGCTGGATGCGGCCACGCAGATTTTCTTTTCGCTGTCCTTAGCTTTCGGGGGACTCATTGCTTTCTCCAGTTACAATCCTCCTAAGTGAGTCCCTCTTCATGCTGCGCTGAACCTAATGAGTGATTTGAGTGTTTAATGAACTTAATGAGTGTTTACGCTCAAAGAAGGCTTCAACGTTTTTGTTTTCCAGGAACAACTGTGAGCGAGACGCACTGCTCGTGGGGTGCATCAACAGCGCCACCTCCATCTATGCCTCAATCCCTATATTCTCCATCCTTGGATTTAAGGCATATTCGAACTTCAATTCCTGCCAGCAGAGGTGGGTCACAACGATTTTGCAGACAGGTCAGGATGTCGATATATGGTGCTGAAGGCAGTGGGGTATCATCAAGAAACAATTATTACTTGTCATCTTATAGGAATATCCTGGCTCTGACTAATGAATTTGACATTGGAGACCAGAATATAACCCTTGAGAATTATGACAAATGGCTGGAATATCTGAACTCAACAAATACTGACCGAGTTTTAAGCCTGAATCTGAAACACTGTGACATTCAGACCTTTCTTGACCAGGTACCCCAATCATTTTTTAAATATTACAATAACTTTCTTTTAAACTGTAGCTATTAGTAATGGTGTCACCTCATTCACAGAATTATTTGATTAAGAAATGTGCATTTGAACCAATTTTCATTTTCATAATTTCACAAACATCTCTGATTAAGCACTGATGCACGTTGTCTTGTCTGGAACCAGAGCGTGTCTGGAACTGGCTTGGCGTTCATCGTCTTCACGGAGGCAGTGATTGAGATGCCCGCCTCACAGGTGTGGGCCGTGCTCTTCTTCATCATGCTCTTCAGCCTCGGACTTTCCTCCATGTTTGGGAACCTGGAAGGAGTCCTCACACCCCTGCTGGACCTCAACATGGTGCCCAAGTGGATGCCCAAGGAAATTTTCACAGGTCATCTGATAGCAATCTTCAGAGGCAGGTATTTCAGGTCCAGAAAGTAAAAATCCAGACCAAGATTTTGCTTCAACAAACCAGTTCAGTCACAGTCACAGTATACGCACCTTACTGGTTAAAACAATATCTTGGCCTGGATTTTTAATTTCTGGACCTGAACTCACTACCTCTGGTAATCTTAGTATTCTTCTAATGTGCCAAATATAGAATTTTAATGTTAATCCAGAAATGCACTGGTAATCTCAGATGATTCAGATGAGCTCAGATAAGACAAAGGATTTCTTTTATGTAGTTTGATTCAGGGTTAAACATTAACTTGGGAATGGTATTTTTAAATAATTGGTTATTTTGCAAACACTCTCTTATTTCGAAACAATTAGGTCAGGTGTATGATTTCCTAAACAATATTTTCTTCCTCTTCATACTGTTAGGTTTGATATGTCTAGTCTCTTTTGCAATCGGCCTGATATTCACAATGGGCTCCGGTAACTACTGGCTGGAGATCTTTAACAGCTATGTGGGCTCCTTGCCCCTGCTGGTCATAGCTTTCTTTGAGATCGTCGCTGTGGTTTATGTCTACGGCATGAAGAGGTACACCGTGTCCGTTTACCGCCCTCTTACACCACGGCACTGTCATATGAACATTCAGCATCATGTCCTTTTCAGATGTCAAACTGCTCTTTTATGAATATGTACCTTTCACTTTGCGTTCCCTTCCTTCCGATATCTTGGTGCCGATCCGAAACAACGTAACGACGAAATGATGGTAATGATAACCTAACAGAAAGGCTGGGCACGTGCTGAGACTAATATCACCCGAATGTCATTGCAGGTTCAGAGAGGACATTCAAGAGATGACGGGCCGGAAGCCCAGCATTTTTTGGCAGACATGTTGGATGGTGATCAGCCCAGTCATGCTGCTGGTCATGTTTGTGGCATATGTGGTGGTTGAGGCCTCCAGGGTGCCACAGTACCCGGCGTGGAACCCGGACTATGTACGTTTCAATATCGTCTTCATTTAGAACCACGAGTCTATGAATGGTTTTACATACCTTCCCTTTTGCACATTCATATGCATTAAACTATCAAAAAAGCCAACCGCAATCAGAAGCTACATACATTATGCTTAGCTAAGCCTTGGTTATAGATATATACTGTAATGAATATGAATCCCATAGTATTAACAAATCTATCGTACATCAAATCCAGACTGGAAATAGTATATACCAATATGTAAATGATGCCTAAGTCTAATGGACATAAATAATACCATATGTACAGAAACTGCACATGGCCACCAAGGTAGGAAATTAAAAATGGTGGATTGACCCACTGGACCATAGAAATTGGTTGAATTTAACATCCATTGGGCTGCATGAGACAGAAGTACAAAGAATCCATGACTAATAGCCAACATTTACAGGTGGACTTCCCGCTGACTGAAGACCAGCCATACCCCCAGTGGGTTTTTGCTATTTGCGTGCTGCTGTCCACCCTGCCATGTATCTTCATCCCCATCGTTACAGTCTACAAGTTTTTCACACGTCGGTGCAGGGCTAACAGCACGTTGTACATAAATCCATACGAGAACAACGCCAACCAGACAGACACAATCCTTGTTTCGTGTATTCACCAAATGAATACTCATCAGAAACTGTAAGATTGTCCAGGAGCAGGGAATTCATCCAGGAATTCATCCACGAATCTGAGCCATTTCTCTTAATATAATACAGATAGGCTGTCTTATTTAAAAGGCTTATCTGTGTTTGTTTTAAAAAAATTAGCTAGCTTCCAGTTAAAAATGAGTATTACATCTTGACTGAATTTAGTCATGGTATAAATATGTAAGCACATTAAAGACCGAATGTTAAACACGAAGCTGAGCAACTGCCAAGTGGAAATGAAATACATTTACAATAAAGGTGTCTATCTATCCATCCATCCGGAATCCATATTAAATGTCAACTGTGACACTGTAAAAGCTGACTGCAGGACAGTCTGTGCAAAGAGCATTTGTGTAACAAAACAAAAACAAGCATAGAATTTGATCTCATAAATGTGCCGTCTTCCATGGGTGAAGCCTTATAGTGAAACGGTAGCCAGGAAGACTATCACCGCATGAACAGCGCTCTGATTCCTGCTGTAGACCCCAGTGTTTCCTGGCAACCGGTACAAAACTGAATGATACCCGCAGCCAACTGTATAGACTGCACTGAAGAGGCAAATGGACCATGTAGAGTGAAAGGGCTCACTAATGCAATTTAGGGAACGCCGATTATAACAACCAGCAGAACCAGGGAGGCAGTAATAGTTCTTTGCAATGCAAGCGTCGATTCAGGGTTCGCTTTCAGATCTTACATGATTTCCAAACTTGGGATGCATTTTACGGTTTAAGAATTTATTTAAGTGTTTATGTAACATTTTAATGGGGCATATTTACAGGATATCATATCGTACAATTAAAACAACATCTGGTCGTCATTCAGGCGTTATGAAAATCAGAGTTTTAGACATAGATGCACCGGAAGTCCTCGGGGATTTCTGGTGTGGACGCCCGCCGGACAACGGCCAGCCGCACCACCCCCAGCTTCCGTTCAAGCCGTCTCTTACCTAGGAGGATAGAGAGAAAACTCAGGAAAGGTCACAGAGATCCTTAGCATCGCATATAAAAATATACAAAGGTCACGTGTAACTGAGCAATCAAGACACCGCTGGTCCACCAAAACAATGGCCGGAGAATGATATAAAAAAATACACAATTAACAAGATAACTGGGTGATGAGTCAGATAAATAGTCCACTTTGCCAATATCTAGATACAACAATAACTAGAGATGGGATGCGGTGTGCGACCCAATGGGTTCTTCAGTAAGGTTGCCCCCCCCCCGAAAAAAGCTAAATTGCTGACTCTGTGCTTGCACCCCAAGAGTTGCTCTCATTTGTATATGCTGAGCAAAAGGGGTAGGTGACCAAACACATTCCAATGTACCAATACTTGTACTAATCATTTCTCATAAGACTTTTTAAGGGGGTGGTCTTCCTGTTTCTTCCTGTCAATCATGTGGATAACAGTACATACGCGTCCGTAGCCATGGAAGAAGGCACTTGTAGAGGCGTCTGTGACGTGAGAGGACGGCAAAGAAGGAGATGCAGAACATCAGCTCCACAGCCTCAAACTGCAGGCAGCCTCCCATGTTCTTGAAGCCCAGTTGGTGACCTGAGTGAGGTAGAGATTGCTTCATGCCACCTCTCTACTGGTGCAGGACCATATGAAGTATCGGCGGTTGAGAGAGGACTTGCCTGGGTTATTTTTCCTGATCAGTAGGTTGCTGAGTTTTACCATGTTCCAGATCATGAGTTCGAAGAAACGTGGGTTGTTCCTGACCTTCTGCCCAAAGGGCAAGTTCTGCACGCAGGCATGGAATCTGCAATAAAGGAGACAAACTTCCAAAAGCAGAGAAGATGCCAGATGGTGATACCCACGGGAGGAGGCGAGCAGCAACCCTGATCCATAAGCACGTGATGCTGATACTGAGGAGTGAGGAAGGTGAGGCGCTTCAACCAACCATTCAGTTCAAGTTGGTTATTTGCACATGAAACACCATGCAAAGAGACTTCCTATCAAATTAATGGATTAATCAGTTAACCAGCAAACACAACTGCCCTCAAAGACAGGAATTCCCCATCCCTATCGTCTAAAAGCCACTAATTAACCAATAATTACACTGGGCTTTTATCTTTAAGTGTGAAAAACACGACTACATTTCCAAATTTCATGAGGGCCTCTGACAGCAATTCTTGCGGGGAAGCTGGGGTGAGAACACCCAGCTGAATGATGGGTAATGGATCTCCACCAGCTGAGCTCATCCCACAGCTATCAGAATGATTAACTTCTGAGGCCCAACCTGTGCAATAATGGACGTGTTAAACATCAACCTCCTTTTGAATGATGTTAGGAATTTGAGCTGTATTCCAAGTACTGGACTGAAGTCCATTTATTACAGCATATATGATGGCTACCTGTAACAAAGGTTGGGATTCGTCATTTTAAACGCCAATGCCACCTCTTCCTTATAAGACTCAACAAGATGTTTGGACTATGGGTTTTGTTCTACAATCCCAGCAAAATAAGATGGATGGATTTAAAGATTATTCTACAGGGCAGGTTCAGTTACAGGTATAGTACCTATATGCCTGAAGCAGCACGATCTTGTAGATGTTCAGGTAGACGGCCTGCAGAGAGTTCATCTGGGTGAAGATAAAGCAAGGGTCAGATACCACTGAGGCCACAAGACATTAAAAAACACAGGTAAACACATAGCACTAGGATCAGAGATTCATAACCTGAAGATTCATTACATTCATACATTTAGCAGATGCTTTTGTACACGGCAACGTACAAGTACAGAAAGCCTGGAGTCGGAGCTCAGGGTCAGCTGAAGAAGCTGGGGTTATGGGCCTTGCTCACAGGCCCAACAATTATGTGATTACTCTGCCACGCATGGGACTTGAACCTACGACCTTAAGGACACAAGCACAGATCGCTAAACCACATAGGTAAACACCACCCCCAGTTCAAATATTACGTAGAGCTCTACTAATGTACCCTTAAGCAAGGCACTTAACTGCTCTAGTAACATATCAAGCTCTATAAACTGGTTAAACAAGAAATGCATCAGCTGACTGAGAAGACTGATCAGGTCAAAATGTCCCTGATGAGACAAAGGCCAAATTCTCGCCTTCAGGTCCAGGAGAATGGGGAGGCACTTGAGCTTCAAGATGGACATGAGCTTCCTAGTCATGTGCTGTCCAGGGAAGGGTGAGGAGCCGAGGGTCAGGCTGCTCCGCAAGGAAAGGCCGGCATAACTGGCAGGGCGGGGGTGGGGGGGAGGTGCGGGTCACCGTTAGAGTCAACAGACACGTGTGAGTCCTGACTTGGATCCTCATGGAATATCAGCCATGGGATCAAAACACCAGGACAGATCATTAACACACATCATTGAGGCATGCCAACAGCTGGTTCTACAAAGAACACACCTAATGAAAGGCTTAATGAGATTAAATGAAAAGTTGAATGAGAATTAAGTGGTAGCTTTGGGCCTTTAAGGTTTAAACACATCATAACGTCTTCCCCATAAAACCCTTCACATCACAACTTTCACCCATCTTTAAACACTATTTGTCATGACAGCATCTTCCTGTGATGCAGGATGACAATAAAACGTAGCAACAAAACAATCATAAAAAAAAAACCTTATCACAGCTATTTCATGAGGACTAAACTACAACAGATGGTTTATTGTAGCTATTTCACGAGTGCTTAACTAGAATATGTGGGAATAAATGTCTCACACACTACAACACAAACAAATCATTAACAGATGATATGCATAACAGGTTGGGTACTCTGCCAGTATTCAAATTGGGGCCAAATTAGCATTAAATTTCAGAAGTGAAAAAAAATCTAATTTCATTAATTTATATTTCTTTACATGACATTTCTGCTTTAGCGTTTCACTGAAGACAAGCTATGCTAAACCACAGCTTCAAGGGGAACACCAGCTCCTCATGCTAATGAACACTTAATTTTTTATTCAGTGTGTTCACCTGGGGGGTTTAAAAAGCACCACATTAGGTGTGTGTGGCTCAATTGCTTGGTAACCTGAACCAATCCAAAAGAGCTACCAGTGTTGCTTGTTGTTCCCGACCTGCATCCTCACCTGGAGTAATCATTATAGACATCCAGGTTATCAGTGTCCAGAAGGAGCCCGCACCACGGGAACAGGCACTGAAAGGGCAGCTGACGGACGCTGGAAATGCCTTCCATGTCGTCCACAGGGAAGTTCACAGCAACCTTCGCAGGATTTGCGAAGCACCCATACTCCGGAATGCCCGCCAGCAGGGTTCTGACACGTGAGAGGTGTTGGAATGACGTTGTACCGTTAATCATCAAAACGGCCGTATTGGATTCGTGACAGAAATAACATCTGAAGGTAATGGACCCACTTGAGGAACATCTGGGCCTTGTCAAATTCCGGCGTGATGAGCAGGAAGTCGTCAACCAGCCTCAGCAAACACCTAGCAGTGTGAAGACCAAATGCATGTAGCTTAGGCCTTGGACAGCACCTGGCCAGCCTGCCCTGATCCCACACAGTGAGGAGAAGCAACTACGCTGCTTTATAATTTAATCCAAAAAAAAAAAGTTTGATAGAACCTTCATGTACCGAAGGCCACAGAGTCCTTGCAAATCACAGTACAAAATATAAATAGAAACTGCAGCATAAACAATGTTGCTAACTGTGGAACACTAACAAAAAGGCATCCTTAGTAGACCTCACCTTCCGAGTTTTTAGTGTAACAAGTATACTTTTAAATTCTACGAGTTGCCACAGCACTACCTGTTGACCAAAGTTAGTTCTGCAGGGTATTTATTTGACTACTTGGTGCGTGTGTTTTTGTGAAGAACCAACAGGAAGATTCTAAGGATTAATTTACAAATTCATATTGACACAGTACATATTGAAATTCCTTATAAGTCTACTACTTGACCGTTAATGTAGTATATACTACATGTCTGCATGAAAACAGTATGCATGCACTTGGACACACTGCGGTTGCAATCTTTCATATTACCTGACTCGGATGTTTACTAATGATGCAGCCTGACCCCCCCGAAAGCTAAAGTGTTAAAATCCATCAAAAAAAAAAATTCAGATTTGGGTATTCCAGTATTATGTGACTGGGTAGTGTTTGCACAGATATGGCACTTTCTCCTCCATCTTGACACTATTTTCTGAGCAAGAGAAGACCTTCGTCCCTGGTTGCCGCTCCAGTGGCCATGTGGGATAGCATAGCATCCAACGGTTGCACACTCACGAATTTCCAGAATGTAGTACATCACCCAGGTATCGTTGGCTTACTATCTCATCCATACTGAGGATTCATACAATCTGCTCACTACTCCATAGTAAACAAGTATGTGATTTCAGATGCACCATAAGATTTGGTATGAACAAACAGGCAAGGTCACATGACATGCAGCAAAGTCATACCCTCCTCCTTCTGTAATGTCTCGAAACAGGGAGTTCTCCATGTGTCCGTAACAGAGGCAGCACAGCAAGGCAGACACCACTGAGCCCTGCGGTATCCCGCGGCATTGCCGGAACATTCTGGAAACATTAAAAGCGATGAATATGGAGATGCACGAGACCCCCCCCCACCCCCTTCACCCAGGAAGGTGATATTTGAGAAAAATGGCTTACTTCTTTCCAAACTGAATGACATAGTTAGCCAACATCTGCTTGAAGAATTCAAAGACGTCTTTACCATATGTGTCGACTGAGTATCGCTGGGAAAAAATTCATTTAAAAACACATCTGAAGCCAGACACCTCAGCAGCTTTTTATAAAATACTTTTAGAAAGTTCTAGCATTACTGAAATTATACAGCATCAGAAATAAGCTGGGGACAGACCATAGGCTCACAGCAAACTTGTATTAGTGCTTGATGGACAGATGGGTGGATGGATAGATGTTCCAGTAGAATGGGGCTTCATGCTTTCCTCTCACCTGCTCTATAAGAATGGAGTCGTGAATCTTGCTATTCTGCTGAATCGTCATCATAAAGCCCCTCACCGTGGTGTCCGTCTCACCCCATTTCTCTACCTACCATAGACATACATTTATTTTTTCTTATTTAGAATATGCTTTTATCATATGTACTACTGAGGATCACAGAGAGTCAACTAGCATTCCTGCAGCAATTGAGGTTAAGAGCCTCGGTCAAGAGCCCAATGGAGACATTACTCTGCCTGCCAGGGGATTTGAACCAGTGGCCTTCCAATCACAGGATCAGAGTCGTAAGCAGCAGTGTAACTCACCACTCCAAAACCCACAAAAAAGGCAACATTTAACAACCACCATCTGCATTAATCTACACACAAATTTAAAATTTTCACCACATTAATAAAATCACAGCAACAGCTCACCTGTCTTCGGAATGCCCTCTTCACACCATTGTTGGCCTCAGACCACACCTGGGCCCACCAGCGAATGACAAAGACCTCGTTCCAAATGGGGAAGAGCACCTCTGTGACGACCTGCAGCAGCTTGTCGTGGGGTAGGCTGTCATAGGCACCGCTAACGTCCACCTAGCCAGGGCACACGTTAACAGACACACAGGTTTCCAAAAGCATCTTTACATGCACTGCCATTGGCTCACATTGATGCCATTCGTTTTACCAACGTCACCTTCACGAAATAGAGGGGACAGGGCTTCTCTTTATGGAGGGCCGCGAATGGGCCCAGGATCCCGTGGATGTCACGGACGCCGAACACCGTGGAGCCCAGGAGAGACGGGTTTTTTTGGACGCAAAACCGGAGGAAGTCGTGCAAGTCCTTAATTCGAGACTGAAAGAGCTTTGATATGGAGAGACCATCAAACATCACTCGTCTGATACCCGTACAGCCATCAAAACCACCATGCCGTGAGAGTAAAAGCTCTAAACCGCTCGTAAGTAGAAGAGAGAAGATTTATGCCAACGTCTAATCAGCTAATGGGCTAAAGCAAATAGTACGGCTTCACATTTCATTTCATTTCATCATTTTCATAAGGAGTTTGGCTCCACAGAAGTACGAATGGCAGATGGGAGTAAACCGGGTGATCTGAGCTTGAAAAACATCAGATGGGATGTATGCGGCCATTGGGCAGGGCTGAGACACTAAAACAGTAAGGTGCGGCAAGGAGCAGATAATGGTTAGGGTTAGGGTTAGGCAGCACACTGCTGGGGGCCACAGCCCAGACTCATCCTAAGGCTACAGCAAAGATTCAATAGCCGCAATCACCAGTATGAGTGGGCAACTTGGAAACTCATACCCACGTCCGGCTCTCTGCCCTCGCCATCCTGGCAATGGGTCTCATGCCCCCCAGCTTGGGTATGAAGCGCAGGCGGGACACCACCGTAGCTTTTGGGAGACGCTGGCAGGGCAGGAGCTCCCACTGACTCCTCAGGATGTGTTTCCTAACACATGGAGATGGCCAACATTCACACCACGGGGCTGACAGAAAAGCTGAAACCAGCATCGTTCTCAACCTATAATAACTTGTTTTGCATTTATTTGCTAACCAGGATTGCTTTTGTGACAGGTCAGATTAACTTCATTGTTCTACAGCATTAAAGATGGGATTCTAAGATTCTAGTCCTTAACCAGTACGTCACCTCTTGGCTATGTTCCATGGTTTTGGTATGAAAAAGTACTAACTTGGATGAAGGAAATGTGAGATATGAAGATGGAATGGGGGCGCAGGCGAGGTCACTCTGAGGCTGAGAAGCCTACCCTAACGCCTGCTCCTGGAGCTTCGCCCACACGGACTCCCGGTAGAAGCGCAGGGCATTCTTCTGCCCCGCGCTCTCGGTGACATAGAACAAGACCCGCACCAGGCCTGCCACATAGCGGTCAAGCAGCCAGGCCAAGAACCGGCCCAGGAGGTGCTCCCGGTAGCGGTGCTCGCTGGCAGGGCAGCGACCTGAAATGTGGAAAGGCGGGGTGTAAGATGAGGAGCTGAAGGACACACTCAGGGTAGTTAGGTGGGGTTGAGTGGGAGGCGCCTTACCAGTCTTGCTGACCTTGAGCCAATCACAGTCGTTCACCCTTATCTTCCACAGAAGCTCAGAGAGGGACAGCCGGTCGAACTTCCCCATGGACAGGAAGCGCTTCACACGCAACAGGAAGTAGACCCGGTTGTGAGCTGAACCCCACAGCTCCTCGGGGACGACCCGATGGAGGCACTCCCGAATGAAGAGATACACCTGACGGGGAGTGCTGTGGCGTGTCAGGAGGACGATGACGTCGGCATCGGTGTCCCCCGTCGGACACATCCTCCGCAGAAGCTGGGCGTAGGGACAGCCACGGTGTCGACGGAGTAGCGCAGCAAAGAGGCCCACCATGCCATGGAATCGCACTGGCAGCCTCCGAGGCTTCCTCTCAGCACTGCTCCCAGACTCCAGGCCTTCGAAGAACACCAGCCGTACCAAGTCCCGCCCCTGAAGGCGCCTCAGCGCCGCAGACCCCACCCTCAACTTCCTGTTCAGCAGGAAGCTCCCCATGCCACGTCCTCCATACAGTAGCCCCAGAGTGCGGAAGAAGCAGTCGGTGGGCCTCAGCAAGGGGAATTTTCTCCCAGAAGGACCGTCTTCCTGGAAGACGGTAGCCAATCTCGGCCCCCTGGTGGCTGTGGGTTTACATCCAGTGAAATCAAACCTCGCCCGCTTGGAGAGCGGCTCCGTGTCCTCATAGGGATCCCCTTCCCCAACATCTTTCCCTCCGCTGCACCTTCGCTTTCTCACCCTCCTCCTCCGGTCCCCTGCCCCCTGCTCCGAGCCACTTGGCACCAATCTCAGCTTCACAGCTCCGCGAGCAGATCTCGACCTGCTGAGCTGAAATGCAGAGCCAGGTCCAGCAGGGATGCAGTCATAAAAAGGGGGGCCACACACCTGTAACAAGCAGCTAGGGGGCACCGTCGTGAAGACAGAACAGCTCTCCAGCAGGTATTTGGTCAGGTCTGTGCCCAGCCTGCTGTGCAGCTTCTTCCAGAAGTCACTATGGTGGATGTAAGCAGCGCTCAGAGAGATGTTGCCATGGAACTTCAGCAGGTCGGCGTCCATCTGCTCGCCCTCGTAGAGGGAGTAGCCCTGAGATAGGACGTTCTTTCTCTTCCTCCTCTTCAGGGTATTCAGCACTAAAGCCAAAACCTCTGACAGCGTAATGACCTGCAATGGGATTGAGAGACGACGGCTGAATGGGACGGCAAACAGGCGGCAGATATATTGCAAAATGAACAGGCACATTATTGTATTTTATATACACCCAGCAAATGTGCGTGGCGGCAAAATCACATCAACCGATCCCGTCTCATCTTCCATTAGTAAGATAACAAATCATCCGTGTAATATTGCCATTCATATTTATACTCTTTAGTGGGTATTTACATATATAAACATCATAATAGCATGTGTTTGTTTTCCAACTCTTAATTGAAATACTAAACAGAAATGTTGCATTACATATGCGTTACATTCATTATTTAGCAGATTTGCTGCATGCGATGTCATGCATGGAAATTCCTCGCGGTTCCTGGCGAAACTCACCTGGTTACAGCTAGGGACTTGCTGCAAAACCCTGTCCGAGCAGATCACCAGCCCCTCGATAAATGACCTGTAGCGCGTGCTGTCCGACGGCTCCACCAGCACCACCTTCCTTCCCTCTTTGAACACCACATTGTCCGAGAACTCCTGCGCCATCTGAACGATCGGATAGACGGAGCGAATTAATCGAACGACCCGGGTCACATCACTGTCTGCCATGTTTGTGTTAAGTTAAACGATCAGATTTGTAGGATATCATCCCATGTGTTCTGCTGATTCACTAAAATGTGCATTTCATTGACGGATCGACAAACCGCCCCAGAGCTCCTCCAATGAAATACTGACCAATCAAAAGTCACTAGTCAGATGGTAGGCGGGTTGCAAAAACTACGAGGGAAACCTTGCGTCGCGGGAGATGCGGACTGTCGATCAACCTCAAATGAGCCAATAAAACGGAGAAGAGGCGGTGATCATAAGATTAGCACCGCCCACGCCGGAATTCCAACAACACATGATCCCACTGTTTAGAAAATCAACTCGAAGATAAAAAACATAGTTCCATGCGCCAAAAGTACGGCTTTTCCCCACCCGAATTTACTTATGCTATAAAGAGTCAACATAAACATATAACGGCTAGAATGCAGCAAGGATTCGAAGGTTTTATTTGTCATATGCAAAGTATACAGTCAGACTATAACCTGCAGTGAAATGTAAGGTGGTTAACTCCGCCATATAGAGAGACAGCAGAAAGGCATTTAAGTAGCTATATGCTGATAGACAGACATAAAAATAATGAAAATTATATGGGAAAAGATATTGAAAGCAAAAATTATACAGTAGAATAAATGGGCCCGAGATGCAACACAGCTATTACAAAGTGAAAGGTGCATAGGTAGGAGGGGATATGCATTAAAGTGTCCGTTAGGAACCTTAACCGACATCCATATTACTTTATTTCCTAATCCTTATTGGTGTGTATAATGTGTATGATTTCAGAGAAACATCACAGCACTTAATGTTTAGGTAATTTATTCTTAAAATGTATTGTAGTACAAAATAGACACACAAAGTATTCTTTACCGAGTCCATGCATCACACAACCAGCATGTCTGCAGGTGGTGGTCTGAGAGGAATCTGCCCCAGCGTGAACCTTTTCTCTCCAAACTCCTTCAGCTCCTCCGCTGTAAGCTCACTCTGTGGAGTGAAGAGCTTTCCTGTCGTGCTCGCAGAAACACCTACTGTCGCCGCTAGCCCCTTCACACCAATCGTGCCACTGGGCTGTGCAGAGGAGCCGTCCCCCTTACTGGAGACAAACATGCTCCCGACTGCAGGTAGTGAGAAGGAGAACTCAGAGGCAGTAATGGCACCCCCAAACCCAGCGGGCTTCTCCTTGTCTGTCTGGATGGGAGCAGTGAAGGAGAAGGAGGAAGCAGATGGGGCGGTGGACGAGCCACTGTCCGAAAACCCGAAGTCTGTTGGGCCTCTCTGCGTGTCTGCAGACCCAAAGCCGCTGCTGGATGCTTTGAAACTGAAGCTGCTGATGTCTGAACTCACAGGTCCGAAGCTTGCTGAAGGAATAATGCAGAAGTGTATCAGCATGTGCTCATTCCTGTCAGTACACTCATACAGAGATAACATGCCCAGAATCCTGTTCAACCTCGGCGTGAAATTATTCCAAATAAAATGGAGAGATGCAAGCCTCACCTGCTTTTGCAAAGGTTGGTGCTGTAGAAGCAAAACCCACTGCTGATGGCTGAGGATCTGGGTTGTTTAATTCTGATATCTATTTTAAAAGGTGAGCACATAAGAACCCATGATCTTATAACCATGTTCATTTTAGTGGCTTCAAACCCACATGTAAAGCATCCATTCTCTATACCCGCTTGCCCCATTCAGGGTCATGGCGGTCCAGAGTCTATCCCGGAAGCTTCATCTCACTGAAATTAAAAACTGGAATCCAGACCATAATGTACATCTACCCATCCACTTGTTCTAGAACTGAACCCCAATCCTTACTTAGGAAGCCTGTTTTAAATGGTCCAATTACAGCACTTACCAGCTTGGCACGTGAGTCCGAGTTCAAGATCTTTAGTTCCAGCACTCTGTTACTCCACTGGCTGATCAGCTGTTGCACAGAGGCGGCCTGGAATGTGCCCGCATAATGAGACACTCATTCTGATAAACACTCAGACCTTAAACCTTCCTATAGGTCAGTGCATGAGAGTGGAATAAAACAGACAGGACCCGGGCACAAGCGTGTCAGTAAATGTGGGGAACAATATTATGTTATGACATACAAAAATAGGACACTGCGAGAACACCCTTATTGCTCATGCATGTAAACATCACTCATAAGCAGTTTTCAACTGTCTTTAGTATTTACTGCATAATCACCTACAGAATAATCCATGGATCATTCACTAACTGGTCAGCTTATATCTTATACACCATGAAACTGCGTGTCCCGTTTCATGTGACCTCAGTAAGGAGAAGTTTAGTATTACTAGTCATGTCAATGAGTCAAAATTCTCTGTGTTCCTTCCGAAAGACGCCGTTTGTCATGCAGCATGGAGCACACCCAAGCGTTTTAAACTTAAAAGTAAAACCGTGGCCCTTACATAGGTCTGCAGACTTCCTGTTTCTCTGCATTGGTAATATTCCAGCCTTAACTCCTCAGGAGACAACTCTGAAAAACCTGTAGGGGGAAAAAAATAACATTTAAAACACTCTGTCCATCTTCCTGTGTTATGACTACTACAATTGTCCTTGTACTCATGAAAAACATGCACAGTAGACCAAATAAACAGACATTAATGACTTACTTTGATAATAATTAGACTGATTAGGCTTTTAGCAGTTACCTGAAATGGGAGCTTTTTGAGGTGAATAACAGGATAACGGCCACTGCCCAGAGCTTTCCCAGGATTCCATATCCTTCTTGATAGCCTCCCTTTGAACACAAAACATACCCAACTTCAATTATAGTAAACCTGAAAAGGCATCTGTACAATTAAACACTGTGTGTATTTAATAGAATGAAATCACTGAGCTTAAGAGACCATATACTGCATGTGGGCCTTTTTGGATAGGGATCAGCCAAATTCATTCTAATCTTGAAGTTTACAATTTACATTTCTTTTTATTCGATGAAGCTGCTATCCACTGATATTGTATGTCAGGGAGGAAAAATAATGCTGTAGGTTACAGTAATAAACTTACAAGAGTTTATCGTTCTCATCTTGATCACCGCGATCAAAGGTCTGATGGGTATCCAGCGCCGAGAAATGGTTATGAGTGGTGAAGCTAAAACTGGAGGCCTTCATGTCCCGCTCTCCACCTCCTCCTCCTTCCCCCCAGTCATTACCCGCCCTGGCAAAGGAGGGAGGTGCAACATAGTCTCGTCCAGACCTTTGTGAAGGGTTCACCCACACTTTGTTTCTAAAGCCTAAGAGAAAAACAATGTCAGTTAACCGCATTCCCAACATGTTGCTAATGCGAAGCCTCGTTTTGCGCCGGGTCATATTTCTACAGGTACACGATGACGTTGATTAGGGCGGCTGGTAAATAAAACATAAAATCCGGCGCCACTGTCTTAAGTTGGTAACAAGGCCATAACAAAACAGCTATTTCCCCACAGCATACACGTAACAGCATGAATTAACAATATAAATGCTTGACTGTTTCCCCACCCCTTAATAGAGGAACACACTATTATTCAGTCGTACGATGATTATGCACCTTGTACGAATACCGCCAAAAAATGAATTCATGCGCATTTACACTGGTAATAATATCAGTAACTGAAGATTGGTAACAGTAATGACAACACCACCAGTTCTGGTGGACATTTACAGCAGCTACCCAGTTACAGGGTGGTAGGGACATGATACGGTCAATGTGATTTATCAACGTAGATACAACTATTTTGACAAATTCCACGCAATAACAACGAAAATGTGTGAAGTTTGCACCTCCGCCTCGGTAGTTGCTGGATTGCTGACCACGGCTGTTGTGGAAACCACCACCGCCGCTTCCTGGGTGCTCATTCCAGCATCTCTCCCCATACCGACACCGGCCTTGTAGAAAAAAGTTACAAATGGTCATCTTGTTATCAGATGTAAGAACTACGCTGTGAGTATAGACTTTTCAGTTTTTCCATACGTGAAGGCAGGCCCGAAGGGAGCCGCCATATTACTGCGTCATCATCATGCCATCCGTAGTTTACGGTGGCCGTGACTGGCCGAAAGGCACCGCATACCGATAGAAAGCGAACATCTACAACGCTTGACATAAACGAAAGCAGAGACAGAACTTCGAGCACCAGCGCTGATAAATCCGTGACAATAGCTCACGATAAACCAGGGAGAGGCCACCAATTACAAAGAGATAAATCAAAAATTGTTGGTTAAAGTGCCATAACAAACAAACCACTGCTTTGCTACTAATGTGGCCGGAACACTCATGTGTGGGGCTCCTGGTGAATCTGATAACGATTTACGGTAGATTCTGAAAGGGAACGAAAGGTCAAACATATACATATCTTGCAGATTCTAGGAAAAATTGTCAAGTTTGAACGAGCATGATTGTTTTAGAGAGACCAAAAATGTTCTTAGTTGTGGGTAACTAGTTTACAATTAAAAATATTTCTGATCAATCAACAGTAAATAGATATGTAGCCTACATACAAGGTGGTAGTGGTAACAGTTACCTTACAAGATATTTGACAGCAGGACATACATTTCTTTAAAACCTGTGACAAAACCAAGAGCAAAGTTTTCATCACAAATTTATTTACAAAAAACGTCGGAATTTGTTCAACATATAAGCTGCTAAATCCATTTGAAGGCTTCTTATACTTAATCTCATGAAGAAAACAAAAATATTAACAAAGCTCTTACTTTTAAGTACATGGCACAATGTCGGTAAAATGGAAACATGATTCAGTTGTAACTTTCACAATAAAGGCATATACTGTATATTTATGCATCGTACAAAAATTCTAAAATCACTAAACAGGTAAGATTAAATTATGAAAACCACCCTTCCACTGGAGACTCAGAAGAAAATATTTGCAACCTGTGTCCAAAATCCAAAAATATTCTTCCGTGACATTCTGGGTGCACAGTTATCATAACCTAATTACAGAAATTGGACACATCTCAGCCCTCTAAACAAGGGCCCTTGTACAAATTCTTTACTGAATCCCAATTTAACTATTAAATAAACACCTACATACAAATAACAGCACAGTAAATGACTTGTGCATAATGAAACCTGTGATTTCAAAAACACAAAAATGTTTTTGCATTTTTGGCATGTCCTCTGAGGGTTGAATAGCAAATCAGCAGTTAACAAGCTGACATCGACGCCCTCGACCTCACTGAAGCATGGGACACTCAGCTACACCGTGGAGGGTGAGGGCACATCTCCTGCTGGGGTCTGGGTGCCGGTGTCCTCCTCGTTAGCCCCGCAGATGTCCACCACGCAGATGAGGCAGCTGGTGATTGGGAAGGCTCGCACCTTACTGCAGGCTACCCACTTGTCCGTCTCGGTGTAATATTCCAGGATGTGAGCCAGGCGCCCTACTCCCTGGAAGCCCGCCAGCACATAGATGACGGACCCGATGGCGGCACATTTCACCGTCACGCCCTTCCACGGCATCGGCGAAGCCGCCCGCCACTCGTTGCTGCCGATGTCATAGTACTCCACGGAGTCCAGGCCCCCTGCAACATCGCAGAGAAAACACTGTCACATGATGTCATGAAATATTCAAAGGACACACCCTCTTACCCTGGGTCAGTTTATTGGTCATTAATAACCAACCAATTATGGCTGCTATTAACCAGAGATTATTCCTATCGAAATGAACCATGTACAGTCTGGAAGACATTCTTAGGAAGCACATTCCCTATGTTGCATCCAGCTATGGTGTTTTTTCCTGAACTGCAAATCCAAGAGAGTAGCCTATCCAAAGAACCACAGGGAAGGAGTCAGGGGAAACCCTGCATGGGATGCCAGTCAATCGCAGGGCACACGCTCATACACACAATCACATGCTGCAGATGATCTAGAGATGCCAGAGATTGCCTAACTGCATGTCCTGTGGGAGTAGATCCACAAACATTCAAACTCCACACTCAAACACAGAGCTCAGACAGGGGTCAAGCCCACAACGCCAATGGTGAGGCCACAGTGCCACTCAAGCACATAAAGCTTCAGGAGACAGATAGCTTGTTCACCTGTGAAATCTACTGTAATCGAGAGCTGTCTGCCTTAGGTTACGCATTTCAGTTCAGTGAGGCACAGTAAGAGCATCAGTCCCATACCCATCCCGTTCTGTCCTCCCACTGCATAAATTCTGTCGTTGACGAACACCAGACCATGGTTCTTCCTCGGTTCCCTCATGGCACAGAGATCCCTCCACCTGAAATGGCAGCAAACCAAAGTCTGGACTTAACATGGAGCCACCCAAGTTCAAAGTGTAACCAATGCTGCCATCACAAATTAAGATCCACGATGTTTGCGTAGACGACATTGGCATGGCAAAGGGGGAAGGCTGAAAGGCTGACGTCATGCCGAAAGGCCCGGGGCCGACTCACTCCTCCGTGCTGGGGTCGTACACCTCGCAGTTGTTGAGAACCCTCCCGGACACGTTGTTGCCCAGGCTCCCCCCGCACACGTAGATCAGCCCGTTGGCCTCTACCATGCCATGGCTGCAGCGTGGCATCAGCATGCTCGGCTTATTCTGCCAGCTCTCAGTGCGTGTGTCATAGCACTCAAAGAGGTTTAGGGCGGAGTTTCCTGGGAAGAGGTGAGTGTGGTTAAGAAGGTCAAATGATCAAAGCTGTGACATTTACACTTCAGAGAGGACGAGGGTGTTAAACCAAAGAGTCAGAAAATACACACCCTGTGGAGTTTCACACCTCAAGGGTGTTCAAGCGTGCTCCTCTGATGGTGTGAAAAATGCTACACACTATTAAATCTGGAATAAGAGGAGCACTTTAGGGTCTGGCTTGTCCTGAGTGGGTAAGATTCTTACCCACTTCCGATCCCCCGGAGGTATAGATCTTTCCTTTGGATGCACAGGCAGCCAGGCTGTCCCGAGGGTTGGGGGGCCCCAGCTTGGAGTACCAGCTGTCCTTCACCACGTTGTAGCAGTCCATCCTCTTGATGGGGAACAGCTGAGAGCCGCCCAGGATGTAAACCACATTGTCCCAGAAGACGGAAGCGGCATCTCTTCGCTTCTCGAAGGGGCACCGGATGTCTGTCCAGCTGTAATCCTGCAATCCCATGCAGATGTCCATCAGTGTCAAGCATCTCACTCCAACTCTGTCCATCAACTAACCCATTGAGTAAAACAGAGCTGATCTTTAAAAAATTAATATTGCATCATCAACTGAAAAACACTGGCGTAATCTGCAATACTCAGAATGCCAGATTGGGGACATGTTTAGACAGCTTTCTTGTGTGTAGGTCCCCAGAGCCTGAGGGTCTTTGGGTTACCTTACTGCTGGGAAACATCATCTAGATCTGGAACTCCCGGTGAACCTAGATCCCATCCTAAGAAATCTCTCTAAGTAACCTAGAGTTGAAGAAGACGAGAACCCAACAGGCTCTGTGCTCCTATGTACTCCGCTGCTAGACATTACCAGATCTGCTCGGGGAAAGAAGAACTCCTTACTTTTGGGTTGAAGTAGCGACAGGACTGTGGCTGTGACCCGCCAAACAAGGCAATGCGATAGTCATGCTTTTTGCGCCGTGGCCGACTGCTCTCCCCGAGCTCTTCACGATCTTCTGGAGACAGAAGATGGTAGCGCATCCCACCTGATCTCCAAAAAAAGAGGCCAGGCAACACAGGTCAACGCTGCCATCAACATTACTCTCAAGCTACCATTCTGTCAATGATGTTCCAATGAACCTTTTAATAGACCAATTAAACAATGATTTAGATACCATGACAAAGCCTAGATGATATTCTCACACCAAGCTTGAGAAGCAAGTGCATCTATCACAGTAATGGTGAGTAATATCCATCCATCCATCCATCCATCCATCCATGGAGAGTAACATAACAAGGAAACTCCTAACATCCTGCAACACGTACCGATGACCATCTTCAGGCACTCGGGATTGTCCTGGATCAGGGGCTCAGCCTGTACCGTCTTGCTAAGGAAATTCTTCGACACGAGAGGGAAGCGTACTTTGGACAGGATGTCAACCATATACTGCTGCCTGTTTGGCTCGTCGTATTTCAGCCACCTCACCGCCGCATCGTATATCTGCACAAGCCCACGTTTCGATGTTAAAACAAGGCACGTTTAGCATGTAAACAAACGAAAAAGGAAATGGGATCAAATCCAATGTGGGTTGGCTTACCATCACTGTCAGTCACAGACTGGGTCAACTCACTTGCTTACGATTATTTCATGGTCTCGCCTTTGGTTGAGTCAGTGACTTACATTGTGCAAAAAAATCTCATTCCCCCTCATAATACAGATTAGTTATGTGGAAGGTATTTCCGCCTTTACACTCTAGGTCAGTCTTTCCCAATACGGTCCTCAGGGGCCCACAGACAGTCCACATTTTTGCTCCCTCCCAGTTCCCAGTAGCAAAAACATCTGTGGGTCCCCGAAGACTGGATTGGGAAACACTGCTCTAGGTAAACTGAGTGTTGGAGCATAGTGGTTAAGGATGTGTACCTGTAATTCAGGGGGTCTATCACAGATATTCCTGGAAAGAACCTTCTGTTAGAATTTTGAGAGAGGTTCCACACTCAGCTTGCTCCACTAAAGTACTCAGCCATACAACGGGGTCAGTCAGCAACACAAATGTAATGAACAAATCTCACCTGGTCCTCGGCACGGACGGTCAGCGTGTCCTGGTGCAGGAGGTGAGTGACCCTCTTCACGTCCAGCTGCAGGAACTCATCCATTTTGTAGACCTCCGTGAAGTGCTGGTGGATGAAGTTGTCAGCAGCGACTTTCAGATCGGGGCAGTCCAAGCACTCGGCGAGAACGCTGATGCCTGCAGGAATAACCACCGCTCCATGACCTACATAGCAAACCTCCGGCTACAAATATATGCAGAGCATTTTTAGTCGAGTCAAGTGGGCTTTACTGTCATACCACCCATATACAGATATACAGTGGCACGAAATAATGTTCCCCCAGGATCACAGTGCAACATACAGACAGCAACAGAGGAGGGTTTCTACAGTATTTTTTACAATGCAAAACAAGGGGGGTTGGTACAGGGATTTATATACCTAAACCCTTTAAACTCTATAAGAAACACACAACCTTCATGCTGTACCAATTACAAATGAAACCAGCGTACGAGAGGCTTTACCCAAACAGTTTGATGCATCCACCTGCTCCTTGAGGAACTCCACGCACATCTTCTTCACAGGTTCGATCTGATACTGATTAGCGGCATCCAGCAAAGACTGGACATTGTTACTGTTGACAGATATCCTGCGAAACGGGAATATTTCACAGCACTTTAACACAAGTGTCATCTAGAAACATATCTGAATACCTATCGCATAGAATTTTAAGTTTCATAAACCTACAGTCAAATGAATGATTTGTGTGTTACCAAGCATAGTTGTAAGTCAGCCTTTACTAATTACATTTTATTTATTTAGCAGATGCTTTTATCCAAAGTGATATACATTCTTTTTAGAGAAAGCAGGGTCAACCAGTCCCTGAAGCAATTAGGAGTTAGGGGCCTCGCATTCAGCCAACCATAGGATTAGAACTAGCAACCTTCTGTTTATAGACATCTGATTAGACCACTAATCTGGACTACAGCAGCAGTACTTAACAGGACGTTTACCCCTCCGATATTGCACCCCAAGGCTTTAGCTAATTCTAACAGTTCCTAGCAGGTTGGGTCGAATGCCCCGGACTTACCGAGCTGTGTAGACGAACTCTACAAGGAGCTCGATGATTTCTGGTTCTACATTCTTCAGCTGCACCTCATATGACGTGGACTCCAGCATGTTGGCTGTTTGCACGCGGCAAACATGCACGCATCAGTAACTGTGCAGATGTTTCAATAACATCCTTCAGCTTAGCGGTACAATTTTTCTTCCCCCACTCATTCTTTGGAAAGTCACTTATGGGCAAAATCAGTAGTTAAATACACCGAGGACATCCAAAGTTGGGTCCAAAGAGACAGTCAGAAAACAAACGAAGAGTCAAAACCCGTAATTTAAGCACTCAGTTACCAACCAAAATTTTTACATAATTAGAATGGTAATTTATTAATTAACAGTAGAAAATGACGGCAGAGGTGAGGTTGGGAAACTTACTGGTGAACATCAAGTTGAAGAAATGACTGGCAGCTGCAAGGACAACTCGATGTACTGGGATGTGTTTCCCCTGGACCACAAGGATTACATCGCAGAGAGTCCTCTGGGCGCCAGAGTCAAAGAAAACAAGCACACATTAGATTCGATTCCATTCAATTTTATTGTCATTGTACAGGTCCAACGAAATGCAGTTTAGCATTTAACCAGAAAGTGCAAATAGTGCAGTAAGGTGCAATTGACAGTGGGTGCAAATAGCACTTAACGTGCAGTAAACAGTAAGGTGCAATAAGGCAGCATACAAATAAGAATATAAATTTACACACATATATATGCTCACGCACACACACACTTATATATACATACATACATACACACACACACATTTTATATATATATATATATATATATATATATATATATATATTATATAAACAGGAAGACAATAGGCATCACCATCTACACAATGACACTTGATCGTAAATCCGTATGTACCGTGCAAGAGCTGAAATGTGCCTGCTAAAAGCCCTCTATGAAACCACCAGATATTAGGGAACAAAGCTTCAGAAAAACACCCACTTGAAAGCAGGGTTATGATTTTAGGCAGCAAAGCCGATGTGGCTAACTTACCTGTTTGCGTAGGTTGTTCATCATCCCCATGATGCTGGAAAGCAGCCTGTACTCCTCCTTAACGGCGAATTTCTTCTCGCCCTTCTTCTTGGAGCCCGACGCCTTGTCAGTGGCCGGGGAAGCCATGGTTTCGGTCCCCGGCGAGGAAGCGGCGGGGCTTCGGCGAAAGCGGGCGCTGATCAGGAGATGGCAAAGAAATATTAGGAACGCTGCGCCTTTGCGGACGCTTGCAGTCTGTGCGGGGATGCCCTAAACGGCATCGGCAGAGGATTAAAAGCAGTGCAACCAGGGTATCCCCGTGGGCCGGGCACCCGGGGCTTTGTTCGCCTGGATTTGTTTCTATCCCGTGGATCACCGCGGCCAGGGCTGCGTGAATCGGCACAGTGGCGCCACCTGCCGGCGGACGCGGAGCGGAGGTGCGGGGTTATGCTGCCCTACCAGAAAAATCACGCTAATCACCCCCAAGCGCATACTTGCCTGAGCGGATAATGCAAATATCTATTAAATAAAATCTAAGTTTCTAAATCTACTTATTTATCAAATGCACATCAGTAGGCCTGTACTATAGTATTCGGCAGTAGATGCAGGTATTGAAATAAGTTTCCCTGAGAACTCCTTGTTGTAAAGTTAGATAATAAAACAAAAAAGTAAGAAAGAAATGTCAATGTGCAAAACGTGAAGTGTCCACGCTAATATCCCGACTCAGCAAAATGCAGCGCAGCTATACTATAAAAGCAGGTTAAAAAAAATACACTTGCGCTTAATCACCAGTTCGATGATCAACGGGATATATAAACAACTGAGGAAGAAACTTAAAACTTCCTGGTGACATCGATGTAGGAGTATAAACAAAGTGATCACACGCAGTTTGCGGGGAATATGTGCTCTGAAAAAACATTGCAATGGTGGAAAGACCAGTTTAAAAAACATCGTGGACACGCGTAGGTGAGCGCAGCATCAGGTGAAGCAGGTAGAAATGAAATGACCTGGTTATTGTTAATCCCATGACGGTGACGCCATGGGGGGAGTTGAGCTGAATCTGATCTTTCGCGCTGCCGCTGCTGGTCCGACCACGAATTACCATGGCATTTGTGTTTTGCTGTTGCTGTCGTTTCTTCAAGTTGGAAAATACTTCGGAGGTATGTGTATAAGCGTCTGGGATTGTGGAAGTGTTTTAAGAGCTTTGTGTAACCCAAGATGACGGCATAATAGAAAAACTGACAGCTAATGTATTTGTCGAGTGCGTTCTCAGCTCCAAATGACATAGATGGCAGTTTCATATAGTTATGGGGGGGGGTGGAGTAGGTGTCCTGATTTATGGCGAATGTGATTTATGCTTTGTGCGATAATCATTCAATTAATCATTAATTTGAAGGTATCCCACTGTCCCATTCACATGGGACCTTTAAGCAAGCATGGGAAGTTCAACTGCATTGCAATCGATGTTCAGAGAAGACACGGACGGGCTGAATTTGTTATTAGTTATAAGACCAAATGAATGCATTCGAATTAATGTTTTTATTCAGTGAAATGTTTCAATGAATAATTCACGTTAAAGCGAAAGAACAGTGTGCCATTTATGATTTTTTTAGTATTTTGTATGTTGCTCTTGGTATCAGATAAATAAATAATTTCATCCTTCATCTGAAGTTATCCCACTGTCCCATTCACGTGGGACCTTTAAGTATTCCGTTCTTCATTAATAATCATGCAGCCTGTCGATGGGATTTGATTTCTTTTCACGCTATTTAACTATTTCTGGTCGGCTTGTAAAGAGAAAAAACAGATTTACCTACTCTGTAGTACTTGAACGGAATACATCAAAAAGTGATTGAGTAATTCAGCAAAATTTCTTCTCTATAATATAACAACATATCAGATGTCACCCTTTAAGGTGTAATCATTAAATATTCCTATATGCAAATCATTTTAAGCTGTTACAGAAAACTACACCTGTCATTTTCAATATTAAAATATATAGGAAACTATAGATTTGGTTTTAATGATACGTCTTTAGCTGTCTTTGGAAACGCCAGTGTTCAGTCCATCTTCAATGATCTTCGTAAAGTAGAGAATGATTCTAGCCATGATCTGTTTCAGAGACGGCCTCTCCTTCAGCCAGGGACACAGGCTTCCCCAGTGGCCACTGGTAAACTTCCCATCCCCGGTCATCACTGGACTCATGACATTTATAAATGCGTTTCCTTTACTTCTGCAATTCGTAACATGTTGTAACTGTAATTTGCATCCTGCCACCATCTACAAAGAGGGTCACAACCTACACTCTGTGCCACAGGCATGGCAAAGCGCACCAGGATGACCCTGAAACGCGTGGGGGTGCCAGAGATCGACCAGGCCTTTGCGGATGTCGCGGAGACCTTCAATCGGCAGCAGGAATATTACGAGACCATGACAGAATGCTTGACCAACTTGAGGGGGAGATATCGCTGTTCCCATGGAGACGGTCTCTCTGACTGCCTGAGGAACATAAGGGATGAGTACAGTGAGTACCTTGCAGAGGTGGGAGTGTCACTGTTTATAACCTCTCTGCATGTTCGTTAGGGACTTTGACCAAACCAACAGCTTTTTCTGTCAGTATGCTTGAGTTTGTACCAGTAGCGTAAGAGGCGGGGGTGGAGGAGCAATCCCATTGCAAAATTTACCAAAGGATACCACCCCACCCCACCCCCCCTGGGCCAGCAAATTTTACCAAGTGCCCTTTTTCCTAACAATCACACAGGATTTGCAATAAATTACCAAGAATCCATCCTCCTGAGATCGGCAAATTTTACCCCACCCCCATCACCCCCCCCTCCTCTGCCCCTGGTTGGCAAGTCATGTCTTGGTCAAACAGCCTCGATTATACTTAGTACTTTATGTATAAGGTGCGTAATACAAGTTGGATGTGGCTGATGGCATTAGCTTAACCAGAGCTCTGCTTGTGACTGTAGGTGCTTACAGCCCCAGCCTGCAGATGAAGGGCTACGATTTCTCACTGGTGCTTCCCCCAGGCCCGGTCCCCAACCATCTCCAGGAGACCCAGGAGCGGTTGAGCGCGATATGTCTGGCAGCCAAGGCCATCACAGAGACTAGCACCAAGTTGCAGGAGATGATTGACTGGGTCTTGCAGTGTGAAACGGTATTTGCGCAGCAGGTCAAGAATGCCGCCCTGACATATTTGGACCAGCGACGGGTGGAGTCCAACTTCAAGGAGGACATTGAAGAGGCCCAGCGGGCCAGGGATCTGTCGCAAAAATACAGGCAAGGAGCAGGTGACCTGATGAAGGAGGTGGCGGAGCTTGCAGATGTCAACCTTGTTCCTTAAACCCAATAAGTTTGATAATTATGGAGTTGCTTAATGCCTGTTGCATGTAAATAGCAGCCTTTTTTGGGAGGGGATTTAGGGAACTAACTTATAATCTCCATTTTTTTACTGTATGAGGAAATACAGGAGATTGATGTTGTAACAGTAAATTAGCCTTTTGTTAAAACAAGGGGTAAGTTTTAAAAACAAATGTCTCCCTATTTATGCAATTCTAAATATGCTCATTGCTATCATCAGAGGGTCAGTGTTCAGCTGTCCTGCCTGCTCTGATTTTCCCTTTTCCCAGATATAAACTAAATAGGCAGCAATACGGGGTGGGGGTTGTGGTGCCTGTGATTGGAAGGTTACTGGTTTAAATCCCAAACTTCTCAGAGTGATTTCACCCTTGAGAAAGGCCCTTAACCCCCAATTACTTAAGGAACTGTACATTGTTTTAGATAAGTGTCTGCTAAATGTGTAAATATAAGCAGATAAACAGAACATGAACTGTGGGAAATGAGCAGCTTTCTTTGTGGGCTTCCAAAGACAGAGCGAATCAGAAGTGTTTCAATAGAAGACCCTCACTGAAATCTTTCTGTTCCACTGGATCTCTGCCTCCAGCCCCATTCTTTGTTATGTTGTGACCTTAATTGGATTTGATGGTGGATAGACAACAGTAAGATTTTCCAAGTCGATTAATGGCTCAATTAAGCAGGCTCCCACAGAGTGCCTGAGTAATTACCACGGTGTTTCAAAACATGACGTACACTGCTGGTGTCAAGTGAAGGAAAAACACTGTTCTTCGGTGACTCACAGCCAGCACAATGCTTTGAATCCCATATCAATACATCAACTGTTACTTTCACTAATGTGTCAACAACAAGTTGACAGATTTACTTTGGAATGTGTAGGCCTAGTACTACCCCTGTTGGACAGCAACATTCTTGTTGCTTTTTAAAACACAAAAAATTGTTTTTATGGAGGCTTTCATAAACATTGTCAATATTTGAAATCATTGTGATGCAGAGTTTTAACTCATGATTAAGATGAAGTGATACATTTTTACTAAATAGAAAAGGTAAAATAAATTGTCAGATTACTTACTATTAGTCAGTTACTGTTTTGCATATCCATATGCATAGTCAGATCATTATAAAATTATGTATTTTTGCAACAAATTTTCAATAAAATTAAGTTTTCAATTAACTGTTACGTAAAGTGTGTTTTGTAACGCTGACGCACCAAGCCTTTTCTACTGGGTAAATGACTAATCGCGCAAAATGTCTGTCCTTGACAGTAAAGTTTGCAAATAAAGCTGAATAAAACCGGTGCTTTTAGTTCTAATTCATTCATTCTAGCTTTCGCAATCTCCCGCGTAGCTAAAGGATTACATCTTTTTATGTGCAATATTTATGGGTAACCAGCATATGGTGCCGTAAAAGTTTCACCAGGGATTGCATTACATGCCGGACCTCCGGCTTTATGCATTTCTTAGCACCTGCGAAAAGCTTGTTTCTCCAACCCTTTCATACTCATACTCAGCAGTTCCCAGGCGAAGTAAGGCGATGGAGATGGTAAAGCATGCAACGTGATTGCAAACCTAGTCCAAATTTAGTTGATGGTATTTTTCATGTCACAGCGTTAGACTTACACTTGCGTTTTAATGAAACGATACTATAGGAAATCATCTTTAAAATGGCCTTAAAATGCTTACTTAATATAAAACACACAAAGCGATTCATGCGTTATATTTAACCCTAAAAAAACTTATAATCAACTTGACACAAACAATACGGGGAAATTTATATTTCCTTTGCTTTCAAATATTGACCCATCCCACTGGTCTGCTCCAAATTCGGGACATCGTCCCCTTGAGTTGTGACAACTTAACATTGTGGAATATGTTGAATCACGCCCCCGAAGCCGCCTCTCATTGGTTCAAGACCTGTTGTTTAATTGATTTCCTCCACTGCGGTTGGCTGAGACGGACCGCCACTCAGTTCTAATACTTGGCATCAAGTTTGTTCGAGCGGCGAAAGTAATGAAAATGGAGGAATTGGTGTTGTTTAATTATTAAGTGAATTTATGGAGTAATTGATAGCCAGCAGTTTGCACAGGAAACACACTCGAGCCCCAGGGAGAGCGGAATATTTGGAGGATAGCATGCTAGTAAGTATTACAAGTTAACCCAGCTTTGTCAGTGTGGTTTTAAGTGTGTATATGGCCAGCGTGCACCTTTCATTATTGTGCATAAATACTGGATTATCTGCTGCGATCTGGCACTTGAAATAGCTTGGGTGACGCCAAACGGTCACTTTCATACGCCATAAAAACGAAACATGGACATGCTACCCGCAGCATTAAAATAAACGGTTTGTGTCAGAAAACTAAGACAGTTACTCAGGACGAATTTTAAAATGTAATCATTGCCTTTGCAGGGTGTCTGCGCATGTATGTGTATATAATATAATGTATTATGACGAAAAATAATATTAGTAAACGCCTAATACCTGTTTGACGTGTTACTTAAAGACACGCCCATTTACCTGAACTCGGAGCATTTGGGAAACCTAACAGATTAGAAATATACACGTGTAATTGATTTCTACGTTAGTTGTTTCCCTTGTAGGTTATTGTGTAGGCGGAAATGTAATCCACAGTAAATGGCGTAGATCGATCAGTTATAATAAGGTGTGTTTGCAGTCTAGCCTGTTACCTGTCATACCCTTGCATTACCGGGGTTTTTAGCATTAAATGGTAAAGTCCCGGCCCCGATGGCCCCGCGAAGTGCCGGAGGCGGCTGATGCTGGGGCGGCAGGGATGGCAGCCTTATGGTCCCCATGCCCGATTAGCCAGATGGGCTTCATTCACTCTTATGGATTTACCATCAGCCTGTTTTACTTTGGTTTTAACGTGAGGGTCTAGCTGCCCGCCTTCCCCCATCATTTCCATGTTAATATTAAATTATGAATAACGTATTTTGCATTCAAGCCGTGACCTTTACACTTTGACGTTAAGGCGCTCTTACTTTTCTGTTTACAGTCAATAAATATTTAATCATACTTGCACATACATATATATATATATATATTTGTATTGGAGAACTATTTTTATACTAAACTGGAAACCTAGCATAAACGCTGAAAATGTATTGCTTTTGTTCGTTGTTCCCGATTTTTTTTTGGGTGACGTACATGGTGCATAGTCATTAACACCAACAGTGCAGTAACTATGCAGTCCAAGCATACGCTTTGAATTGTACATGTCTAGTCAGTTTGTCGCCAGTTCCTGACATTTTCTAAAAGGCTTGTTCTGGGTTGCCAACTCCCAGGCTCAGGCAAGAAATCTTACGGAAAATCTATATTATTCCATTATTAACCTAAAATTGGCTACATCAAAATCATTGGGGCAGTTTGCAAACCCTACAGACTGTTTACAAGGTAATAAAACTGTTACATACATGTAAATCCGTGTGCATGTATGTGCAGACTTGTCTCGAATTGAAAATCCCATGCCAGCCAGCTGACCAAAGTTGGCAACCCTGCATGTTTCTTTTAAAAATGAAAATTGCACTTTAAAAAATAGGGGTTAAGTGAAGTTGTCATTGGACTGTTTGCGAAACGCGTGTAGGAACTGCTCGATGAGTCACTGGCTGTATCCGAATTCAAGAGCTGTGTTCTTCCATGGCTGCATTAAAAGGCCAAATGCTTTACAGCAATGTGACTAGGCTGTTTCGTTTTGAAGGCTCCTTCAAATGTGGACTAGGAATGTGACCTCCTTTTAACGAGTTGTGAAGGATCCACCGGATGGATCCGTCATGACCCAACATATCCCAAGATTCATTGCTCAGACCATTGATGGACACAGCCTACAAAGGTTGACCGCGTTCTTCCAAGGATTCAGCCCCTGAATTCAGACACAGCCGCTGTGGGAACCTGGTAGCTTCCGACCCCGTGAGGTTATGGTGCCTGTGGGCTGCCTCCTCTGATAAGAAGCCCCAAAGGTTCGGGAAAATTCCTGACTTCAGGATGGAGTGTCCCCCCAGTGTAAGGGGGGTGCTTGGTATGCATGGGAAAGAGTTGTGGGGGCATGTGATTTAACCCAGAGGAAAGCTCGCTCTCTGTAACTGACTCCCCTGGAAACGCTCTCAAGGTCCTTTCCAATAGACCGACATCACCAGGAGCTGTTTCAGAGAGCAACGTGTCTGTTATCTCTGGTTTTTATAATTTTAATACGACCAAGGATATCTGCTGGAGAATTCGCTGCTTTGAAATGGATATTTGTTCCGAAAGTGTAGCTAAGCCTGATGTAAGAGGATTTTGCAAGAATGTCAGATACTGTGGATTTTACAATATGAACGTAAACCATGACCTTTCCATGAAAGTAGAAGTTTTTGAGTTTTTCGTTTGAATAAATTCATGTTTTTGAGGTGTCGGCTATGTTACTTTAAAGTACGAGGTACTGTATTTGTTTTGTTAAACATACGATAAAGATGGAAAAATAGAAATGTGAGCATCGTGTTTTCAGTTTGCTCTTTTTCTGTCCTGATTTATTATGGTGAAATTCAATTATGAGAATTTTAGGTCAATAACTTCTGCAGTTCCCATTAGACACTGTGTGGCATGGGTTTATTCTCTGAAATAAGGTTTGAGTAGCAGGGATGCTGGTTATTTGGGCATGTTTTTCTTTAAGTGTACTGAAGACGACACGATTGCATTCCTGGACAGAGGGCAATTTGATATGGCAGCATAATTACTGCTTCTACAAGCGATCTGTTCCTGCATCTGTGAGGGGCCTGATGCATACGGTGCGTTTTAACATAATTTCAGTAAAAGCTTCCAGCTTTCAGCAATCATGTGACATGTAAGTAATGCTCCATCAGCACCCTGATGGCTCATTGTGATGAAGAGAAACATCCTGAAGCCAACAATGTTTACATGAGGTATCCATGAAGCCAGAACATGCACCTGCCAGGCACCAAAGACCCTGTTTGTTTTACTACACTGCCACTGGTGTCATTAGACTGTGGTCACATTCACCAGGGCACTCTCCACGCCAGCAGGGGGCAGCAGTGTGTGCCCATGCAACTGGGGAGCTCGTTTGTCAAAAATAAAAGTAATTGCGTTTCGCATTGTGATGTTAAACAAGCAAAATACAGTAAGAAATTTCTGCACTTGAGCACTGTGCCGTTTGAATATTGAATGACCGACTCAATCATTTACCGTTTTGCCTGTCATGCCAAGAAGTGGGTCTATTTTGTTCTTGAGTGCAGTTTCTGAAATTGACTCGTGGATGCTTTTTAGAAGGCAATTTAAATGCCATTTACAGACAAAGGCAGAAATTCAGTTTCTGTAGGATGGGTTTTCATGCCTTGTCAATCAGCTACTCACTGGCAACCTACTAACCCACTTTTCCTTGCTCGCTTTATCTGTTCCCTTCTAGATAATCCGGCTCGTGGTTTTGATGGTTCTCAGTGTCCCTGCCTGCTGTGGCTTTGAAAGCCTTGCTTTACCCGTTGTTACTATTTAAGATGTTTCAGTAGCTATTTTGCTAACTTGAGTGTAATCGATGTTATTTAATAATAACATAAAGGTCCAGGCTTGGAATGTTTAATGCAATTAATACATACATACATCCATACATCCATCCATCCATCCATCAATCTTCTAACTACTTATCTTAGTCAGAGGAGTGTGTGTGTGAGAGTGGGGGGGGGGGGGCTGGAGCCTATCCCAGCCAGCATAGAGAGAGGCTGAGGTAGACCCAAATACGATGCCAGTGTCTACAATACATTAAACTGAAATAAATTACGCAGAGATTTATTTAATAAAAATAGCAATGGAAATGTAAACTGTGATATTTTGGATACTAAATTTTTTGCAGTTTTAAACAGTCCTTGTCCTTAGACAGCCAGTTTTTCCTTGTAGTTCAGTGCATCCACCCCATAGACATCATCTGCTCTTTATACCTGGGCTTTGCCTGTGATGGATTTCCTACTGTGCCATATGATTTATGGAAAATAATCCAAAAGACAGTTCCTAGGAACCCTAGTAGTTCCAAGTAGTAGATCATGTCTAGGAAGGTCAGTGCCTCCATAAATGCTTGATAGATGGTTGGTGTAATAAGAATTAGTGTTGAAATACTCCATGTGTTTTAGCTTGTCTTTGATGGTAGCTGTACCTTGTATATGTATAAACTACAGTTTGAACCGTAGCATGCTATGCTGGCCTTTGACTGTGTACCTGCACAAGCTTTGTAGCATGAAATGTAGATTAGACAGCAACATGTTGCTGACTGCTGGTGTTATGCTAGCCTCTAACATTGTTTCAACTGAATGCTGGGGACATTTTGCTGATGTGTATGTGCATATTTATAATATTTCTCTTGCTGCCTTTGGAGCTGGGTGATTATGCCATGATATGATGTTAATCTTTCACCTGTTTGATGCGTTCCTGATAACCTGAGCTTTGTGAAGTCCTGTTGTGCTAATGCGAGGTTTTTATTCTGTCGTTGGCTGAGACCGTCCGGCACATTACGGTGGCCCGCTAGTGCCATATTTAATTTTGTTCTGTGCTTGTTTGTTGAAGAACACAACCTTTGGCAAATCTAGGGCAGGGTGCTCTTGTGGTATGACTGCCTCTGATAGGTTTGGATAGAGGTCTTCCTGCCTAGTTCAGCAAGGGCTTTGAGAACCTCGGACTGGCAAGGATGAGTCACTTTGTCACGCGTGTTACAGGGTGTGCGGACGGCTGGCTGTGTCTCTATGGCGCTGAAGGCTCTGGAGGCTATTTTGGAGGCCCAGATAACATTTGTTTGACAATATGAAAATGCCTTTCTCTTTGTATCATCTTTCACTGAATCCTTCCTCGCGATTGTCAGGTAATCGATTTATCCACAGTTTGCTACAGCAGATTGGCGATATATGAGGAGAATGGAGTCAGGAATGACAGGGGTAGTTATGGTGAAGGATATTATATAGGTGGTTTCTGGAGATATGTCTGTTATCTGCGGTTTCTATCACCAGGCTCATGATTTGCAGATCTTGGTTTGATGTGCCTTAATCCATCATTGCAAACCCTCTTTCCACCCTTTCAGCTCTCTCTCAGGGCTTGTTGGGGGCTCAGGAGCTTACATGCTCCCCAGGACTGTCCACATCCAGAGTGTCTGTGAAATCTCATAAGTAACTTAGGGTGGGGGGGATGATGGGTTGTTGCAAGCCGGGCTGGAATGTAGGGGGACTGGGATTTGTAATGGTGCAGTGGATAAAGTATGAGCCACCTGGGAACTTTTCACAGGGTTTAAACTGATGCCTCCAACCAGCGGTGTGTTTTATTGTATTATCGTTTGTGATTGTATTATGAGGAACCTTTGATCTCCTCTGTTACTCTGGCGGCCTTTTTTGTCTCGTAAGTGGCGCCGCCTGTGTTTTAAGGAAGCTGTGACCCCTTAACGTTTGGCACAACAGACAGTTCCCTTAGTAGGAAAACATGACCTGTTAAACCACATTCAGTAAAACAGCCACTGCCTTTTGTAGGTCAGGTGGTGTTTATTGGGAGTCCCAGGGAGACCCAGCTGGGTTCTTCATTATATGTTTTACTTTTTGTTGGGTTGGTGAAGGAATTAGGTTGATATTGACTTGGTTGAATGCTGATGATGATGTTGAAATTAACTATACAGCTTGAAACTCTATCTCTTCGGCCTGGATTTGTGTCAGAGTGAGCACATGCCTTGGTCATTCACCCTGCCCCTGTGAAGCAAAGCTCACTCGCTCTCTCCCTGTCTCGCTCTCTTTCTCTCAATCTGCCTGCTGATTGGTGGGCACTCGTTTCCTGGCTCTGCCCTCGGAGAGTATAATACAGCAGATTGGAGTCGGTCAAACGTCTGACGTGTTTCAGCTTTCCTCTGCTCGGGTGGGACATTCTGAGCGGCGAGTGCAGGAAATGACAGAAGATTTCAGGCGTCTTGGGGGGGTTCGGCTGTGGGCGTGTCTTTGGAGATCTCCGCAGTTTCACATTTGATCTGGTATGTCTTACCTCTGCAGTAGGTCGATTGGCTGTCAGTGGCGCAACTGAACCAGGTGAACGCACAGCATAACCGGACCTTCTGTTTTGTTTTCCATTTGTAGCCAAGTCAGCTTATGTAGGAAATACACCCAGGATTAACTTGTTAACTAGTTTCTGCAGCCAGCTAACTCATTATGCGTGTGTGAGTTGAGGTTAAGCTAATTAGCACTAGGTTAGGTTGCAGCTGTCTGGCAGACCCTGTTCAAGAGGTTCTGAAGGGATTTGAGCAAAATGTTTGCAGGCAGCTAGGTTGTGAACTGAGCTCCTGGCTGGAAGGTAATGTGGTTTCACTTCAGTTCAGAATGATTAAGTGCTCATGTCAGTTTGTTTTGGGTGTGTACTGAAACAGTCAGCCTCTGTGACCCCCGCCCCCCCACACACACATCCACCCCACATCCACAAGTGTTTCAATGAATAAGATTTTGCTATTGTCCTTATTCTTTGGAAACAGGTTTTGGAAAAAATGTGGGCAAGTCGGCTGTCTCCAGGAGTTGAGCAATCTCTGTTTGCCTCTCCGCCAGCGTGCGTCTTGCGTTGTGGCGTGTCGACGCGTGCTCTGGCATGGGGTCTGTAAGGCTTAGTGCCCGGGTTCTATTACAAGCGAGGTCGGACCCGCTCGGACCCTCGCTCACAGTTCCATGTGTCATCAGCTTTGCATTTGCGTGTGTTTTCTGTATTTGTTTCTTTGCTTGTTTGAGTCATGCTCGGCGCGAGGGTGTGGTATTTCAGGATGAGGACTTTCGCTGGACGCTTTTAGGGGGACAGCCCTAAATGTGATGGCAGGAAAGGCGCAATGGGTTTCGACTCTGCGCCTTGTGGGCCGGCCTTAATGAAGCGGCTAATTTAAGCTCACTTCCTGTAAGATAATTAGGTGGAAAATGCACCGGCCTTTTTCGCTTATGCGCTCTCATGCCCCCCCCCCCAACCCCTGTGCCACATATACTATTTTCAGCAATCTGTGGCACCCAGAAAGTGTGTGGGGGGGGGGGTCACCGATTTTAAGGCAGGAAGTGGAGATGAGGTCTAAACGATGCTTCAGGAAGCCGGTGGGTCTGGTTAGAGACCGCCCGCCACTTCCTGTCTGTCTGCAGAGTGGCTCCCAGGCCACGTACGGCATGGTCAGCGTTTGGGAGAGTTTAAATATTTTTTGAAGAGATTTTTTTTTACGTCATGTGTCATGATTGAAGAGCCCTGATGACGACCCCCCCCCAGAACCTTGAGCTGTCTTTCCATGTCATCAGATCCACCCGTCCGCCAATCATCCCCGTCCTGCATACACATGTGTCACTGGGATCCGTCACCAGGGCTGATTTTCTGTCCCCGAATTTCCCATTTCATGTCACAACCGGTGGCTCGGGGAGTGACTGAATTATGTGCTCAGGGTGTTAAAATCCAGCATGTTTCGCTTTGTGTTTATTCTGCCTGGATTTTATTTTTTTCCGCCAGTGACATTGGACACTATGTGCCGTTTGCTGTCGGCATGCTGGGCAGTCTCCTGGAGTTCTGGGGCCATCATGTCCCTCCCTCATAGGAACCACAGGGGGCCCCGTTCGGCCTGCGTCTGCGATGACTAACACGGCACAGCCCCTTCTTGGGAGGGTGGGGGGTGGGCTTGGCCTGCAAGCAGACGCCCCCGTGCACACGCGTGAGAGGCCACTCGCACGGCACCCGCTTGCATCTCTGCTGCGTAGCGTCTCGATGTTATTGTATAGCTTTTCGCTGTGTTACACGCATCGTTACACAGCTTTTTTGTGAAGTTGCTGGTGTCCTTTGGAGGATGCCTGAAGGAATCGCTGTCACTAGCGTTATTGACGATGAACACACTGGTGTTCACACTCCAGTGGCCGGCAAGGAGTCTTTGAGAGGGGATCCCCGCTCACGGAGGTAAGCTCCTTCCATGGCTGCTGCGGGGGCTCCCTGGCGCCCTCACTGGTGCTCAGGGAGGACTGACAGAGTCGCCTCCATTCAGTTTGAGGGAGATATGCCCTCAGTGTTAGATCAGGGGGTGGGGCAGGGACAGCAAATGGTCTTTTTCTACCATTCATCAGCCCTGTGTTGGGGGCGGGGGTTGTGGGATTCTGAGGAAAAGCAGCAGTGACTCAGTGGCAGTGGGCTGTTTTGGCTTTCTGTCCTGTAGGGACCAGCAGAGGGGGGTGGGCACACGTGTGGATCTGTTATGCACTAAGCAGCCCTGCTGATTTCAGCCTTGTAGCGCAAGAGGTTTTTTCAGATTGGGTGCTCGTTATTACAGCAGAAACAGATAAACTTTACCTTATTTTATTACACGTTAAATTGGGCCAAACCCCGTTTATTTCTAACCTCATTTGTATGAATCTCTCGGACTGCTGTGCATTATGGGATGTGCAGGTTTTCCTTAACTGGGAATGTTTTTTTTCTGTATTACATTCACCAGAATAATGAAGGTGCAGCGATGCTCTGGCATTGTCTCCTCTGAGTCGTGATTAACCCCCCCAGAGGGAGGGGAGACCTGTGACGATTCTGCAGTGTGGGGGCTCCCGGGGCTTCTTGCCACCACACGTGGGGGTGGCTGCACTTGGCTCATATTACCTTTTCATTTCGGTTTTGCGGGGAGTGGGATGGATTAGTGTTGCAATCTGGTGTTCCATGGCTGTGGGCTTATGGCGCCTCTTACTGGCTGATGACTGTGCGTGCACTTGTAGTGCTTGGCTTTTTTATCACTTATGTTTAGAGAATTGCTGTAATCCTTTTGACTGGGGCTGGGGGGGTGGTATTTATTGCAGTGTGGGATTTGGGGAAGGGGCAGTGGTATGGTGTGGAGGCCAGTGCTCTGTGTGTCGTACTGGGCAGGATGTGACTTCACCTGTGGCGGCAGTGAGACGTGCATGCGGATGCGCGAGTCTGATGTGGGAGGTCTTCTCTCTCGGGGGAATGAATAACATGGTATTGCACTGGGAGGGGGGGCGGCAGCCACATCAGTGTCGTGCGCTTTTCATCAGCTCACATCACGACATCTCCCTCTGGTGACCACCGAATCACTGGTTGGGGTATTATCTGCCTGTCTGATTGGCTGGCTAACATGAAGCTGATTCATCGGCCCTTGTATCGCCGTGGAGAGCAGCGGCTGGTTATGGCCTTTGGAGGAAGCAGTGTGCCACGCCACAGTGTGTGCACGCGGGACTCTTACATAACGACCCAATGTGAATGTATCTCTCTCTCTCTCTGTCTCTCTTTTCTCTCTCGCTTCATCTTGCAGGTTGAAATCGGCGAGCAGCAGATGTGGGAAGATGCTGGCGATGGAAAGAGGAGTGGTGGAAGAGTGGTTATCTGAGTTCAAGGTAAGCCTCCAGCCCCCAACCGCACTCCCCCCCCGCTCCACTCCACTCCGCTGCCGGCTGTCGTGACAAAGTGGGTGGGGTTTCGATTTGGTGCCATTCTTTGGCAGCGAAAGTGTTTTAGGGTTTGCGGAGCGGAGGAAATACCTCCGTTTTTTTTTTTCTCATGACTGTTTTGAAACTGGTAAGAGAGAGCTCACCAGATGGCGTAGTGGTTAAGGACATGGGCCCTGAACCCTACAGGGATTGGGTCAGATCCCAGGATGGGCTCTGCTCATGTGCTTCTCAAATCCAACAAATATTGTGACTTCAGATTAAAATTGCCCTGTAGATTTGACAATGAATTCTGTCACATTTGCTTATTATCTTTGTGTGATGACCTCTGACCTCCCCTGCAAGTACTTAGGCTGGAGCATTGATCTTCTGAATGATTGACTGTGTTTAGCTGTCAATCACCCAATGTGACATCTTGGCCCCACCTCACTATCCACACAACCCGAGAATTGACACCCCCCCCCCCGCCCCCCCCCCCACCCCGCCCCCGCCCGAATTATGGAGGGAAGAAAACGGAAACGCCAAGCCCAAGACCCTTACTTTTCT
>JAAGVU020000045.1:3048449-3070999 GCA_011763525.2 Mormyrus iriodes | reverse complement strand
GTCACTGTCCAAAGACTCCAAGCCAGGGACATAGCCATAAATTCTGAGGCCCTAACAAAATGTCACCTCGGCCCCCCCCCCCCCCCCCCCCCCTTTCAATTTAAGGATTGTTAACATGGAAAATGCAGATCTGAATCCATCAATCTGCCTTCTGTCAGGTTACCGCGGTGACTCTGCTCCTGTGAAGACTGCATCTCTGCTCTTTGCATTTCAGACCCTTCCAGAAAGTGCCATCTCCCACTATGCCGCCTCGCTGAAGGTGAAGGCAGCTCTGATCCCGGGCATCTACAGAGTCATCCGGGAGAATGACAGCGACGTGCGTACTGGCCAGTGCTCAATGTTTGCCGTTTCAAAAAAACTGTGTACTATAAAATACATATACTGTAAAGAAAAATTTTGAAGAATATTGTTTAGAGGCTTATTGCAGTGTGAGTAAAATGGTTTGTTTGTGTGGTTATTGCTCAGAATTCAGGACACTTTATGGTTTGCATATAGAGCATAAATGGACGTAACAGCACATTATACACAAATATGTCAAAATGGCTATTGTTGCTAATGACCGCCGTCCTCTACTCTTTGGCTCCACCTCTGATCTGGCCCCACCCTCTCCAGCTCCTGGAGCCGGTCTGCCACCAGCTCTTCGAGTTCTACCGCAGCGGGGAACCACGGCTCATGCGCTTCACCCTGCAGTTCCTGCCCGAGCTCGTATGGAGCTACCTGTCGGTGCGGGCCGGCCGGGACCCTCATCGCAGCGGCTGCATCGAGGCACTCCTGCTGGGCATCTACAACCTGGTGAGTCCGTGCATAGAGGGCCTGCAGGATCAGGGCTGCAAAGAAGGCTGTTTGATGTGGTCGATTGGCATCAGTCTTTGTACGGAAGACTTCCAAGTTGGAGTTCGATTTGCTTATCTGGAGCCCCTTCCATTTTATTTGTGTACAGTCAGATTGCTGAGTAAGGGGGGGGGTTCGAAATGACAGCTTCTGCACCTGTGCTATGTGTTTATTTAAAACTGTAACCAAATGGACCCATTAATGCAGAATTTTACAAATTTCAGCTCAAATGTGAGCCCCTGAGTGATCCAGCATCCGGCTGCCTTCTTCCCTAACTTATCTGGTGTGATTGGGTTTACAAAGCTCTGCATAGGTCGTTACTTTAGCTTCCAGACCATTTGAAGACTCGATGGGCTGCCTCTAGGACTGCCAGTTAACATGGCGAACCACTGATTTGTGTTTGGGTCATACCGTACCATAAGGGTCTGTTGTATTTGTACACACAAAGCAGCTCTTGATTTTAACCGACATGGACCGAGTCAGGCTGTTACGGGCTGAACCTTGCACCGAGCTTGGAGGTGCGTTTTTTCCCGGGAGAGGGGCGCTGCTACACTCTGGGAGTCCCAGGTGTGCCACCGGCTGACAATGTCACATGGCAGGCTCGAGTTTGTGTCTGGTGTGAGATCCTGTGTCCATGTGACCTGGGAGTTTGATGACACCCCGGGCCTGACGTGCTAGATACTATTTTAGTAGCTGTCTGCCGCGCTCCGCTGGCTGATAGCAGCAGCATCACTGTCAACAGTGCTTTGTAAATGAAAGCTGCCATTTTAATTGTTTGGACAAATGCAAATTTCTATCTAGTTGCTCAGGGGGTGGTGCGTGGCTCAGTGGGTTAGGAATCTGTGTCTGTAATCAGAAAGTCACCGGTTCAAATCCTGGGGTCGGCAGAGTGGTTTCACCATTGAGCTCCTGAGCAAGACCCTTAACCCCCAATTACTCCAGAGACTGTCTGACCCTGCTTCCAGATTGTACACTGCTTTGGATAAAAGTGTCTGCTGAATAAAATGTAAAGCAAATATTAAAAAAGCATGGTGGTTCTAGTTTAGATATTTCAGTGTAAGTGTAGTGGATAACAAACCAGATATTTAACATGAAAGTTTTGTATGCTTTAAAGTAAAATAGATTAAAATAAAATGTTTAAAAGTGACACAAGATGGTACATGGAATTTTTGTCAGGCCAGCCAGGCAAACGCACTGCCCTCCACCCATCTCATTGATAGATGCCTGAAAATATTCTGGAAAACACCTGAGAAAAAAAATTAAATTCCGGATCTTTGTGCATAGATGTTTGATTGTGTAAGATTTTCGCGTCCATCAAAATGACATCTATCTTCCGCTTATCCAGTGGATCATCCGGTCCATCCCAGGAAGCATGGGGCCTCCTGGAGAGGATGCAGCCCTTGAAACTTTATGCTTAACCAAGCAAACTGGTGTCTAAGTCATTTCCCTTTCCATTCTTCCTTTCTTTCAGGAAATAGTTGACAAAGACGGCCAGAGCAAGGTGTTGGCCTTCACAGTCCCGTCATTGTCCAAGCCATCTGTGTACCATGAGGTGAACCCTTTTGAGTCTTGCTTTTAGCTGGTTTCAGCCATCAAGGTGTTGATTATACATTAAGAGTGATATATAAACAGAGACCACCCCCAAGTTCGCTGAGAGTGTTCCATCTGGCTGCCGAACGCTGGGGGTTTTCAGCAGATTTAATTTCCAAAAATTAACTCTACAGTGCTAGTCAGAAGTTTGGACAAACCTACCCACAGAAAGGTTTAGAATAAAACTGAAGACATCAGAACTATAAAATAACATGTATGGAATTTTGCTCTAACCAAAAAAGTATTAAACAAAAATAAATCATTTGTTTTGGGCAGCAGCTCTGTGAGTTGGTACTCAGGAAGATGTCAGTTCAAATCCCTGGGTCGGCAGTGTAACCCCACCATTGGGTCCCAGGGGTTACTCTGCCGACCCAGCTAACTGAGAATCCTGCTTTGTGGAACCACCCCCCCAATATTGTCAGTGAACTGGGCCTCAGCTTGTCTTCTGTGTGGAGAATCTGCAATTTCAGTGCAAATGAACCGTATTGTGAAGAAGGGATTCATTCACATGTGCTAATTTAATAACAGCTGAGAGGCAGTTCCCTGAAAGGAAATCTGTTTTCATTTAGCCCTCAACAATTGGCTCACTAGCCCTGACTGAAGGGGCTCTAGCCAATCATGGACTCAGCAGGGTTGTGTACAGCGGGCCACACCTCCAGAGGGAGACGTTTACAGCACAGAACAGGTGAGCCGTACTAATTTATTTGTACAAAAAAAATTTCATTTATGAAGATTGTGTGATTAGTGTGTGCATTTCACTTATGCTGCTGCTACTTGGCTTCAGTTGGTTCTGTCAAACCCAGAGCTGAGAATTAGCATTTAGCAACCTGTCGCCCAAAGGTAAAACTGGTGTTCGCAAGGAACAGTTAGCACACCGCTATTTGTCGCCCTTAGCTACTGCTGGTGTTAGCGGTGTGCTAGAATGGTCCCAGCAGTATGTCACCTGTAACTACTGCTGGTCTTTGCGGATTAGTAACTGCTTCTAGCAGTGTGTTGCCCGTAGCTACTACTGGTGTTAGTGGTGTGCTAACTGCTCTCTGTGCCTCCCACAGGTTTGAGGTCCTCACCTTCCTACTGCTGTGCTACAACGCTGCCTTGAGTCACATGTCAAACTCCTCACTGCAGTCCCTCTGCCAGCTGGGCTCTAGGTAAGCCCAGGCCCCCCTCCCCCCCGAAACATTTACATTCACATTTACGACACTTGGCAGACACCCTTAACTAGAGTGACTTACATAAGTCCTTAGAAGTCTCAGTGAATACTTCCTGATACTGGTTCAATAGAACCTGGGCTAAGAATACTATCAGTCTAAAAGTGTTGGCAGCTAATACAATTTTTAAAAATAAGAGTAGAATCCTGAAAGTGCTAATCCAAGTACTTCCGAAAGAGGTAGGTTTTTAGTTGTCGTTTGAAAACACCCAGTGATTCAGCTGTTCGGACACCTAGGGGACGTTCATTCCATCACATAGGTGCCAAAACAGAGAAGAGTCTAGTTGCATGTCTTCCTTGTGCCTTGAGAAATAGTGGAACCAGTCGAGCGGTGCTGGGGGATCGGGGAGAGAGAGTGGTGCAGTGTTGGGGTGTGATAAGTTAATTTAGGTAGGAGGGTGCTGGTCCATTTTTGGCTTTGTAGGCGAGCATCAGTGTTTTGAATCGGATGCAGGCACCTACAGGAAGCCAGTGGAGGGAGCGTAGCAATTTTGAGGTGCAGGAGAACTTGGGAAGGTTGAAAATGAGTCGGGTATCATTCTGGATCAGTTGCAGAGGATGAATGGTGCTCAGAGGCAGACCTGCTAGGAGTGAGTTACAGTAGTCTAGTCTCGAGATGGCAAGGGATTGAACAAGTACCTGAGTGGCCTGTGTGGGAAGAAATGGACGAACCCATCTGATGTTGAAGAGGAGAAATCGACATGAGCCGGAAATATTAGCAATGTGAGAGGAAAAGGACGGGTGATTGTCCATGTTTACCCCAAGGTTACGAGTAGTGACCGAAGAACGAATCAGACCAGGAAGATCATAATAACTGGTGTGGGGATGATCAGCTGGGATGTTTAGCAGTTCATTTTTTGCTGGGGTTGAGTTTCAGCTGTTGAGCTGTCATCCATGATGAGATGTCTGCCAGACATGCAGAGATCCAAGTAGAGACTTGAGTGCCAGAGGGAGGAAAGAAGATAAGTTGAGTCATCTGCATAGTAGTGATATGAGAACCCATGTGAGGCTATGACCTCACCAAGAGAGCTAGTATAGAGGGAGAACAAAAGAGGACCATGAACTGAGCCCTGAGGGACGCCAATGGAGAGTCTGTGAGGCATAGATGTGGATCCCTTCCACGTCACTTGGTATGACTGGCCTTGAGGTAGGTATCAAGCTACTGCCATGCTGAGGCATGGATTCCAAGAGTCATAAGGATGGACAAGAGAGTCATGTGGTTGACCGTGTCTAATGCTTCTGACAGGTCAAGGAGGATGAGGACAGATGACAGTTTGGCCGCTCTGGCAGCATGTAGCTTCTCAGTGACAGCCAACAAGGCGGTCTATGTGGAATGTGCTGCTTTGAAGCCAGATTGGTTAGGATCATAGTTAGGTTGTTCTGAGAAAGAAACCTTACAGCTGTAGCCATTTGGGGCCAAGACTCCGATCCCCAGCCCCCATCTGGTCAGACAGACCCCCGGCCCACTTTTACCACTACCAGAAGAACTGCAAATCCGTTTGGCCTCAGGAGGTTGTACAACCTGACCCCTATCAGGGGCCTCGGGCAAACTCTTGAGTGTCCTTACCGCTGCCTTTCCTCTGGGTTTTTACTCTGCTCCTGTAAATTTTTTTAAAGATCTCCTCACCATTTCATTACGGTCAGCAGATCTGCTCAAAATGGTTACTTTTGCATCAGTTGCAGTCAGAGCACTTCTTAGGAATGAAATGTTGTGCAAACAGACTGCCTCTCCTGTCCTGTTTTGCAGGCATTTTCATAGGCAGCCCCTGCAAGGTTTGGTTTCTGCTTGCCTCAGTGCAGCTGCTGAGAAACATCATGATAAACCCCCTCCCCCCCACATCTGATCCTCTTATAGACTTAAACCTTGGACATGGTCCAGGCTTGCAGCCGTGGTCGCCGTGTGTGATTTTTCTCATATGACTGATGACCATGGCAGATGGGAATTCGCTCACTCGCTCATTTGTATGTTTAAAAATTCCCCTCGTCCTTCTTTGGGTCTGAATGGCATTCCTCGGTCCCGTTGGGCTGTAGGCCAGATGGAGATTTCCATGTTTTCCGTTCTCTTTCAGGGTCTGCATCTGCGGTTACCCCCGGCAACAGATGAGGCGGTACAAGGGCATCAGTACCCGAATGGTGGTGACCTCCGAGTTCCTGGTCCAGCTGATAACGGGCATTCACTACGCCTTGTGAGCAGCTCAGCCACGCATCTGCTGTTCTCCGTACACGCTGACTCCTCCCACACCCTCATTGCCTGTCTCTCATACAATCAATTCTTATGTCCATAGTTTTTACAGCATAATTACTTTTTTATATAAGTACAAGTTCCAAAAGTACAGTTGCATTTATTTAATGCTTATTTTTATTGATATTAATAATCTAATTGATATTGTAATCTTTTGATGTTATGAAGATGTCATAAAGAGTAGTTTTGTCAGTTTAATTAAAATAGTACATTTAAACTATTTTACTGCTGTTTCCTGTATTCTACTGTTGCCATTGCCGATGTGATGTCACTTCCTCCCCATGCACCCCGCAGGTGCAACGGAGAGTCTGAGTTGGGTTCCAAGGCCCTGGACGATGTGATGTACAGGGCCCAGCTGGAACTCTTTCCAGAGGCCCTGCTGGTGGGTATAGCTCACATAGCTCCTTCATTGGGAAAGACCCCACCTCCATGACTATGCTTTCTGTGTTTACTATTAAAATATTCCCGATTGGTTGATCGGCTGTCCAATTGCCTTAAATTGTCGATTCAGGACATGTTTACATGTGTGCCAAGTGTTCCGGAGTGTCTGTGTACTCATTTTTACCCGTATGTTAACCACCGTTTGTGTTCAGGTGGGTAACGCAATCAAGTCTTCCCAGCATGGTGGAGCCCTGAAATCAAACAAGGAAGGCTCCCGCCGTATCCATGTCGAAATCACTCCCACTTCCTCCAGGATATCCAGGAATGCCGTCACTAGCCTGTCCATCCGTGGACATCGGTGGAAGAGACACGGTGAGAGGCGTGCGGGGGAGGCAGGCCGTTTTGTAGCCGCATGAGCTGTCTGGTCAGAACGTTCCGAAAACTTGTCATACTGTATTTTATTGAGAATTTCTGTCACTTTTGACAGGGGTGGGACTCCTCTAAATCCCCCTCTCCACACAGATTCATGTCAACCAGTTTTTACATAGTGCCTTTCCCAATAGCGGTGCACCCAAAATATTTAAAATGTTAAAAGCAGCCCTGTCAAACATTAGCAGGAAATTATTTGAGAGCAGTAAATATCTGATTTGGGGAAAAAGTCAGAACACAACTGAGAAAAGGGATGTGAAATGGGTCAGAAGCAGGCGACTGGGTGTCCTTAGGGTCTCTCCAGTACATATTGTTTATGTGCAGAGTAAGTCATTGGGAGGTTTTAATCTCCCACTGTCACTAAGGCAATAATGTGATATGAGAGAGAGAGAGAGAAGCATCAGTTAGTGACTCATAGTTTCACACCTTCTCTGTTAAATATGTAGATTTTATTTCCTTGTGAGTTGGGGGGTAGGATCAAATGACCCGGCTCAAGGCCAAGACTCTTTCAGCCCTGTTTATGTCGCAGTATCGCTGAGATGGGCCCAGCCACAGCCCTCGGCACCAATCCGTATCCGCTGGTCACCCGGCAACATGTCACCTTTAAGTTTAGGGCCTCTGTGTATGAACACCGCCTTGAGTCCAGCGGTGGCTTGACCAGGGACGCGGCCACTGAATTCGCCAGGTTCAGATCAGGCACCGACTGTTAATTCGAATCTGTAAGATGTCTTCCGTTTGTTGGCTCCCCTGCCATTGTTGTCATTATAAGAAATGCATTGTGTTCTACATAGCTGTGCCGTTTGTTAATTTTGTGTTTATTTTCAGCCATCACATATATATGTGTGTGTGTGTGTGTATGTGTGTATGTGTGTGTGTGTGTGTGTGTGTGTGTGTGTGTGTGTGTTTGTGTCTCTGTGTCTTCCACCCCTAGAGTCTCTTGAGAACAGTATTGACTCCCCAGAATCGGGGTTCTCTGGGCCCATCCCTGAGATTAGCGTGACAGGGGTGAACAATGAGCGGCTGGCCAATGGGGAGGCCCTAGGGGGCACGGAGGCGGGGCCCGATTCTAGAGCAGAGGTCAGGAGGCAGAAGTCTGTCAGAAGGATGGTGGAGGAGGGCGTTTCCTCCTCTGGGCGGGTCCAGCACTAGGCCACGCTGCCGAGGTATGGTGGGGTGTGGGGGAGGGGCGGGTTAGGGTGGGGTTGTGGTTTGCTGGTGGTGTGGGAATGGTGGAGGCCAGATGACTGCTGCATGGCATGCTGACTAACCCCGCCCACTCACCTGATCACATGGCCGGCGTGCTGTCCAAACGTGACTCAAAGACGCTTCCTGGAGAAAGGAAAAAAAAAACATATCTGGAAAAGTTAAATAAATATAGATGTGATCACAGTGCCTGGGAATGGACTGTACGGTTCAACACCTAAACTCACAATGTTCAAGATCGCATCCGCCTGAGAGGTCAACCAGAAACTTACCTTGAATTGAATTGCCTAACTATAGCTAGGCAGAAGTGTGTATGATTTAGGTAGCAGTACATTCTGTGTGTCCATAGACTGGGCACTATGTCCCTTAAACTCCAATATGTGGTGTGGTGCTGAACCAGCAGGTCCAGGATGCAGAACCATGAGGGGGAGGTACCATAAACTGGACCTCCCTCCCCCTTGAATCACTCCTCATTAATCTTGGGGGATCACGTGAGGTCTAGCATGTTGATTGGTTGAGGGAAACGCTTGGTTCACCTCTCCTGTCTTCCTGGTTGCCGCCCCCCTTCCCTCTGATCATGGGGCTGTTTCCTGGGTGAGTGGGAGGATGAGGTACCTTCCATGCTTCCCTAACCAGTCCACCAACATCACTGCGACTTAGCAGTGCCCACATGGGAACTCTTAACTGGATTTGGAGTCACAGTGGTAGAATCGGCCAGCCTTCAGCCTGCAGTCTCTTCATCACTCTCTAGTCTGTCCTCTGTCACCCCTTAATGAAATGATCATCACATAATCCCACTACCTGCTGGTCTGGCTTCTCTCCTTAATCCCTGCTTCCTTTCCTGGGCTCAGCCTCACCTCGCTCGGGCCCGTGTGTGGTGTGGTGGGTACATTTCGACTCTAGTGTGCACTTTCTGTAGGTCTGTTTGGGCCGCTGTGGAGGTCAGTTCGTCTGTTTTTGTTACTGTTTGGTTGCTCCTCGTTTTACCCGAAAGGGCTCATGAGCGGCTCATCCTTCTGCTGACAGACGCGGTGGACCTGGGCTCCCCGGATGAGCTGATGGAAATCTCCGAGGTGGACGAAGGGTTCTGTTCGAGGAGCACACAGGGCGGGAGTCCCCCGGCGATCGTGGTCAGCAGCAACACTGGTGCCAGCAGCGGAAGGCCGACAGCCAAGGGACAGCGGCGTCTGGGCAACAGCAGCAGCAAGGCCAGTAGAGACAAGGAGGGGGCGCCAGAGAGCTGCCGAGACCAGCTGACCCGCAAGCAGTCAGGGGGCAGGGTGATGAGCGAGACCCTCGAGCTGCTGTCCCTCAAACGGCTGACTCTCACCTCCAGCCAGTCCATGCCCAAGTCTGGCACGCTCAGCCTGTCCCAGACTGCCAGTGCCGTCTTCTCCCGGTCCTTCGAACACGTCAGCAATGCGCTCACAGCGGGCACTGCGGCCCATCCCCAGGGCAGCAGCCCCTCTGCCCCCGAGGCCAACCGCTACTCGGCATGCAGCCTGCAGGAAGAGCGGCTGGCATGTGTGGTAGAGAGAGCGGAGCCTCTGGGCCCCGCCCCCCATAAACAGCGCTCTCCCAGCATCAGCCTCCACTTCTCCACTGACCTGTAACCTCACTCATTGTTTCCCCCCCTCCCCCCCACCTACTGGAAGACAAGCACCCTAGCCACCCCCCATCCTCTGCAGATTTTAGGCAGAAATACCACTGAAGGACTCCTGCTCTGTCTCTCTGGCGCCCCCTTCTGTTTCACCAAATGTCCCCTGGCTTCAGTGAGGACCTCCCTCACAGGAGAGTCCTATCTCCCAGCCGCATGCTCATCCAGTTACTGTAACGCGGTTCCGACTTGGAAAGACACCCAGCTACATCCCGAGCCGGAAGGGGGACCAGCTCTCTGGCCTTCAGGACTGTGGGCTAATACTCGGCACCTTAGATGGATGTCAGCTCTGATTTCTATGGGACACCATCGCTAAAACTGTTCTAACGTGTTTTCGGGTGAAGTGTTCGTAGATCCGGCTTCAGCGTTCCCGTCCACTCCTCCTCCCTGCAGACCGCTGAAATCCATCACGCCGACTTGGACTTTTCACGTAACCCGAATGGTACAAAAGTCCATCGTGTGAAGTGCAGTTGAGCTTCTCTGTTTTAGTTTATGATGTTGTATTGCCCGCCTGGTTCATGTGTGTCAGTGCTGGACTACTTTTGATTTTCAATTTATTTTTTTTTTTTGGTTTTGAGCAAAAGTTGTGAAAAGGGACGTTCTTTTCGAAAAAGTGTTATGTTGGAAAAAAAGAAACGGCACATTGTCTGAAATGCACAATACGGCCTCCTGTGCAGACTGGGAGAGGCTGCCCCCCTCCCCGTTCTGCCCCCTTTTGCACTTCCCAGCATGCACTTGGCCTCATACTGTGGCGGTTTGCTTTTCCTGCTTTTTGAATTACAAGATAACTTCAGGAATCGTAACCGGCCCGTGATTGTGGTCACATTATTAATACCCAGCAGTGTGGTTATAGAGACTGTAAGAAGCAATATGTGTGTCAATTTTCCAGTCCAGCGTTTTACATTTTGGGCGTGTTTATTAGGAGGTGGCTGTAAAAAGTGAGACTATGTAGTTGAGATTGTGCTTTTTTTTTCTTTTTTTTTTTAATTCTGGACGCTGCACACCAGTGACGTTTCACAGAGGGACGATAGTCGAGCGGGCTGGCCACCCCGTTCCCCCAAAGCACGATATGCACCACCCGGACCTTGTGTCTCGGCCTGCGTTCGTGCCACTGCCAAAGGCCTCTTTCTGTTTCTGGTTTTAAGGCCCGTGTTTTTAAATCGTTCGCAGTTCACCTCCACTTCATCTTTCCCACTCCAGGTTTTAGAAGTCGTACTACTTTGTTTACTTATCTTTTCTATCACAAAACAAAACATCACTGTGGTACCTTTATCCGTTCATGGAAGAATTTACATTTTGACTGTTTTGTTGAACCTAGTAAAAGTCAACAGTGAATACTGTTCCTAGAGATGTAATTTTTTAAATGATGTGGAACAATAACAATCAATGTCTGGTTTTTGTTTACAGGGTGTTAGAAAAAAATGAGGTTCCCTTGTGAAATGTACAGATTATTATTCCGAGGTTTTTTTGCCTTCTGTCTGAAAATAACTGATTTGCTTTAGCTTTCTGAAAATAAAGTGTTTATATTTCACAGTTTGTGTGGTTATTTGTTGGGAGACATGGTGACAGAGGGTCAATGCAGGTTCAACAGCCATTGTGCCAAATGTGAAGCACTAGACTCACAGGAAAGCTGCTGTCCTCCTCCATTAAAGTATTACCTTTCTGTTAGATACTCATTTACATCTGCAGCCACAACCTCTTGAGTTCTTTCCCAATAATTTCACCAAGGCTTCTATTGGCTGTCGTCACATGATGGTCACATGATGGTCACATGATGGTCACATGCTTCCCTTTAGCTTCACAGGGATAGAGTCAGCGACGGCTGTCTGGCAGACTGAATATTCCCTTTCTCTTTTGAATCAGGTTACTTATTACTTATTCAGAAATTCCTCTCAATAATTCACACGCCCCAGTATGCGACACGACTGGACGCTTGCGTCTGAAAAGGTCACAACGGTAGATTATTCTCAGCTTGTCGGGATTTGTTCCTTAATTAGGCGCATTAGCAATGTTTTTGAAACGATGCAACTGTTGCTGATAATATGGAAGCTGAAAAACCACAATGAGTTTAATTGCACCCTGGAAAAATCAGAATAGTGAATTAAGATTTATACAAGCCTGTTTAACTGTAGTCGTATTATTGTAAACCAGTGTTTCTTAGCTCGGGGATCTCCAGACAATCCATATTTTTGCTCCCAAGGACCTGATTGAGAATCACTACTGTAAGCAGACCAGCCTTGTGCTTGAATCCACCTGACTATTAACCCCCAGTTTCTGTGAGCTCCAAGAGCCAACAACCTGCTACAATCCAAAATTCTTCTTGAATCACAGAAGACCATTGCATTAGGTCCACATTACCATGGTTACTGTGCTCAGGCTGTCACCATGGTTACCATACTCTTGTCTGCAGCATCATCATATATCTTTAGTTGGTCATAGCAGTACTCAGAGAAAATGTTTTGTTCTCAATGCCTCCTGACTTGCCTAGACCCTCTGAACACATGTACTGGAGTTTGATGAGAAAGGGGTTAATTCCCTGTTTATCTCTTCTTATCTCTTCGTACCTTGTCGGGGACAGATTCAGTCCTCGCTAACAAGTGATACATTCCATCTCAGGATAATTTACTATAAGCAAAATAACTTTCCTTGTCTTCACTTAAACACATGCTGATGGATAAGCACATCTAGTACTAGACACTGATCTTGTTTGTAATACAGGAAAAACATTCTCAAGGATGCCAAGCTTTCCATGCCCTCCATAAGGTCACAAAAATCCCCCCTCCCATCTTATCTGCAATAACAAACTTATTGGTTAGTTATCGTTATTTCATAAATTCAGTATCTGTTAATTATTGGATTGTGAAACATAGATAATGAGATTTAAAGACATTTTTTCCACTTCAACTGACAGCTCAAACCTGTAATACAAGCCAAGGTTTCAGCTTTTCCAGAAAACCCCATGACTCACACTTGTGTGGAAAGTTGGTCGTTAAACTCATTTACTCATTTTTCCTTATTCGGCAAAGAATATCAGCCTACAAGGTCCATATTAGCACCATTAGAGGTATCGGAGGGTCATGAAGACCCTGGCTGATTCGGGGACACCCAAAATGTACCCCCTCCACCCCCACACTCAGCAAAATCTACTGGGGGGACCTTAGCAGAAGGCCCAAGATGACATTTTGTCAGGGGGTCCAGAATATAGCTTCAACCGGGCGCACTATACACTTTATGTTATTATAGCAACTATGAAGACTGATATAATTATATTTAACAAATTTTTTTGTTTACAAACCCAGGAACATGGAATAAATATTAACTCTTTACAAAGAAATCCAGCAGGGGTGGACAAAAGTAGGTAAACTTCTTTTATATCCCAGAATATGATTAATGACCAAGTAAAATTAGCAATTAGTATTGCTAATTAGTAAATTAGTAATTAGAATTACCTAAAATATTACACACACCTGATTATAGACCCTTGGCCCTTACAGGACACCGCTTCACAATAAAAAAATAATTTCACAATTATACGTGCTTCATACTGCCCCCATCAGATGGCGCACCTTTTAGATAGCGGCATAACTGTCGCGAATAATGACGCGTCATCAGCCTGCGACTTCTTTCCTGCCCTTGAACGCAGCGTGGAGAAAAATCTACAAAATCATATCAAGAATATGGCTAAACTGAGCAAAGAAACAAAACAGCGGTTGCAGCAGGTTTTCCAATGCGGACAGTTTATAATCCGGTGGGGATTTATCCCAACGGTACTTTACTTAGGTCTGTATCTACCGATGTGTTTATTTCTGAGCGTGTAACGACTGTAAGCAAGCTTCAGATATTCCGTGTGGCAGAATAATAAGGATGATGATTATTATTATTATTATTATTATTATTAGCTGGTCATTAGCGATTTGAACTTACATTTGTTATCTTTGCGTCATTCATTTCTTTGTTAGTTTGTAAATTTATTTTAATTATCATATGACCAGTAAGCGGGTAGTTGTTGCTCTGCAGTTAGCATACATTAACGTCATCATATTTCATATGAAGCTTTTTATCATGTGTAACCTTTCTAGCATGTGATCATTTGCATGTAATTGTATCCCTGTCCCAGAAAAATGTAGCTGTAGAAAGAACGACAGTCATTGAAAGCGTTTAAAGCACTCTAAATGTCTCGTTGGCAGTAGGGGGCGCCATGTCGTTGCGGTTTATGTTATGTATAAACTATATGCGTGCTCACCAGCAGGCGGCGCCCTCTGTGGTCTCTTATCGCGTCTGTGTTTTCACGCCACTGTGGACAAGCTAATAATCACATTTTTTCAGTGGTTTGTAAACTCGCAGCTCCATCGCGTTTATGCAGTAAAGGAGGTCTGGTTATTGCAGATTATCTGCACTTAAGAAATCTCAATTTTTCTAGATCTGTACTGCAGTCTGTTAATTAAATTATCTAATCACATTTGTTGAATCTGTAGTGCTATATATATTTCATATAGTGTCCTGTCCTTGTATTGGCACCTTCTTCAAGCTAAATTAATAAATGAAACTGACTGCTGAATCATTGAGGAACTGGGGATGTCTGTTCAGGATGGGTATTACATCAGCAGAACCTAAAATAGATCTGGGAGGAAGTTTTCATTCATGGCTGTATTTGTGTGTTTTATATAATTGAACATTAGCAGAAATATTTACTGTCTGTCCTGAGTTTCCTTTCAACACCGTACCGATATGACCACCCAGACCTAAACTCAATAGTTTCCAAATACAATAGCAAAATTAATTGAATGAAGTTATTTGACTATGTTCAGTTATTATAAATTGGCTTAAGTGGCAGATCCCTCAGCAGCCGGCACTGACGCCACTAAAGAGATTTGAAACATCATCCTCACTTCTGTTGGGTTTTGTGTTCATTGGCGTTTCCTGTCCAAAATGGCATTTAATGATCCCCAGAGCTGAGAGAGAGATTGCCATTCATCTAGTGAAATTTCTGCTGGAAACTGGCGACGCACTCTTGCGGTGGCTGTACCAGGGCTGGGAGGGTAAGCAGATGGGAGATAAAATTCTGGGTATTTACTGTGTGATGAAATCCTTCCACGCTGGTCAATGCTGATGTAATGGTGCTGAGCTCCGGAAATGTCCCATCGCACTAATGATCTGGGCTCTTCCTAAGAATCTCCCTACCCCCAGGAGCTTCCGCCCCAAAGCCCCCGGCTTTCTCTCACTTCGTCACTTTCTGACGTCACTTCTCTTTCAGCGTTCTCGATATTTGTATGTTAGCATCCCGTGTGTGTTGATTACCACTGTAGACCCACTGAAGACTTTTGGGGTAACCTTTCAGGTTTAGATTTTATTTATTTATTTATTTTTTTGCAGCAGTGTATGTCGAAAACATCTAGCATCTTTGCCCATCTTGTGCAGGTCTTGGTGACCCTTTAAAAGCTTCTGCTGCAGGCTCTAGTGCTGCGGCTAGTGTTCTGAATGTATCAGATTTGAATCCGTAAAGGATGGGATATGGTCATTAATTGCCAACAGTCCTAGTTTATTAAGTGAGGAAAACATTTAGGTATGTTTGTTTTGTCTGTGAAGATTCAGCACATGCTTGTGTCGCTCAGTCGGTTTTGCACGCTGTAGCCATGATTGAAATCCCAGTATCAGCAGAGTGATGTCACCGTTAGACCCCTGAGCAAGACCCTTAACCCCCAGTTGCTCCAGGGACTGTCTGACCCTGCTTCCTTAGCACCATGAAAAGGTCTTATTACTACTGTGACTTAAAATTATCCAAATATCTTCTGCAGCACTTCTTTGGATAAAAGCATCCGCTAAGTAAATATATCGAAATGCAAGCCATACTGGCGTGAAGCAGCAAGTAGATGCTGATAAGACTGTGTGTTCGGAAAATATCCGTCCGACACCAGAAACGTAACGATGAAATGGAAGGAGGAGATGTGTGGTTTTTTTTTTTCTTTTTTTACGGGTCTTTAGGTAATTTTGTAATTAGTCAGGTGGTTATTCGTAAATACATCCTCATGAGCAATTTCCTGTGCGCTAGCACCCGTGGGTAGGAGATGTCACCATCAAGAGAAGACCACATTGGTCATTTGGTGTCTTCTGTAGGAGTCAGGAGGTATACTTGTGAAGTGGTGGCATGATCTTCACACGCTCAGTTGCACCGTTATTTCTTAGAAATAAGTTTCTCTTCCGGGTTCAAGAGATGCCTGGTAAGTAGAAGGCTGCTGGTTCATGGTCCAAGCAGGGCAGGCTGTTGTATTTTTATCCTGGGTCCTCTAAGGCAGTGTTTCACAATCCAGTCCACATTTTTGCTGCCCTCACAGTACGATGTCTGGGGGCGCCCTGAGGACTGGATTGAGAAACACTGCTCTAAAGTGGCCAATGAAATTTCCAGTTGTATAAATATGTCAATATGTCAAATTTTTTTAATGAAGGCATCTCTTACAGCAGCTGGCCCTTACATGCAGCCAGCATACCAGTGAGATTGATAAGTCTTATACCAGTACACCCCCCCAGTCTTTTTTTGCACTTTATTTATCCACAATCATACAGGCCTCGATATATGTTTCATCTTTTATCTGTGGTGAGATTAACATTGATTAACGCTTCGTTCTTTTTCCTATCTTGTTTTCTTTGCAGGGTTTAAACGTGGCGCTGACCCAGGGATGCCGGAGCCCACCGTCCTCAGGTACTGTGTCCACGCTCCTTTTGTTCGTGGACGCCCAGCTTCGTGTCGATGAAATGGGGGTGGCTTACGTCACGTGTAGCAAACGGCTCCCCGCCGCAGTCTGGAGAGCTGTCACGTGACGCGTCTGTGGTCTGTTTGGGCTCCATGCCTGGCAACCTAGCGAAACAGAGAGATGGGTGTGGGGGTAGCGGCCGTCATATTTGCTGCTTTGTCCTGTCACACCCGCTCTTCAGCACATCATCATTTTGTGTTTGTTTGCATTGGGAGCATGAAAACCTGTGTGGGGCACCATGGACTGAAAAACATGAGTCTCGCAGATAAACTGTGTGAGGTGCTGCAGACTAGATCCTTTTCAGCAGTAGTGGTGTAGGAAGTGTGCAACTCCACTGCATGTGCGTAATAGCAGCCAGGGTCAAGATGCATGCAGTGTACAGAATTGCGACATCCCACAGCATGCGTAGGGCATGGCCGGACACTGCATAATGAGTCAGGCTTGACAGGATGTTTCCTTTCATGCACAACAAAATTCCATGACAAATCTTTGAAAAGGCAAGTGAGAGGTCATGTACTTCATCCAAACGAAAGATCGTCAATTTTATACACATCAGAATAAATATCCCTGCTGTTACCCCCAGCCTGCATTCCCAGGTCATGGTTTTGCTAGATTATTTTTCAAGAGTTTGCTTTCAAATTTGCTTTACTGCGAGTAAAGCAGCTGCAAGACTCTAATATGGTTTTGGTCGTGTGGCAGATCATTTGATTGTCTGGCTCAGTGGGCTAGGCCTTTGTGCCTCAGATCGGAAGGTTGTCGGTTCGAGCCCAGCCTCGGCATGTCAGCAGGTCCTTGAGCAAGGTCCCCAGCTCCCTGGGTGCTGCTATGGGTGGCTGTCCTTTGTGGCCAACTTGCTCTCATCTACAGAGAGCAAGTTGGGAGAGGCGTAAAGAAAATTTAAAGGGGATTAATAAAGTATCTATCATTACTATTATTATTATTGTTATTAAATGTGCACATGATTACGTAATATCTGTGTTACGCAGATTTGATTTGTATTTCCCGTTTCACAAATGATGAAGATGACTTTCTGCTGGTTGTAGTCTGCTTTGGGGATGAGGACTGCATGAGGGAGAAGCCCAGCTGGATGCATGACCACTTCGCCCAACCCACGTGGCGCCCAAGGTCGCCATCCTACTGACGGACGGAGCCAAATTGAAGACGACTGGGAGCCTTTTACTCCCAACCCTGAAATCCAGAAGAGCCACACAGCTGTGTCGAGACCAACCCTCTTTGTCTTTTGCTTTACTGGTAAATGTGTGACGATCTTTTGTTATTGGTCCCTGTATTTCCCCAATAAATTATCTTCCCAAGAGCACCTACCACATTTCGGATGCTTTTTAAAGGGTTGCTAAGATTATAATTAGCATCAAGTGTTTAATTAGGCATGAGAAGGTTGGAAAACTCCAATAATGAGCAAATCGGTGCAGGTTACATTGTATTGGGCCCTGTCCAACACAGACTGCAAAGAGTTTAAAGGCTTAACAAGTGCATTGGCAAATGGGTATACTAGGGCTTATGGTTATGATAAGATCAGTAATTGTAAAGGTGGCCAAGGTACATCGCGAACATTAGGAGATTGTGGGTACACACCATGTAAATGTAGGGTTTATCTCTAATCAGGCAGTGTGCTTGTTTCCTGTTATCTAGCAAATGCTGCTATTTCAGGGTTTGTCTCTGGGCAGCCGTTTGCCACATTGCGCTGTTTGCAAATATGGCGCATAGTTTGCAGACCGAAAATTTCCATGTGTGCAACATGGAGGGTAAATCGAAACAGGAAAGCGTATAAAAGACGTGTCTGTTAAATGTGGGAGGCAAACCTCCACTGTTGGGTGGATGGTCCGCTCTGGCAGCGTTTGAGGTTTGGGTAGGCGTTGGGCCCTGTAACTATAGCGGGTACAGTGAAGCCTGTCCACTGGGCTGCCTCTGGAGGCGTCTCGTTAACAGACTTACGCATATATTCCCCAGATGGAGGTAAGTTATGGGAAAATATTGCAAATGCTGCAGTTGGATGGCTCACTAAGGGTCAGAAATATCTGGGCCAGTTAGTACTTTTGCACAGAATCCGTGGTAGATTTTGGGGGAGAAGTCAGCGTTCTCAGCCAGGATCTCTTCACACCCATGTTGTCGAATGGGTACACCAGAGCAGGTCTTGGTGAAGAAGCTGAACACGGGACAATAAGCCACAGTTTGGACAGAATACAGAGCAACTGACTTGGTAGGACCTAGATGAGGATGCATGCTGGTTCGAATCCCCAACCAGCAAGGTACTGCCCCCCCCCACTGCTCCCTGGGCACTGAGTTAGCAGCCCACAGCTGTCTCACATATGGGTTAAATGCCGAATACACATTTCATTGTACTGTGGTGTGTCAACAATGACAATTAATAACTTCACTATTGTCACCATAGCTATTCAACAAGTATGCAGTGCATCTAAATGATAAACCCTTTATTTGCCTTTTGCATAAGTATGAGTACAGGTACACTGGAATTCATCTCTTCACCTACCCCATCTTGCTGTCCATAGTTTGGGGGTTACGGGCCTTGTTAAAGGGCCCATGGAGATGTAACTGTTCTGCCAATGCTGGGGCTCAAACTGGAGATCATCTGATCACGGACACGGAGACTACTGAGAGAAGCTGGGTGGGAAGAAGATACCTACAGGCTCAGTGGGTTTGGATGTTGTCCTGTGCTCAGAAGGTCACCTGTCATTCCTGGCTTGGCAGAGTGATGTCACTATCGGGCCCCTGAGCAAGGCCCTTAACCTCCAACTGCTCCAGGGGCTGTCTGATCCTGCTTTCTCAATATATATGTCACTTTGGATAAAATCATCGAATAAATAATTAACAAATAAAAGGTTAAGGTTAAATCAATGTGCAGACACTTATAGGGGAAGTTAAAATACAGTGAAATGATGCAACTGCCTTCAAATCTGAAGAACAGGAAGGTTAGAAACGCAGAAATGGAAGACTCAGTTTTGCCAAATCAAAATTCTATATCGGCCACATGAGAGTTAATGTTCATTTATTTGTGTACATACAACTTTACAGTAAGATAAACAGCACACATCATTTAAGTCTTATTCATGTTAATTCCTGCTAAATACCCTTTGTTACATTGAAGTTATTGCTGACTGATGCTTTCTTCAAAATGATAGGACAGTTCTCATATGCATCAATAATAATTATTAAGTTACAAGTGCTTTTACTGCGACACAGGAACTTCAGCTTATCACTCACAGCCAAACCTGCAGCCATGTTTCAAGTTTTTATCAATTAACACTTTATTGTACTTTAAAAAAGAATCATTTAAATAAATACATAAATAGACACTGCATTGTGTATTAAATAATTAATATAAAAATAAACACTTGTTTAACAATTCTTTCTGAAAAAAATATGACTTTGTCAACACTGATGTATTCAAGATTCAAGATTCGAGATTCTTTAATTGTCACATACATAGTTATACAAAGTACAACACGCAGTGAAATGCATCTGTAATAAATATATGTGGCACTGAGCAATAGCGGGACCGTAACTGATAGCGTGGCTGAGCCAGCCTCAGAACAATTCGCTGTGCGACTAAATCACGCTACAAACTCAGCTGCATATTTTTTGTCAGTTTTTAAACGGCCAGTGGATTACTAAGGCCAAATGAACAAAGGGAGATCATTTGCCAATCAGCAGCACTTTTCCTCCGATTGATCTAACCATGTGCGTACCTGTGCGCATTGTCACACCCACCACATGACGGAACGCGACACACGGTCCAGTCCCACCCTACGGAAATGGCCATCCATCTGCCGCAGCCAGGTGTTACGTGGGCGTCCCCCTGCAAGCCGGATCATCCTCAGGGAAACGCGCCACATGGCCCTAGTGCCGTAACTGACGCTCCCACTCACTATGCAGGTAATGACACAAAGTCAAACCAGCGGTACCTGAGGATTCTCCGAAGAGACACAGTACCGAAGGAGTTCAGTCTCTGTCTCAGGTCACTGGATAGCGTCCATGCCTCACAGCCATACAGCAAGACAGGGAGCACCAGGACTCTAAAGACTTGTACCTCCGTCCTCTTACATAGATATCGGGAGCGCCACACACCCCTTTCCTGGGACCTCATGACCCCCCACGCTCTTCCAATCCGTCTGCTGACGTCATAGGAAGAGTCACTAGAGACATGCATGTTGCTGCCGAGGTAAGTGAACCTCACCGCAGACAGACACTCTGCTGATGGCCGTGCCGAAGATGTCTGAGTGTCTGGGATTGCGAAGGTGCTGGATAAAAACCTATACTGGAACAATGCTTAAAAGACATAGTGATATTTTTATACATAAATATTTGTCCTATAGTCAATAAATTCTAAACATTTTACATTACATTTTTGTTAAATATATTAAATAAAGACATACAGTATAAATAATAAAATAAATAAATCACAGTCTGATTGTGTTCTAATCACACAAATGATCATTATGTGGGCTTAGAAATTAATTCAGTTCATTTGTTCCCGCCGATTGATGAAGCGGATGGCCCTGTGCGTCTCGGCCATGAAGACGCCGAACTCCCTCAGAATCACGTGCACTGTAATCTTCCTCTCCCATTCGGTCTTGCTGGGGGGCACCTCTGGGAGCGCGTGCTGCCAGCTGGAGTCCGACTCCTCCATCTTCATCTGCTTCGGAAAATTAAAAACAAAAAACCCGATCAGCAAACGGATAACTGTGAAATTCACCGTCAAGTTAATATATATCCGGATTTAAAGTCATCTCGAATGACTTAATTTGGATATCTCTGAAATACTGCTGATGTTTTAGACTCAAAACAACACTTAACTAGTTACAAGTCCCTCATCTGTAATGTAAGTGATCGATTTTTTAAAATTATATCCTATATATTATTCAGTAGTTGGATCACTCTGAAAAGGAGCTCCAGGACTCACTTTATCTTTTATATTGCGAGTTAAAGTATCTGTCCTGGAGATAAGGTCATCAACCTTGGTGGATCCTGAATACTCTCTCTTCACAAAATCCAGGTAGGGTCTGTACAGCTGCAGTTTGCCTGAGATCCGACTCAAACACCTTTTCTACAGAAAGCGGGATAAAAATGCGAGTTAACAAAGTTTTAAGAAGTTACCGTGACGACCAACTCACATTGCCCATGTAATGAACTGCTTCAACAGTTAAGCACGTGAACAGAAATCGTTCTTTATTACATATAGATATCCTCAGTGCGATGCAGGGCAATCATGGGAAGTTTCGTAAAATTTCTTACTTTGTTGAATTTAAAAGAAAAGCAGCCATCCTCCACGATTAGGTGCGGTATTGTTATTTTGTGGTCCTTGTACGATGACATGTTTTCTTGCGGCCACTCTTTCGCAAACTAAAAAAGAGCAAAAATGATTAAAAATATATATTTGATTGTTTCGTTATTTTAAAACTCCAATGAAAACTGTAGATTACATTCCAAAGACAACAGCGCTACTAAACAGCATTTCATGCAACCAATAGGCCTTTTTCTGAAGTTCTGAATATTTGGATACACTTCTAATAATCTTAAATCTATAAATAAAGTTTGTAATACGACGCTTGAGGCAGATCTGTGTATTGCGAGACAATGTGAAGTTAATGGTCTAAAAAAGCCTTACGTGTTCGTCACGCAGACTGCTAATCTGGCAGACGAGTCCCCCAGAGAGATGCTCCAGATTCCTAGACGCCGAGTCAAGGCTGCCGTCCCCAGAGGTGTCTGACGCGTCTTCGACCTGTCTGACGCAGGGGGCTCCGTGGGCAAACACCATTATGAGCGACAGCAGTACGAAAGTGACAGCTGGAAAAGAAAGGAGTGGAACGGAGCTAAGTTTAGCTGCAATGACTCTGCGCAATGCCGTCGGCGGAACCGAGACGCACTGACGTTTCACTTACTCTGCATGGTGATCGGGGCTTGAACCTCAGTTGGCATGATCTGGGTGGACTGTCTTGATGACATTAAATACTTTTTCCTGTGCCTGAAAACGATGATTTGGCTGTTTTGAACTTCCCGTAAAACCGATAACATCTATCCTACATTGCATAATATTCGATATTTCGTTCCATAATGATACTACTACTACATGAATAAAGATTTATATTGTGTTATGGTGGTTATCATATATAATGATTTTCACATAATTATGTAGTAAATAGAACGTCATTTTCATTGTACAGGTAGAAAGTACAATGAAATTGAAAAACATAAAATGAAGATGTAGAGAGATTTTTTTAGAGA
>JAAGVU020000045.1:3028152-3048081 GCA_011763525.2 Mormyrus iriodes | reverse complement strand
AGCTGCTCAGCCATGGAAACCCATTCCATGAAGCTCTCTACACACTGTTCTTGAGCTAATCTGAAGGCCACATGAAGCTTGGAGGTCTGTAGCTATTGACCCTGCAGAAAGTTGGCGACTTCCGCACACTGTGCACCTCAGCATGTGCTGTCCCCGTTCTGTGATTTTACATGGCCTACAACTTCATGGCTGAGTTGCTGTTGTTCCCAATTTCTTCCACTTTCTTATAATACCACTAATAGTTGACCATGGAATATTTATCAGCGAGGAAATTTCACAAACAGACTTATTGCACAGGTGGCATCCTATCACGGCTTGTATTCACTGAGCTCCTGAGAGCAACCCATTCTCTCACAAATGCTTGTAGAAGCAGTCTGCATGTCTAGGTGCTTGATTTTATACACCTGCGACCATGTAAGTGATTGCAACACTTGAATTCAATGATTTGGAGGGGTGTACCAATACTTTTGGCAATATAGTGTACAAACCAATCTGCTGAGGTGTTTCCCTCCCTGAAGACTTTCATTTTACTAGGAAAACGGAAGGAAATTAGTGTTCTGTGACGTGCAACGTGACCATCTGTTCTAAGGAATGGAAAAAGAGTAACACCAGCGTCATTCTAATAAGGAATCGACAGCACAGCAATCCCTGAAATCTGCTTAGTGTAAATCGTAAACAAGAATAAATCATAGCGTGGAGGTTTTGGAGAATAACAGTGATATGTTCTTGTGTGATATGTTTCTTTGTGATGTCGCATGATATATGTTCTGATGTTTCTTATATTATGGCAGTAATCTGGTGTGATGCCACTCATTTGGGGTGTGGCCTGGTGATGCCAATGACACCAGTTGTATCATCATTGGTTGTCCAGCAGGGATGTGTCTATTTAAACCAGAAGCACACATTGCTAGTGGCACACTGAGGAAGGCATCACGCCGAAACACGTCTATGCGGCGACGGTCTGTTCAGTAAAATAATATCAAGCAAAGCATGACCTGTTTTTGTTATCCTATATCACTTCTGCAGGTGAGACAACCATCCCAGAACATACGCTTTGGGAGAGAAGGCATGGGCCTAATAAAACAGAAATATGAATAATTTGTGTCCATTAAGACCAGTGATAAATATTCACTTGTCCAATCTGTGGCCATCTACAATCCATATGATCCAGATGAAACAGGAGTTCAAAGTGTCATCATGACCATCAGGGGAAGGTTGGCTGTTACTGGGGCACCACTCAAAAAATCACCCCTCCCCCCCTCCTCAGGGTGGTGACTATTTGTGGCCAACAGCGGGGCCCTTAACCTTGGGTGTCTCACACACATGCATGGTTGGAGTGGTGGTACACATTGCCATTAATCAGCAGCAGGGCCGTCGGATGGGCATTCTAGATTCAAGGGGCCCAGCTGTTGATAGGGGGGAGGGCATGCTGGTATTTTGTCAGGGGATGCAGAATTTCTAAGTACAGCTCTGATTAACAGTATCATAATTTTCCTACCATTTATCCTGGTGAGGGTCATGGTTAAAACAGGAGTTATACGTGTTTTTTTTGTGCTGCACCAAAATATACATACGTGTGTGTGTGTGTGCACACGACAAACATTCTGAAAAAATAAATGATAGGAATAGTAAAAATGAAAATACAATTTGTAAGTCAAGCATGTTGGACCAGTATGTGTGTAAAAGTGCTATGAAGCATTATTATATCAGTACCGCTTTTCCGAGAAGCCTCTGATTCACACTGACAGCTCTCAGTGGGCCTTTGATCCTTGGAGCAACATCTACAGTGTGTTAAACACGCTGGTCCTTCCAGCATGTAATGTTTTGTAAATGCAGTTTTGGTCAATTAAGAATAAGTTATTGTCTTATGGTGAAAGAGGGTTTGGCAACAAAATTTCTGTGAAGTTCGTCCCTTGCTGTGGGTTCATATTGTAGTTTTTTTGGTTAAAAATATATGTAAAACATATCTAAGTTCAAAAATGATCAGATTATTCACAGGTGGGAAATAGGGACCAAGGAATTAACCCATTTTACTCTTTAATGTGATTAGTTTATATTTATAGGGCAGAAGATTGCAGGAAATTAACAGTATGTGAGATAATTCCACTTTGCAGTAAAATGCAGTGCAGGTATTACTTCTTGTAAATGGTTACGGCTTTATTGAAGTGGTTCTGCTCCGCGGGGGGTTACCCTGCACTTTCATAAACTCCGAGAAGTTCTAAGGTCCTGTCAGTTATAAACCACAAAATCAGCTTTAAGAAAGTGATTACACTAATCAACACTTTTGGAAAACACACCTATGAATAGGCAGAAACGTTCTCCCAGGCATCAAAGAAAATGATTTTTCTTTTTGGGTTTCACAGAGGAAATTTAGGGGGACCAGAGCCGGGTTGTGCCAGGCTGGTGCAAGATCGGGTAGGTGAGGTGTGAACAGAACATTTGGTTGACTGAAAATATGCTTAATAAACAGAAAGAATGAGAAGTGCAAGCAGTACCAGAGCTTGCCAAAGGCAGCTAAAATTTTGGTATGTTATGCCTGTGTTTGCAAAAGTTTCTCTGAGGAGGCCCACTCCAGCATCCTCCGCCAGTCCGAAAACTCTCAAAACTCCTGCAGTGTCTGGACTGGTATTTTGTCTAGGTTGTTCCCTACTTCTCTGGCTCGCGTCCTGTTTCCTAGGATAGATTCCAGGTTCTCTGTAACCCTCTAAGACTGTCAATGAACGAGATAGATGAATCTGAATTTGGCCAATTGCCGAGTTTAATCTAGTTGCACTACACTACTAGTGTAACGGAGAGGGCAGGGCTGGACCGACCACCTGAGATATCGGGCATTTTCCACAGCAGGCAGATGGGTATGTGGGCCAGCAAAATTCATCGTGGGGGACCCCAAAGTCCAGAGTCGATTTTTAATCCTAGTCCAGCCCTGGGAGAGGGATGTATTGCCCAGAATTCCCGGATTCTATAATTGGAAATTTATATATGTCAGCGTTTATTCTTGTACAGTGAGTGGCTTTAAGAAAAATGATTAAATCACTACCTCTATTGCATTCTGTGTTGCTGGTAGACATCAATATTAAGAAAATTATAGCTGCTAATAGGCAGTAACTCAAGTGATGCAATTATGTAACCTTTGCAAGCGTTGCAAAGTTTATTGAAGGATAATGTAACTTTGTTATTGATTACTTTAGGTTTCCATTGTGCTACATGGATCCATCAGGTATTACTTGTTAAATAAAACTTGTTACATAAATCGCTGCTGTATGTAAATATAACGTTTCAGGACCTACTCCTATGTGTGTGTGTGTGTGTGTGTGTTGTGACTACAACTAATGCAACCATCACTCATTTTACCCACATCCCAACCTGCGTAAGACGCTGGCAGTTAGGTACCACCTAATCACCAGGCGGTTACAGGCCTCAGCCTAACCAGCATGTCTAGAATTATTTCAGTTATTTCAGTGCAATTGTTCCTTGAATATATGTTTCTGGCTAAGCCTATATTATACTCATGTTATTGAAAAAAGCCAGAAGTTCTAGGAAAAAGAAATAGCAGCTTTCACTTTTTGTTTGACTTTTGACGTTATATATGATTACGCTGTATAGCCGATCACAAAGCAATGGTGGACCGCCGCCAAATGTTCAGTTTACCGGACCTGCAGTGCATATATCCAGGGGAGGATTAACTTCTCTGCCATAGACTGACATGGGCAGGGCCCCCCGCCCTAAGTGGACCGTTCAAGCTATTGATGGAGCCAAAAGAGAAAGAAGATGATGTTAAAAATGATTAAACATCAATAATCTGCCAAACAAAGCGCGGGGTGCCAGCGGTAAAACTTACCGGTTAGAGTGCGGGCGGAAGTGCCGTCGGCAAAACTCGCTGATCAGGATTCTGAGATACTGGGCTCACCGTGCCTAGCACCAACAATCGCTTCATTTTTAAAATCGCTTTCTGATTCTCAGATGCACAGTAACTGAACCTCTCCATCCAGTTTGCCGAGCTGCAGCTTCCAGGTTCTGTTTGCAGATGCAAAGGTACCAATATGTACCGTTGAAGGTGCAATTACTTGTCACTAAGCTTGTACCCTCTAGAGTCTGCCAACTGTACCATAGCTTTAAGTAAATGTACCTTTTAGTCCAATTTAAGGTATAGAAATGGACTCTGAGGATCATTTTTGTACCATTGGGGGTACATTTATGTTGTTTGTACCTTGGGGGAAAAAACTACCAGGGATGTACCCGTTTTTCTGAAAGTGAAAGGTGCAGATTTGGGTATGGACCGAAGGGATATATCCCTACCAGGGTTCGGGCTGACTTGGTCCCTACCAATGTTGAAACTAAACCTATGCTCTTGAGATGCAGGTTGTTTGCATAGCCGATGTATATAATAGTATCCATGCTGCGGGTTTGTCTAATAGGCTACTGTAAGGAATCCTAACGAACTATACTATTTCTGCAACATAAATCTTCGCACTACGATCGAAGGTCCGATCGCTTTTTGTTTTCGTACCAAAAACACCCCAAGGCTGTAACAACAGGGGCAAAGCAGATGGATCACGAGTTTTGCCGTTGCCATAGAAACATCAGCAGGTTACCTTGATCCAATCCAGAGCTTTGTAATGAATGTAGAAGTAAACTCGAGATAAAGGCACAGACATCCGCAAGCATCTCTATTACAGCATAGAAATGTGGTTTATGTAAACGTGTCACCTGCTTTTGCTACCAATGATAACACGGAGTAATTTTGTAAGAGCGGTCGTACACTAGATGGCGCCCGAAAGCTGGTAATTTTGTCTACTACATCGAGACGGACGAAATACGCCGGTCTCCATAAATATCTGTATTTTCGCGCTAGAATTATTGAATCTTGAATTTCTTATGGATTCTTGATCTATGCTGTTTCTTTTGGGCCTCACTTCACATTCATCTGAAATATGAGAAAAAAGAAATGAACTTTATCATTGATGCCAGCCGACATGTGAAGCTCACGTGTCAAAGCATATTAATCCCGTATTATACATCAGTTCAACATAACAAAAGTATCTGATCCGTGTTCATGTATAGGACCTGACACTCAGGCGAAAAAACATTAGACCAAGCACTATGTCGAATGGACACACTTTTCCATATCTACACAGAATTAATAGGAAATGAATTAATAATTTCACTTTTCATTCTGTAAACCGTTATTTTATTTAGGCATATCTTTACCTTTAACAATTGCTGTTACTGGCAATTCTGTTTCAATTGTCTTTCCAAAGCTAATCGAAAATGAGTGTATAGTGTTTGGTATCGTGCTTTTGCAATTATTTGAGCCGTAAAAACCAGGATCGGTTTCGGATCACAATCCCGATCCCAAGCTACCGGGAAAGCCACGCGATGACTTGGATACAACAGCATCAGACCGCGACCCGTGTGAAGCGGAGCGCGTCCGATCCTTGCCTCTCTCTAAATGCTGTTTTGGCGGAATTGGGATTGTATCTCCCTCCCATTTGCCACAGGCACTCTTCAATATTTAATCACGGCTCCGTTTGAAGAGTGATGTACGCACTGTGCTTGATGGAGGGGGGCGTTATCGGCCGGGATGAAAGGCTGTCTGGGGGCAGCAGAACTTCGCTCCTGTACATACAAAATCAGTCTTCGCTTTCAAGTGACCCCGAGCCTGACAGGCTTAGCACATGCAGAAAAAGAAATATCGTATCCCTACATGATGCCCAGAAAACTCCGAACTGTTTTGTTCTTAACCAGTCCCTTTTCTATAATTGACTGTTATTCCAGTTCAATCAGTTACATCTTTTGCAGTAGTGTCCAGAAACTTGTATAGAAGCTTGGAGACTTTTCCACAATGGACCAGTGTGAAGTAAGATATTAAGGTTTAGATTTAGTTGCTCAGTGGACTTCTTTTATCATTGTAGGCTTTATGGCTATGGAATAGCCTAGTTCACCAGATGCTGCTACATGTGGTCCACTTAAACTTGGTTACATGGCAGAGAAATGCCAGTTTTTTGTCAACAATATGATACTCCAGCTTCAATAATCTTCTAAAGGAACCCTTCTGTGCCTGTGAAGAGCATTTCACCAGTGGATCTGTACTTTGTTGATGTGTAAATGATATTGAAAATGACCATTTGGAAGAGCTCAGCTTTTTTTAGGTGTCTCTTATTCTCCCACCCATAATGTCAACAGCACCTAGGGCTCATCCATAGTTTGGTTCAGCAACAGATACTCCAGTTCACTTCTCAGTGCTCTAGGATACCAATGGGGCCCTGTTATTGTACTTTTGAATTATTTACTTAATTGCTACAGTAAAACACCCTGCTATATAACTGCACAAAATGTTTACTTACTTTGATAAAATCCAGGCTGAGCATCAAGCAAGGTGTTGTGTGGTTCAGCAGGCTAGGCTCTTAACCCTCAGTTCTTTCAGGGATTGTCTGACCTTGCATTTGCAAAAATGCATATTGCTGTGGATCAGAGTGTCTGCTAAAAATAAATGTAAATCGGAACATAGGCATTTGATCAGTGCAGCCACAAGAGAATAACAGGAATTGTGTAGTCAGGGTAGATGGGCAGATCTGAATGAGGAGGTTGTAGGATTTCAGTGGTTGTCTGTCTTTTCCCAGTTCCTCTTGTTGCCACTAATGGGTCACACAGAGCCCCCCAGGCATGTTTAGAATGCACATCTAGACTGCATGGCACATATCCGTGCAACGGGACACAAGAGGCTTTTAAAACACAAGGAAAGAAATGTCATTCAGAGTGACTGTGTCACAGAGGACTCTTTAAATGAAAATCTGCTTTTATACTCGCTTAATGATGTTTCACTGCCCCCCATCTCCTAGTTTGTTTGGTACACAAAACAAATCCATTTTTAAGACTGGGAATGAGCTCTCTCTCGACGTGCGAGCATTTTGTCAACAATAAACAGTTGTGTATCACACAAGGTGGATCGCCTAGCTGAAGGTCCGATGAGGGCAAGGATCATGTTTTATTCATTCTGAAAAGTCCAGGGGGCCTGTTAGCATTGTCTGTTAGCATTGTCCATCTGCATGTTGAGTATTGAGCGCAAAAGGGAAGTTTGTGTCCATTCACAAATTTGTTCACATCCTGGGCTCTGTGGGTTACAGTTTTGGAAGTCATCTCATGAAAAGGCCCAGGCTCAAAATAATCCAAGTGCTGTTTTCAAGGTTTAAAACAAGCAACAGATCCTGTTTGGACTCCAAATGTGAACCTATGTTACAGACTAGTAAAAGGTACCATGCCTTTTAACATTATATTTGATTGTATAATACATGTACTACTTAATAATGGCAACATGAGGCTAGGAGCCTCTTCCTTGCGCTCATATTTTGCATCCTATATCTGAACAGATGTAGCAGGTGAATATTCATATATCTGGACTGTCTCCAAATGCAGCTGAAACAAAACGATTGCTGCCCGCCGTTTCATCTGGACAATCACAGATATCCTAGCCAGGCTCCACGAACCGTACAGAACCAAATTTCTAACTGTGTCCGTAATGAAGCAAAAAACACAATAAACATGAAAACGGTATACCAATCCAGTGTGAGATTAAGGCTCTCCCCACTGAATGATAACCACGAAAAGGTTGTGTCAAACCTCGCCAAAAGGCAGCCTAATTGCATCTGTACCAGCTGCATCCCCTCAACCACAAAAGGGCTTCCAATGAGAGAATCAAGGCTTCAGATTCTAAACTGATGGGTCACTGTCACATCTCATTGGCCACTTCCTCTATTCTCATTGGGTGGAAACAGTGATTGACAGCCCACGGTAAATCCCACCCACAAACGGATCCAGAACTTCCTTGCTGTCATTACATAGCTAGAAATAAAATTCACTCAACTTTTTCATTCCTGTTCCAACTAATTAATGTCAGCAAGTCTCTATCCACAGCAACATACAATACAAGAAAGTACACGTTGTTAATTTATCAATGTTAATTTAATTTAAATGATTCGAGCCTAATCTCACGCTCTGGTTCACCTGTACAAGGTCTGCGTCAATTTATGTTATTATGCGTGTTTAATGCTTATATAATAACATTATATAAGGCACGCCAATCACATGATGAGTAATGAAACACAAACCGTAGAATACAGCGACGTGCCCCATTAAAAAATAAGAATTTTAATTTTAATTCCAGGGGTTAGTCTTCCAGGCGATATTAATAGGACGTAAAATAACATCGGTAAATTTGTGTTGTATTTTGTTAATCTGTATTTAGCTTCTGTGGTGTGATACAAATAATGTATAGATGTTATTAGTTCTGAGAAATTATATATATATATGTATTTGTGGTTGGAACATTACATTTGATTACATATGCTAATCGGTTGTGATAAAGTACAGTTTGTATTAGTAATTTGGTTACTTTGAATCGCAAAAATAATATTTCAAGAGACACGTCATTGAAGGAAATGCACTACTCATCCTGCGTTTGTAGTGACTTCAGGTCATCTTTACGCTTAAACTCTAACATGTGGAAAATCCGGTTTCAAGTCCGGTCACATTCCCCTCATTTTAAACATTACCTCATTTTAGAATAAGGAATTATAAACCATTTTATCGAAGAGTAGAGCCCTTACTGAACATTCAAAAGGCTTAAATTAACTGCATTTGAAAAGTAGCGCATCCGTTCAGGTTGCTGAATTAGGCATCTGGCTACGGCGGTTTTTCAGGTATTAGTCTTAATGAAGCAGGCTGCTATGGAGCGTCTGCTCTCCGGAGACTGGCCAGGTTGTAATACATATATTCATTCAGACATACATGCATGCATGCATGCATTGGGTTTTGAATGCACTACGGCGGGGGGGGGAGCCGTGCAAAGCTGCCGCCCGCAATGGTGCCGTGCTATGGAGGTTGACCAAAAGCCAGCAACACCCAGTCCGTGAATCTCCCCCGGGGAGGGTGGAGGGAAATGTTTGAGGGAGGGTGGAAGTGATGCAGCGATATTTCCTGCACCTGTGGAAGTGCTCACTGGCACCGTATGCACGTAGGCTGCTCCGGAGCGCAAAGCGGACAGGCGGCGCGGGGCGGAGCGGATGCGCATTCGGGAGATCGGCGATCCGGGGCCGCTCTCCGTGAGTCCTGCGGGAGGGCGATGGAGGAGGCAGCGGACGGCACTCCCTCCTCCGCGCCGGAGGACGGCCACCTGGCGACCTGGCGCTGGGGCAGGAACGCCAAGGAGCAGGTTCAGCTCAAGCAGAAGATCCGAGACCTGCCCGCCCTCCTGAAACACGGGCTGCACCTGCGGAGGAAAAGTGTAAGTACGGCCGCCGCTTCCCGGTCGCCGTGTGCCGTTCATTAGCGCTCGGAGGTGGGCGGCGGTGTGCGAGCGCCCGGCGGGCGGGCTGTGAATCCGCGGATGGCTGCAAGCGGGAGCACTGCTCTTCTGCCCGCGTCGGGTACGTCCAGGGGGTGGCTGCCTCCCTTGCATGCGCCGCTAGGATGCATGGCAATAAAAAATACCCGAGGTTATATTGCAGCGTACATTTGGCAATGAATGAATTAATGAATTAATGTATTAGACTCGATTTTATTATATTTAATACATTTTAAAATTTTTCATAATCTGCACTGGTGATCGGTACCCACAACCTCCTTACTTATATTCGACCCACCTCGGATGCTGATTTCTTGATAAACGGCACCTTTCTCATCATCCAGAGGACTTGTGGCTTAAAATGGCAAGGTCTATAAATGCATTTACTTTTATAAACCGTAATTACTGATCCTGGCTATGTTGGTGTTGGGGGAGATTAGCAGTAAAACGATACCGCGTTATCCACGCGAAGTGTTTTTGAAACCCGGAGAACAACATAGTACATTTCAGTAAGATTGGGAAATTGAAAGTACTTTTGCTATTGGGTGCAACTTAATCGTGCCAAAGGTGTCCTGTGGTCAAAAACTGCAAGGGCCACACAGCCGGATGATTTTGCAACACGTGCGTGTACCTGGGGGGTCTTGGGTGGGTGCTCAACCATGTAATGATCGTTGGCAAAGCTGGACGGGAATACTTTATGATCTGTCAAGCGAAGCTGAAATAAGCTATTGCAGCTCTCCTTGATCACCTAGGATGGACTGGACGCTTGTCAGAAAGTGGAGAATAAAAATATCCTGGTTGCTGGTCAAGCATCCTTCAGCAGATTATGAAGGGTGAATTGTTATAATAATCAAGGTAAGTCAGGCAAGCTTGAGAATAGAGAGCAAGATTAGCCATCATTCCGGAGCAGCTGGGGTTAAGGGAATAGTGCTGGTATGGTTGCTCTGCTTGTTACGAGATTCAAACCTACAACCTTTGTTAGCATAGATCCCTAAACCGCTGAGCTGATGCTGCAGCTGGGATGCCTATGGCCGCGGTGGCAGGAATCCCGGCACACGCAAAATAGGGAATGAGTAGCAGGTCTGTATCGGGCTCGTTTATGAGACGCTGGGAGCCGCGTGTGGGAGGAGAGGCAGCTGCCGCGATAATCCGCAAGCAGATCCCGCCCGCTCCGGGGGAGTGTGGGCGACGCGGCTGAAACGTGCCGTGGGGGCCTCGTGCAGGCTGAACTGGGCGCGCGTGAGGACGGCCCCAAGTCAGACGCCGCTCTCAAGGCCCCCCGGGAAATCTTGTGCTCCAGGTCGTTAATCACTTGTGCCGTTATTGCAGTACGATGGCGCCGTTTCGCCTCTAATCAACAGCAACATTACAGTGCCCCTGGAACTGCTGGATTCCTATTACAATTTATTCTGGGGGTGGGGGTGGGGGAATGGATTGCGGGGTGCCAGGTTATATATGGATCCAAAGAAGCATCTTAATAGATAATGATCATTACTGTTACAGGTTAACATCACAGAGCCCAGATTTAATCATGATGATGTCCTGAGATACAAGTCCTGTCTACAGTAATTGTGGGGACATTTGTTTTGTAAACAAATACCCCAAAAGAAGCTGCTGTGGCCTTTTGCACTGGAACTTTGGATGAATGTTGTGTTTTAAAGGTTTTCAGCAGGTTTTTTTTTGGTCATGGGTGTCTCTTGTCAGGGAGATACTGCAGCTCTTGTTAACGTTGTGGGAGGACAGGATGAAATTCAGGAACCAATGGAGCTCACCACTGTAGGAGATGGGGCGACGTAGGAATAAAATCTCGTTTTTGGTGTGAGGAACCTCGGCGCTCTCCAGATTTTAGATCCATCTGTGATGAGGCAGTGGGAGCCTGGATTCTGTGCTGAGCGTGAATATTGTCGGGAATAACATCCAGATCTGATTATGTCTCATAAAACCTGCTTTATTAAAATGGCACGGCTGTGCAAATAAGGCATAAAAAACTCACCGAATCCAAAATATGAATATAGATGTAGTAATACCCGATTTTGCATGATTGCTGTCTCCCCCCACAGTGTCTGTTTCCCGCTCACAGTTGTAGCAATTAACTATTAATCCAGCTGTTAAAACTTTAATTGATGAATTGCTCGCTATTATTAAACCGTGGAATCACAATGAGTTGAACTCGTGAAAAATCACACAAATTAAAATGACAATTTCAAACTAACAGTTAAGCATCAATGATTTAATCCGATGTGGAGATTCAGGCAATACAAACAAAAGACTTGTGTTAAATTTAAATTAAGTCCCTTAACCATGGCCACCCCCTGATCCTTTGTGGAAGAAGCTAAGGATGTCCTATCCAATCTGACTGGTACTTTTCCTGCATGGATCCATTTGGCTGTTTTTCCACAATGGTCTCCTGATGGTCTCCTGGTACATAACACATACATTCAGCACCCTTTCTGGAAATATTTTACTAATTACTCTAGCTGAGTACTGCACCGCTCTGTGATGTTTTTGTGTGAGTTATGTTTTATTTATTTAGTATTATTTTTCTGGCTTGGTTCTCACTGAGCATTCACTCATCCCACCCTCGTTTTTATCCCCTTAAAATCTGCATGTGATTTCACAGTCTGTCCTACCAGTGACTAGAAAAAATATCGCCCTCAGCTTGACTCGGCGTCGCCCATTGGTCGACAATGTCTCCACCATATAAATTTTTTTAAATCGCCTTTATTATTCAGGCGAATAATGGCCCTGTCTGGCAGATTACACTTTTTAATATCCACTTTAAGGTTTCTGGCACGCGTGCAGTGTGTGCATCCCAGTATTACTGTGGTTTCCAGCCCAGTAACACTGGTATGAGTGTAATTTCGGTCCTGAGAATGTGTAGTGTTTTTTTTTCGTCACGCTTGTATGCGATTCGCTGGCGATTTAGCGACATCATCTCATTGGGCATGACGGTATTATCTGAGAGGGAAGGGTAACAGCGTGCCAGTTTAACGGGCCAGCGAGTAAAGCCCGCCTCGGGGCCCGATGCGTTAATCTGGCCGTAATCCATACCAGGCTGTCGGTGCCTTGCTTGCAGTCAACCAGAGAGCCCGGTGTGGGGCTCTGAGGCGCGCCACGCTGCTGGCGCCCCACTGTCCCACTGTACTCCCTGCCTAATGCTTCTGTGAAAAGCTACAGGACATGCAGATAGGAACACAAACGTGATTTGCTCTGGGAAAATTTCCCCCCTCCCCCTGTTTCCTGCCTGATCCCCGGAAAATGGGGTCACATGGTGCCCACCCTGGTGTAGGCTAAGTGTCCTGCCAGCACCTGTCCTGTTGTGTCACTGGGATGTCTGATGGGTTCCGGTCAGGTTGAGCTCTATGTTCCTGTGCTGCACACCATAATGGAAACGCATTTAAGTATGAATGTGATTCCTTAGTATTGTTTGAATACCATGTGTAACTCAAAGGAGTTATCTGTACTGCTTTCTGCGGGCAAACTCAAATCTTTCTTGGGGCTGTCTTGAATCTGCTGTGTTTACCTCAGTCACAAGGTGCAGTGTCATTGTTGGTAGGGACCATGGACTGCATTCCTTTTTGGTACGGGAACAAACAGGGGTGACAATATCCTACACCATTGTGCCTCTCTGTGTTGTACCTGGATGGGACCTGAGTGAGTGGATGAGCTGCTGCGATGTCCACCAGCCTTGGGAATGAAACCTGACCTGCCAGTCATCTGCAGTGTTGACTGGGATTGTCTATGGAGGCCATTAAATGGAACTGATGTGGTGTGATGTTTTTTAGACACTGACCAGACAGTGGTTATGTTGGGGGGTGGGTGCAAATTGGTTGCTGAAGATGGTTTTAAGAGTTTAACAGGTTGGCCTGGCTGTATTGCAGTTGGTTGCCTGGATAGAGTCATTGGGGGCAGGTGACCTGCCGCATGCCCCCCCCCCCACCGCGTGATTGTGACACGTTTCTCTCCCCACCTGTCGGTTTGTGTCTTGACAGCAGTCCCCTGACACCATCCCAGGGCCCAGCGCGGGATTCACCAGGCATAAGGTAAAGGTCATATGGACCATGTGCTGTGTTTGTATGTGTGTGTGTGTGTGTGTGTGTGTGTGTGTGTGTGTGTCGGTCGATCTGTCTGTGTCTCTTTCTCTCTGTCTCTCTCTCTCTCTGTCTCTCTGTCTCTCTCTCTCTCTCTCTCTCCGTGTCTGTGTGCGTGCTCTGTCTCGCCATTGCCCTCAGAAACCTGATGACGGCTCATGCTCCCTCATCCATGAAGGCGCCTCTTTGTGACATGCCACTTGTCCTGCTTTCCTGCTGTCCTCCTTCATTCTGTCCCCACAGGCCAGCATTGGTAACTCATTAATTGCCATTAATTATTATTTACGGAGGCGAGGGTTGTGACTCTCGCAGCGGCCACGGCCCTTATCAGGGCTGCAGGTTAGCGCACAGCTGCAGTCCCACAACCTGGCCGTCTGCTGTGCTGGGATCCTGGGATTCTTACCGATCCAGTTTGACCAGTTTGGGCTTCTGTCTGAGCTTTGTTGAAGGATGGGATGGTATCTTGCTTACCTTCCTTCCAGGACTCCTCTCCAGTGTCTGACTTGAAGTCACCGTGGGCATTGACGCGCGCGCGTGTGTATGTGTGTATGTGTGTATGTGTGTGTGTGTATACACATGTTGTTAACAGAGGCCCACTCTGTGTCTCCCAGGCCTGTTCCCAGAGTTTTCCCTGTGCTGGTCGTGCTCTCAGGAACGCCTTCCTATCCCATGGCCCGTATCCTGGCAAGGAGAGGATTCACCTAGCCCGCATTATCAGGTAACACTTCCCTGCACTCTGCTCTTTGTGTACGAAAGTGTGAGTATGTGCAGGCCCACCCACACGTGTTTGGGTTCCCGTGCACGTGCGACCGGTTGTGTAGCCCTGTAGTCATGCAGATTCAGTTTAAATTCAATCACATTTGCAATCTTGCATTTCAGATGCATTATGGGTAAAAGTACAAGCAGTCTTGTATTTTTGTATTGTATTGGTTCCAGTGCCACCCCCTCATCTGGCTGCAGTGTCACTGTGTCTGTAGCCTCAATTGGCTGTGGTGAACCCCCTCCCCCCCATCGCATGGAGGGGAACGCACAGCAGGAGGCAGCGACATGATCAAACCGGCGTCTGTCTGGCATCAGCATGCACTGACCTCCACAGTGAGGCCAGACTCAAGACAGTTTTGTCAACCTGCCAGTGCGAATCCCCCCACCACCATTGACTGTCCGGTGTTTTATGGAGACGGAAGCAGGGCATCTGTCCGGGGAAAACACTAATAGTGTTCTGGGTTTCTGACCGATAAAGGGAGGATTTTGGGTAACAAAGATGGGTACTTTTAACAAAAGGAGGTCTTGTTTCCAGTAGCGCATGGTGGGAGCTGTAATATGCAGGTGTGTTCCTGTAGCATGTTACATGTGTGTGCTGTGTATTAGATAAATAATAAATTGTAGGGACGTGTCTTATTTGAGTGGGATAAAGGAGTGAGTCATGCCGTCAGCCACAGCTGTCTGATAGCCGTCGGGCAGAAACGTGGAAGTCCAAATATGGAGTCTTATAGCATAGATCATGTTGTTGAAACCTTCCTGGCTGCTCGCTGAGGTAGCCAGGCTGTTTCTCCTGCAGACCCAGCTCCCAAACACTCATGTCGAGTGCATGCAGTTGAAGATTGATTCAGTCTGGTGTAGTAAGGCATAGGTGTCAGGTAAATTTTTCTGTATTTATTTTTAGCAGGAATTTGCGCTCTGGGTGGTATATAGGGCTGTCACACGTTGCATCAGCCAAGTTTGAGTGACATAACTGTGCTGTGTTTATTGTGTGAGCTGCCTATATATATTTCCTCTGAAATCTCTGGTAGGAGATGAGTGTCTTCATTTTAGCTCTCTTTTGGCTGATTTACAGTCAGCGGGCTTTATTCTCAGTGTCTATATGTCCCTGATGTGAGATGCGTGCGCTGATGTGGGAGGGACTTGTATTGTGGGTCGGTCTACACATTTCCATGTGACTCTGGGAGGGTCTTAGATTGTAGGTGTTTCTGTATATTAACATACTAAGGGCTTCATGTGGGTGTGTCTGATCACGTGCCCCTCAGTGGGTGGGGCTACACTGTGGGTGTGTCTGGTCATGTGGCACTCAGTGGGAGGGGCTACGTTGTGGGTGTGTCTGTATGGGTTCATCCGAAATTGCATTCGTCTGCTATGTTGTAGGCGACATAAAGTACAAGACATGAGTAGTATGTCTGAATCCTCTGTATGGATGAGACAGTAGGCGAACGGTACTCAGGTGACATATTACATTCAGCGAAACTCCAAAGTGTGAACCGATGGATGCAATGCTATCCCACAAGGCCATAGGAGCAGCAACCAGTGTCAAAGAATGTTGCTCACTCAAATTTTTGTCAAGATAGCTGGAGAAAGTGCCGTCTCTGTACAAACTTAAGTAGAAAAGAATTCCCAGTAGCATACGTTGGCTCGTATTTTTTTCTTTGATAGTTTTTAACGGTTTTTAGCTTCTGGGGGCTGGGGGGGGTCAGGCTACATCACTGGTAAACATCCGGGTCAGGTAAATATGCAAGATGGCGACTACTGTGTAAGTATGCGATTTCGGATGCACCCTGTAATACCGCTCAGTGGGAGGGGCCACACTGTGGGTATGACTGTATAATCATGTTCTGTTCAGTGGGAGGAGCTACATTGTGGGTGTGTCTGGGCATCACAGCCATGTTTCCTTCTCTGCAGGAGAACCTATGAGGGTCTGGAGCTGGTCCAGTGGCTGCTGGAGCAGTGTCTGTTCATCCAGTGCAGGACGATGGCAGTGCGCGTCTGGCAGGTCCTACTGGAGCTGGGGATCCTGCTGTCGGGTGAGTGCCCCTCCTGCCCACTCCCTCGCCTGGCACCTGCATTTCAAACACCAGGGCGGGGGAAGTAGCTGTGTGCAGTGAGAAATGGGACTTTGGAATCCATGGTGGGCAGGTTATCACGATCTTCCAACTGGTATTTTCAATACTTCCTATTTGGCCTGCCGCTGCCGCGAGAGACAGCTGTGTCTCATGTACACAGTCGTTTTGGATCCAAAAAGAGACCTTAGAGATGCCTTTTTATCTTTCATGAGCTTTTCAAAGGTTATCCTTTGCTCCCTCTGTGTTTCTTTGTTGTAAAAAAGCATCGTATTTAAACAAAAACCATGCGTCCATGGTGTTAATATAAGGTTCATGGTCTCCTGATAACGACAAACCCCCTTCCCCTACAACACAATGGTGTAGCTGCTGTGAAATAGTGCAGCATCGTAATACTTGTTCGTGATTTGTTTACCTTGCAGAGGAAACATAAAACAGATGCTTTACACCAGATTTCCATGAATGCTGCCTGATAATTAGATTTCTCTGGTAGTTATATTTTTTCCCAACCTTGAGGCGTGTGGTGATCACGGGTGATTTTCATAAGCTTGCTATTTATAATCTCTAACTGGGAATTTATGATCCATGATTAAGAAAAATAAACAAAAGGCTATAAATATTTGAGGTTTTGACACTTGTAATGATTTGTAGGTACTGAATTTATAATCTAGGAGAGTAATTGCTATGATCCACCTCAAGAAATGGTTCAGGGACCATAAACATTATTTATGGTTTACTTACCCGGCTAGTTAGCGGCTTGAAGTAACTGCATTTATACTAGTCTCCTCGGAAATGTCGTACTTCTCCGATGATCAAATATTCACATGGTGGGACAATAAAACTGGCAGCCTGGGTCTGAAAACGACACGTCTCACTCACGAGGGAAATTAACTTGTGCTTAAAATACCCCCCGCAGCGTCTGGAGCTGGCTGAGGCTGCCCCGGTACCGGCCCAGGCCCCCCATCTGAAACGCTGACATGATTGAGTTTTGCTCGATTCCGGATTTTCAAGCGCTTCTAAAACGTTTGGAGTTGGTGAGGTTGGGGACACTCCCCTGAGTTGGAAATTTCAAAAACAGTTCTCTTGTTTTGGTCTCTCAGAGCACTGAACAAATACTTTCTGTTCAAAAATCGCTTCCCCTTGAACACAGTGGTGGTTGCTGATATCAGTTGAGGGGGGGATTTTGTGATCTACGGATGTGGGTGAACAGGAGTGTCTTTGACAGCCTGTGCTGACCCGCATGGATTTGTAGGTTGTCGCTCTTTCAAAGGCAGGAACGTTTAGGTAACGACTGGACTCCCTCGGGAAACCCCCACTGTTTATGTGAAAGGGAATCGCGTAGGAAACCCCGGGGCCATTTTAACGTGACATGATCTCGAGACTAGTGTCCGTGTTGGCCTCGCTTTCGCAACTCTCTCATTTCCTCTAAGTGTTTATGCGGAGTCCCCCAGCAGAGCTCAGCCTGGAGAAATTTCAGTGGTTCTTTGGTGTTATTTAACTAATTTTATGCGACTGAACTGGTAGTTTAAGGTACAGGGAATGATGCCAATTAACTCCGCCTCCTGCTCTCTTGGTTATCCCCACTCTCTCTGCAACATGGTTCATTCTGAGCTTTGCTCACCCTTTGCCCCATTCCAGGACCCAGTGGGTCCTGATCTGTCAGCAAAGGGACTGTAAAATGGATGAGACCACTTCACTGTAATATTTACATTTATTTACTTAGCAGATACTTAATCTGAGTGAGTGCTATAATTACTTTGCTGACCATGGGATTCAAACCAACAACCGTCCGGACGCAGGCACAGATTCGAAACTGGCTAAGCCACTCACTGCCCCACTATTTACCTGCACCTGAGGTCATGGGTCTCATCATGCACAATAGACTAAGCCATGTTGAATGTCGCAGGAATTGTCATTTGGGTTTTATTTGAGGGCAAAATAGACAGAACCTGGGTGGGTCTCCCGGACCCCTCCTCAGGTAGTCCTGTCCAGGTCTGCATGTGAATGAGCGCAGCCCTGCTTGCCTCTGCAGTGGACCAGCGCGTCGTCTTCGAGGACTCTGATACCTACTACCGGTTCTCCTTCGAGGAGTGCGAGATGCAGGCCTGTGGCTTCCGCCGGGAGGACGAGTGGCAGAATGGTGTCCGTCTTCTGCTCCAGCTAGCCCCCTACGTCCAGTTTCGGGTTGGCGTCATCAGCCCGTGAGTACCCCGCCGTCCCTCCCACCGTCCCTACCGCCTCCCCTTTGGTCTCGTGAAGGGTCTGGTTCTGTTGTAGTGCTTAGTGGCATCTGGCATCCTCAGGCCTGGAATTCCCCGCTCACTCAACGCACAAAGGCGGCGGCCCAATTTGGGTCGGGCGGACCCAGTTCCTGAACTTGCGCCGCAATGGGGGACACTATTTTTGGCACCGGATCTCAGGATTGTCTACTGTTTATGTGGCTTTCCACTGCTCTCTCACCATGTTTACTCCGTACTTACTCAGTGTTTACCCTGCCAGCCAGGTGCGCGATGCCAGTGTTCAAATGCTTGAGAGTCTGAACCAATTAAGATAGTAGGATGTCTTCTAATTGTGTTGTTAAAACATAAACACAGACGTCATCTTTTTTTTTTTTTCTTGAGCTCTTATAGCTCGTCAGGCTGACATTTTAACCAGCATTTTATTATTTTTATTTTTACATGACATTTAAGCAGGTCTGGATGGCAATACATTTAGTTTCTCAAAACAGTCTGATGGTTTTTCTTAAATTACTGGAGATCTTCCAGTTAAGAGTTCTTCTGAAGGGTATTATGACTGGGCTATTTCTAGGCCTTGAACCCACAATCTTTAGGTTAAAAGGTTGTATTTAACCAGTATATCAGCCTCCACATGATCTGCTGGATGGCTAAATGTATGTGTGGGTGGAAGCCAAAAAGCAGCATGACATCAGAGGCGGTGTCTCCAGCCACAAATGTAGACTTCACCCGCATCCTCCCACACCGAATGGCGCTTTGCATTATGGGTAAGTTTCTGCATAGAGACACTGTTCAGCATCGCTGACTTCGGTGTTATCTAGTCGTGGTTGGGGGGGCGGGGTTGGTGTGGCGGCGGAGCGTGTGCTGCTGGCCTACTTTCACTCCAGGGCTGTGGGTCACATGACCGCACACCGTAACACAGAAGTGACCCAGCTGTCAGCGATGACACATTTGCTCTCTTAATCTTGTTTTCAAATCCTCCTTTCACTAAGCAAAAAGTAAATGAAATTTAAAGAAGAAAAAAGCACTTTGCAAGAAGGTCTTCCTCTGATCTGTGAGCCACCCTCTTGAGTCCCCCCACCCCCTCCATCTTTCCTGAAGGAATATGTGTTTGGCTGTAATCTCTGGCCCCAGCCAGTAGCCGCTGAACCAAACGTTGATAAATATCAGCAAAATGTCATCTTTGGCCTACAGGGGGTGCTGAAATGAGCAGTTTTTAAATTGAGCGGTATGTCGATACATCTCCTTGTGTATCTGTATGGCCGAAACCTATTGGATCAGTTTTGATTGCGAGCGATGGGCCATCATTGAAGACAGCAAACGTTGGTTTTCCTCCGGCATGATCCATTCCTGGCTGGCAGTGTACTGATGGAGAGACTCCTATGGTCACGAAAAAGGTGTTTATACCCCCCCCCCACACACACACACACACACAC
>JAAGVU020000045.1:2999828-3020385 GCA_011763525.2 Mormyrus iriodes | reverse complement strand
TGTCTGGCTGTTTCTCTGTGCCTGCCTGTCTGTCTCTGTCTGGCTGTCTCTCTGCGTGTGCCTGCCTGTGTGTGTGTGTATGTGTGTGTCTGTCTGTCTGAATGTCTGTCTGTCTGTCTCTCTGTGCCTCTTTCTCTCTGCGTGTCTGTCTCTGTCTGGCTGTCACTCTGCGTGTGCATGCCAGTCTCTCTGTGTGTGCGCGTGTCTGTCTCTCTGACTGTGTGTGTCTGGCTGTATCTGTGCCCGTGTTGAGTAATAAGCATGGAAGTGTAGCAGTGTTGATGTCTTACACAGAAACCTCTTAGTCCTCATTTTCATGGTCCGGTGCCTCCGTGTTTGATCTCGTTCCTCGATTCTGTGGGTTGATCAGCATAAAAGCCAGCTTTTATGCATGTCTGTTTCCCTTGCAGTCACTGAGGATGACCACTCAGAACCAACAGAGGGCGCCGTGGACGAGACCCCGGCTCCCACTGCAGACAAGGTCTGCTCAAAGCCTGCTCCTTCATCCGACACGTCACGCATGGCTCTGAAGCTGTACACCCTGAGAGGGAACCTTCACCTCCATGGGGAAGTTCCACAGAGTCCCCGGCATTTCACACCATTCATACATCATGAGTCATTCATAAATGGCGTCAAGTGCTAATTGGGAGCCTGTTTTAAGAAAGGGGATTTTTGGAATATGTATCCCCTGGAAGACGGCCAGGTGGTAAAGGATGATGTGGATGAAGTTTTCTGGGTGAAAGCCAGTAGAGAACAAAGAGAAATGAATGGCAATGGAGAACACAGATGGGATGAGAAGAAAACATTAAAGTATCTGTATGAAGCTCCCTGATTGGAGCATTACGCCAATCTAGTGGTTTGGCCAGATCAGTGTGGTCATCTCATTGCAGTTGTAGAACATGGTAATAATAAGCTGACAGTCTCCTTCGATCAGCTCTTGGGTTGCGTGCACCGGTAGTGTTATGGTGGATGTGTTAAATCAGGAACATTCTACAAGATGTAAGCAGTGGGGGGTGACATCTAAGCAAATATGGAGCTTTCAGCCATCAGGGTCATGTGGGATCGCCAGACCACAAAGTCAATAAACGCTAATAGGGTGTTAGTGGGTCTGTGTATCCAGACATGATTCAATTTCAACTTTATTCACTGCTGTGCGTGACAGAATGAGCGAAACGTCTGTCCAGTGCTAAGACTGCTAATGTTTAATATAAAAATGCAATTACTGAACTTTTTCCTCCCATCCTCATGCAAACTGTGCCTCATTAATCAGTGTTTGTGGTTATGATATGTGCGTATTAGTGATGTATGGATTGTATTGAAACATTTGTGGATTTGCTGACCCCGGTGATGAAGGTCTCTCCTGCTGTCAGAAAGATTTGAATAGGAAGCAGTTGGATTTTTTTAACAAAGCATGTGTGCATCGTTAAACATGTCACACCAGATATAAAGTCAACGAGGGAAGAGCTGCTATTTGATCAGTGCCCTGGAACTGAGCGGAGGACACACTGAGTAAATTTTACATTCCATTTAGATTCTACCTTAATGTCATCTCACAAAGTATAAGCACTCGGACAATGAAATGCAGTTTGGCATCTAATCTGAAATTGCAAAATAGTACAGAAGTGCTGGAAACATGGGAATGCATGACAGGCCCTGGACAGGGGGGTGCAGCCCACACAGATATTCTCAGGATAAGTACTCACTTTCTGCCAAGAACAGACGCAAGTTTTAGAACGACCCCTGATACTCTAAAAGTGGCTTGGACTCTAAGACCTTAGCAGGATTGGAAGTGGGAACGGTCCCTGCGTCAAGTGGGCTGCCGTCGGACTGGACCGTCCAGCCGTACGCTGACATGACCCCTACGGGGAACTGGATCAGACCTGCAAGAACTGGCTTGGCTGGAGCGACTGAACCAAGGAACGTCAACAATACTAGAGCTTAACGTGGCTGTTCCGTTACAGATGTAGCATTGGTCATACTCTGGGATAAAGAGGCCGGTCGTGCTTGAATAATACTAACAAGCTTAATTCTGAAATTACCTAAATTAGCTTGAATCACTTTAGTACTATTGATTGTGTCAAGGCCCCATGAGAGGAAGCCAATGCCAAGAAAACAGGAAGGAGCAAGGAATTGTGGGCAGGGACTTTAAGAGGCCCCTGGGGGCTTTTTCTCCTCTGTGATTTTCCCAGCTAATGTGAGGCGCATTGCTTGATCTAGCAGACTCAACAGCGAGATCTGATGACAGACGCCACGATGTTTTCAAGTTGCCCAACTCGGTGGCCGGAAGTGTTTTGGCGAGGGTTGTGGCAGAGCGCTGAAGTTATCTCACTCTTTCGTCTCGCGGTCTGGGCGTGTCCATCATTTTGCTCGTAAGACTAATAAATTAGTGTGTGGGAGATAAGAGGCAGATTTGGCGATTCCGTTGGTCTCAGATATTTTTGGAGCTTGGTACAGGATGTAGGCAAGGGCTTAATGTGAAATTGCGATCTTAAGAGTTGTTGCGTTTTTGTGTGTCTGAGCCACAGAGGCAATTATACCTGTCAGAGGAAAAAAACACAGTCGGGAAAGGAAGCGCAACCTGTCGGTGCTCAACCTGAAGTTTGAGATGTACCATGTCTCCGCCATACGTAATTAAGCTTCCTGTGTGCTTAATGGTTATCTTTCCGTTGTTCTAGTGCTGATTCGTCACCTACGGAGACCTAACCAGGGTTGGTCAGAATGCAGTGTTGACGTTCAAAGTGAATGAGCCACCCAGTGACCATAGAGGCCCTGGCAGTCACTGACAGTTAGCGCGAGCCCTCCCTACCAGTCCCACCAGCCCCACCAGCGTGAGCCAGCCTAGTCACCCATGCTCCCAGGCCCCCTGCCCCTGCCCCCAGCCTATCCTGGACACACCGTTTCCCAGAACCCAGTGTTACTACTTAGGCAGGGACTGTAGCAGGCCAGGAAATGTCTGCTGGGTGCTCCGGAGCCGCCCCCCCCCCCCCAACAAACACACACGCCTGCTGCCTCGCCAGCTGTGATAGGGCGTGAAGTACAACCCCCCTGACTCCCTCTCTCTAGCCCACGTACTTGTGGTTCCAGGAGGGTCACTCAGGCAATCTGCGCTACACCGAGAAAGGAGACACAACTGTCACATACACGCATACCCAGGGAGAGAATACGCTAACTGCAGACCATATACACAGCGGGTAGCTGGAAGGAGTCAGATTAAACACAGTTGGCTGCATCGCGCCTTTTCCTTTTTTTAAACTTATATTTTGGGGGTCCTGTTCTGTGCCCCAGCCTCTGCCATGTCCTGGGGCTGTGGCCTGAGGTACCTCTTCTCTCTGCCCCCCGCCTTGCAGCAGGGGGGGGTATGCACCCTGCACGACAAGGACGAGCTGTCCCGCCTGGAGATGGTCCAGAGGCTGGCCAAGGACGGGTGCCGCTTCCTGCAGAAGGTTCCGGAGCGGGTCGAGGTGAGTGCCGTGGGGGACCCTGCCTCCCCGCCGAATCATCATGGAGACAATAATCTCTTTAAGTTAAATTTACTCTTGTCAGTTTGTTTGCTATTGATGCTGCTTTGAATAATCTGTGGCATCGGTGTTGGGACTCTTAACTTGTAGCCGCAGGACCTAAGGGTGCAGTATTCATCTGAGCAAAGCACTTTTCCTTTACTGTAACATCCCAAAACTTAAGCATTCATCACATAAGTGAAAATGAAAGGAGAGCAGATTAGGTTCCATGAAAGGATAAATATATACATAATATGAAGAGTACAAAAATACATCCTTTTTTTTGCAGCAAACGAGAATTATTTACTTTTACTTTTTTTTACTTTCCCTTTAACTTTTATTTCAGTTTGGTAAATTAATGATTTGTATGTATTTACTGGTTGATATGGTCAGTGCTATATCTAACTCATTTGTCCTGGTCACTTCTGTATTACCTTGGTTTTGTATTCTGTGTTTGAGTCCCTAGCTGTCATTGCCTCTCCGGTATGCTGGGCCCGCAGAATCTGCCTGGATATCCATGGCCCTAGTGTACCCCTGGGTATAGGTATTAACCTGCTCAGACACACATACTGCCAAGTGCAGGCACATAAAGTGCAATAACATCGTTTATGGAGGTTTTATCAGAGCATCATCTTTAGTGCAGTAATTGGACCATTTGGGCCAGCAGGAAGCAGCCGTCCCTGGCCGATTTGCTGGGTGACTCATTGAGAGGAGCTAAGCTGTGTCTCACGCCTAATGGTGATTGAGTGACGTATCTTTGGGTCGTTTGAGATGATGGAGTTACAGATGACTAAATCTCAGATAATGCCCCTTAACGTTGGCGTTGGTGAATTTCTTAAGTGCCACCTGCTGGTGTCACATATATATATGAGACTGTCATGGTAATTCTTGGTTCCCAAGTCATGCTATTGTATTTTTTATTATTATTTTTCTACTCCATCATTTCACTTGCTAACACCCATCTGTGATTCCACTTATCATTTAAATCTCTAAATGCTTCGGGACAGCTTTTTTGGGGAGGGTGCTGTATAAACTGAGTTGCTGCATATGATCCCACCAATGCCTTAGTGCTGACATGAGACCTGGTTTCTACGTTCGTTCGGTGGCCCGCCTGAACGGCGTGTTCTGATTGGCTGCTCCAATGCTTTTCCCAGATTGGCCAAACTCACAATGGACTGTGGTCTTTTCCTTCCTGGCAGCTATATGCCGTTCAAAACGGATACAATGGCAGGAAAGGCTGGCAGGTTCTCCGCGCAGCTTCAGTTTACCGCCGGCCCGTGACTTTGACACCACCTTTATTGAGAACCAGCTTATCGCCACTGGGAGCCATGCCGCGAACGCTAACGGTGGCTTAGTACGGGACCCTTCTAATGTTTCGGAGAGTAATACGGTATGCCAGTGGAGTAACTGCTTCAGGCAGCCCTGTTTGTGTTTGCTGCGTGGAATGACGACAGTGGCTTTGTGTCAGGGGGAGTGTTTTTCTAAAACTAAGAGATTTTAATCAGTATTGTGCTTTGCAACTGGATATGTTGTCATGTTCGAAGCAACCCCCCCCCCCCTCCACGATTAGATGATCTTGGCCGCAGTGGAGGATTAATTCCTGGGAAAGTCCTGTTTGTTTATAAGGGTGCTGAATTATCCAGGCATCCATCAGCCTTCCCGCTTCTGATCTCGCACAGGGCTGTGGTGGGCGGGGGTACACCCCAGGCCGGGTGCCAGGTCCAAGCGAGGCAAACACAGTCACACTGTGGGCAGTTGAGAGATGCCAGTTCACTGTGTTTTTGGGTTATAAAAGGGACTCCACCTAATTGTAAAATCTGCGGCAGTCGTCTCCCACAAAGGGGTGTGATTCAAGCCCCCAACCCTGGAGTTCTGAGGTTCCAGAAGCTACCTGCTACCCAGCGCTGATTAATGAGTTTAAATTTCCTTATAATAATTTAGATAGAAATATGTATGAGTTTGGTTTTAAGGTTTGGTTTAACTATTAATTATTTAACTATTAATTATTCTGCTGTGCAGCAAAGCATTATGGGTACCTATGCACAGAGACATTGTACAAGACCGACCTACGTGTGCTACATGTTTTCACAAACTGGGGCCCATGTTTTTCCTCCAGTTACGGAATTAATCCCCGGTCTGTATTACTGTCAATTTGATGTTCAGAACGGGACAGAGATGATTTAACTAATACACTTCTATCCAAAGCAACGTAGCATTGTGATGTTAAAATATGAAACATGTAAAATGTGTATCCGGTGTGTATCCGACACGCAAGTGGAAAACACACATACATACACACACACACCTGGCTGGGACACAAGAGACCCTCCCCCCCACCCCAAGACCTCTGTCGTGGATGCAAATTGTGATTAAGGTATGCAAGGAATCTGTCAGACAGGAAGCCTGTGAATTCATGGATGGCAGTGATGGGGTGAGGTAATTACCAGAGAGAGTGCTGTGTCGTAAACATTTCCCATCGTGAGAGAGACAGACAGTTCAGACTCTCTGGTATCCCCCTACAGAGAGAGGATGAGGGATTCTTGCTTTTTTTTAACTGTCTGTTGGAGGTGTGTGACTTGCGGAAGGTGTGGAGCTCAGTAGGTTAAGACACTGTGTCGGTGATTGGAAGGTTACAGGTTCAAATCACAGAATTGGCAGAATGATTTCACCATCGTGCCCCTGAGCAAGACCCGTAACCCCTGTGCGGAATGCGAAAGCACAGACTGACCGTAACCCTGGTTTCCTGGGGTCTGGCCCAGGACGGGGAAGGTCACCACTGGGCTGTGAGGCGTGGTTTTCCACAAACCGACTGTTTGCTATGAGGTACATCGCTGGCATTTCTTCCCAGTGGCCTCTGCTGGGATGTTTGTTGATTTTGAAAGCGTTACATAACCCGGCTTTGACTGATGGTCTCTGTTCTTGCCAGAGTTTTTTTTTTTTTTTTTTTTAACAGGAGGAGAATTTCAGAAATCTGATGTGAGCTTTAAATGGGCACAATAGGGGAACAATTTGTGTTTATGGAATGGGATTGCAGCCAGTGGAGTTGGAGAGTATTTTGAGTGTCTGGGGTGGGGGGGGGGTGGTCGGGAAGTCCTGGCAGAGGGCCAAGCTATGCTTACGTCAAGCCCAAGCAACCAGGCTGTCACCAATGGGGTGGATGGGTTGGTTGCCGTGACGACTCCACCAGTCCACACTTTTGGGCGAGGGGCCCAATCTCAGCAGGTGTTTCCTGTGGCACAGGATCCTCCACGCGTGATGTGAGATCTTTTCGTGTCTGGATGAGGGAGGATGTTGGGTCAGCGTCTCGCCCGAGTGGGGCGGGGGGGGCAGATGCAGGGTTGGGGACCCGGTGACGTTTGTTGGCTGAGGTTCAGACATTCCTTGGGCTTGTGCCAGGGGTCTGAAGAACGGCAGGGCAGCGTGGAATTCTGGGGGGAGTGGTACACAGGGGGGTCAGACACTTCAGTGGGGACATTTTGTTCAAGAACACTGCAGTCTGTGCACCCTTTGGGAGAGGAGGGCTCCTCTGGTGACCATAGATGGTATAAAATTCTAAGGAGCGTCAGTGTGGGGATGGGTGCTGGCTGGCCCTGCAGGGGGTGTGGCTGAGCAGCCGGGTGAGGTGCATTCGGAGGGCCTGAGGAGCATGGTACGGGGGGGAGGGGGGTGTCACGGTCTCTGGGGGCATATATCACGAAACTGCATTTCTTGCTTAGCTAGATAACAACTTGTCAGATTTAAGGTGCCGCAGTTTAAATGCACTTTATCTTCATTCACTTGCATTTAACCCAGACTACCTTAAATCCGACAAGTTATCCAACTATGCAAGAAATCCTACTTAGTGATATAGGCCCCTGTGCTATACCTCCAGCATGCAAAAGCGAAAACAGTTCTCCAGTCTCGCATTTCGCAACCCCACCAATGGGGGGGGAGGTCTCCAATTGCTGCAGACAAGTAGGACAAACATGCAGGGGATGTGAACCAAACAGCCTGTAAACTGCGGCTGACTCGCCCGGCAAAGGTGATCGTTAGAGCATGAGTCATTGGCTGTGGAGAGTCTCGATGCACGTGAAGAGTAAGCCACGCATTTTCCTGAGAATTATGCACGGGAGATCCTGGGGAATGTGTGGATTGTACTGTGAAAACACCTGCGCTGAAGCCCGTGAAAAGATTATTTAAATAGTCCCGGCTGAATAAACACGAAAATTTAAAATAAATACATTGCGATTACACAGAAGGCAAAGCGATTTACACCATTTACCTGGGAGGTCAAAATGAACACAGAGTCTGTAATGGATGTGGGTTTGTTTAGACGAGTCCTACACCTGCCTGTGAAGGTGTTGTGCAGATTTAAGGTCAAAAGCTGCCGCTCAACTGAGTTCAGCATTGTGAGGTTTGTGGGGGTTGTTCCTGGACATATTTTTCATTTACATTTTATTTATTCAATGCTTTTACCTAAAGTGACGTACATTTCAAAAGAAAGCAGGGTCAGTCAGTCCCTGGAGAAATTGGGGGTTAAGGGCCTTGCTCAGGGGCGCAACAGTGACATCACTCTGCCAACCCTGGGATTTTAACTAATGACCTTATGATTACACGTTCTTACTGTGAGTCACTGCCTCCCCTCTCAGAACGTTCTTATCTGCTGTGTGTTTAGTCATGTTGCTGTGTGGCTCCTTGAACAGCAGATACGGTCAAATTTCCGTCATCGATTTTGGAACTTGTGGAGGATACCGGTGTGATGGGTTGGACATGAACTCACAGCCCAGGGTGAGCCCACCCTTAGCTGATCTTCCTCGAGAGAATGTTGAACATTTTCACAACTGCTAGATCTCACACAACAAGTTATGCCACTTAAGTCAAACTAAGAGACATTGAGGATTTAGCTGCTTAGAGCTGCGCTTTGTTCTGCACCACGGCAGCGTGGAAACCTGCCCGTCAGACCCCACAAGCCATCGGTGAAACATTCCTAAGCGGGATTCAAGTTCCCCTCGGGGTGGTCCAGGACCCCAGCAGCACAGGCAATGCCGGCGGTGAGAATTTCTTGCAAAATGTCCCACTTTAGCCATTACACGGTAAGCAGCTGACAGCCATGCTTGGGAAATAGGAGATATGTGTGTTTAAGTATTATATAATTGCTGCTGGCTATATCATAGGCTTTTAAAATAGGGAGGAAATGAGGGAAAAACGGCAATATCTGTCTCCAAGTAATTAAAATCTATGACGTTCAGAAACTGCTGGAAATGGATAGGTCATGTATATTTAACTGGAATGTAGAATCACTAGCGTTAAGCATGGCTTGTTGCACAGGATGTCCCTCCTACCGTTCAGTTACGGACAGGTCAAACGACCAATCGGCTGGCTGCGCTCCTTATGATTATCTGTCTGGGGATTATGGACCACGCCTTCTAGGTTTTCCATGTGATATTCACCTTTCATTATCCTCTGCTCTGCGCACCACTGGCTGGAACAGTGGCGTAGTAAATCTTGTTTTCCCATGGTCGAGCTAAATGGTTAATTAGTCTAATCAGCTTTCAAAGCACTTGGATGGTGCCCAGTTTCTACCGTGGTCCTCTGTGCGTCGTGCCAGATTTGTTAGGATGTTCTTCTGGTGGTTGCTTGTGCGCAGATCTGGTAAGTGGGCAGATCGCAAATTACATTTGTGCGGCGCTGTGTCCCCGGGGGAGCGTTGTGGTCAGGTGCCTCTGGGGCTAAGGATTCACTACCCCACCCCCAGCTCTGTGTGTGTTGATGATGGGTACTCCAGAGGAATTGGTGTCCCTGAATCACCCTTGGTGGGCATGTCCTGTGACACAAAGGCACCTTTATGGACTGTACCAAGAGATTTCTGGGACAAACCTCAGGCTCCTTTGTATTATGAGGGTAGTGTGTGGCTCAGTGGGCGGCTACCTACGATCAAAAGGTTGCTGGTTCAAATCCCAGAGTGATTTCACCATTGGGCTGTCAAATTGCCTGTAGGTATGAATGAGTGTGCGAATGGTGCTCCCACCTGCATTATTCCCTGTCTTGAACCTGTAGCTCCTGGGATAGGCTCCAGATAAAACCAGATGGGCCCTTAAGCAAGACCCTTAACCCTCATTGCTCCAGAAACTGATTGCTTGACCCTTCCTTCTCAAAAATGTACATCACTTTGGATAAAAGTAGCTGCTAAAAAAATGTTAGACTTTATGATAAAATGTTTTGTGTGGAAAATGCCTTTATCAGTGTCTGGAAAAAGATGTGAATGTTTCTATGCAAAGAATCCAGGGTATAGAATGAAATAATTTATGCATGATCAGGACCAGAGGAATACAGCTTTTACTGATCATTTATTAAGGGTAGTTTTTTTTAACGCACACAGTGTGTAAATGAGAAATTATTACTGTAATAACATGTCTTGTTTTGGAACAGGTGTGAACCTGTTTCTTACATTTTTTTTTGCTCCTTTGCCTGGAATTTGGCAGGATTTCTTGGACATTAAATTGTCCGTGGTGCAGAGTGGGTGGTAATGCTCCCAGCTGGAGCTACTGGACAGCAGTCAGGAGGGTCGCAGGAGTGAACTGGGACTTATGGGGCGTACTGGGGCGTGACGATGTGGAATCAAATTTGTTCAGAACCAGCTAGATTTGATCCGGAGCTTCAAACCGGAACAACGAATGACTCCCCGGACTCGAATGATTAACTGTGAAATGAAACTGGAAAATGGAAGTTGGGAGGCGGGGAGTCGGTTCATAAAAAGGGGGGTAGTGGTCCAAAGAAACTGCTCTTTGTTGCGGGGGATGTTTCTGCAAGATGGAATTGGGCCCCTCCCCTGTGAGGTCTGTCAATCACAGCCTTGTCCCTAACCCCACCCCACCATTCTCAGCCCCACAGCCAGGAGGCTGTGCGCGTCTATCTGAAGGAGCGCGGCCAGGATGTGTTGGTGCTTCAGCGGGTGTCGTCGGAGCAGTTGCTCCCCCTGGCAGCAGTGGGGGGGCGGGAAGAGGACAAGGACAGGCGGTGAGCCCTCCGTCACACCTTCCTTCTCTCTTCCACTCTACCCCCTCTCTCTCTCTCTCCCTCTCTCTCTCTCTCTATCTCGTCTCCCTCCCTCCCTCTCTCTCCCCCCTCAATCATTCTTTCTGTCTCCCTCCTCTCTCCCGCTGGCTCCGCACGCCTCGCCACACACACATGCGCACACACACACAGGAGGGAGTATACAGGACGCCGGCTGCCGGTTACTAAAGCAGGGTACCGGGGGCTGGAGCAGGGAGCAGCTCGGCAGGAGGGCTGGGAGAGGGACAGCTTCCCGGGGCTGCCGGCCAGCACGCTACAGGAGCCTGGGGGAAGTGGCGCCCCCCCCAGGCTGAGGTGTGGAGGGGGGCATGCAGCAGCAGGTCCTGGTGTGTGGGGACAGAAGCAGGACGGAGTGGTCATGGCCTCCACACAGCAGCCCCTGGACATGAGGCGCGCCACGCTGGTGGTGCAGGAAGAGGAGGAAGATGACGAAGGCTCTGACGGGAGCTGCGGCCACCAGGGGGTGCCAGCTTTCGATGTTCCATACTTCCGCTACATCGATGACGATGAGGGGGAGGTGGATGGGGACGAGGACGGGGACGAGTGGCTCGCTGGCCGATCCCCATCGTCCAATGAGGAGGACTCCGTGACCGACTCACCTGCCTCTGTGTCTGACAGGTACGTGGTGGTGTCCGGGACGCCCCAGAAGATCCTGGAGCACCTGCTGAGCGACCTGAGACTGGACGAGAGCCAGGGGGCGACACCAGGCAAGGAGGCGGGTGAGTGAGCTGGTGTGTGTGTGTGTGTGAGAGACTCTCCTCAGCCACTTGGTGTACAGGGGCCCGAGGACCCGGCTGACAGTAATTACTCTGTTGAATTCATATTATGAGCTTATCTCTCGGCACAAGTTGGACTGAAACAGACTCATGTACAGACATTATGTTTTCAGATACACCCATGGTTTCGTGATTGTTGTCCCCCAAACAGGCTAATGGCTGAATTAACTGAACAGAGCCCCCTATCTGAACCCCCGACCATCCCTGTCTCACATTTGGATGCGGCCTCGCTGTATTTACGAAGTTCCCCTCCAGGGCCAGCTCTGTTTAATTATCGTTTATCAAGCCGTGGAAAGTATTCTGTCTGCGGGGTGGGTCCCCGTAGCCAGAGGCGGAGCCACGGCTGGCGGTGCATTGGGAGTCTTCCTTACGCCTGCCTGCAGCCAGCGTGCGAGGTGGAAGTTTGGAGTATTCTGTCTTTTTCAGGTCTTCTCATCTGCTGGTTCATTTGTGTTGTAATTCCTGTGATTTTTGGGAGAGTTGTTTTTCGTCTTGGGTTTGTGGTTGTGGTGGAACCTTTGATTTCAGAATGTTTTGCCCTGTGACATATAAGAGGTTGTGACCTTCCCTAACGCTTCCCCTACCCCTAACACGACAGGCAGATGCTTTGTCGAACGTTGAGGAATCGGATCAAATTAGTAAGGTCGCTTAGATTAAGAGTTTAGTACATTACTTGAAGTTTTCTATTGGAGATGTTAATAATTCCATTTTCCCCACCACTTTGTAATTCTGTTAATTTTCTCTCATCTCCGGTACTTAGTTTTCCCGGAGCCACTGTATGAATTATGCAAATTGTGTTATCTCATTAACAGTACGGTTTTCTGATACACAAACACGTACCCCAGGCGGTCCCTGAACACCAGAATGTTCCTCCTGTTGATGGTAAATTCTCCCATGCTGTGCCGTTAGACAGCCCATATGCTGGCTCTGGGCTCGCCAACACTTGTGGGGTCAGTGTGCTCCTGATCGGGGTTGGGGCACATCTAGCTTGCCTCTGGAGTCGGGCCTGACGCAAACGGCGAGTTGAAACACGGCTCTCAGACGTCCCACATAGTTACACCAAGGTCTGTCGCTGAAATTCCCCGGAGACGTGCGTGTTTCCGCTGTCATTATAACGTTAATTTGCGATCTTCCCTTGAGGGTCAGGTGCTTCTACTCACTTCTGGAATTCAGACCCAGTTAATGGCTTTACACAGTCTGCTCTGTTGATGTCAGATTTTATTATTCCGAAAGATTCTCTGTGACAGGCGAAACAAACGATCACAGAATGAAAGTGAATTCGAGCAGCTATTGAAGTTTGACTTGTGGGCTTTTAGTAAAATAAAGAAAATATTGGAGGGGCTACTCATGTTCTGGGGAGCCATGAAGGGGGAGGGGGAATTACGACGACTCTATGGGCCCCAAAGTAACAGGGGCCCTAAAAATTTGGAACATGGTTGGATTGGATTGGTCTGGGTGAGGGGCCCAATATGATATGCTTTCATGGGATCCCAAATCCCTAGCGGTGCCCCTGTTCATGATTATCACGCCTGTTTGCCTCCCGTTGAAAGCGTTTGTTATTTTGGAGGATATTACCTCCACAGCAACCTGGGGTGTGATGGATGTTGACTGTGTCATTCTGGGGCCGGCCAGCCTGTCACCACACTGTAACACGGGGTTTAATCACAGAGACGCGCTGCTATTTGTTCAGGATAAGGAGGAAACTGAAAGACGCTGGTTCAGTGATGGATAATTCCGGTTCTGATCGCCCTGCCTCCCTCTTGCTGGCGAGTTTATTCCTCTGGATGGCGCTCTTTCTCAGAGAGTGTGTGCCGAGCAGATGCAAGGTGAATGATGACCACAGTTTCCGTTTCTGAGGTGGAGCGAGATTTCCAGAAAATCTGATGTTTCTCATTTATGGTAAATTCCCTCCACCCAACCACCCCCCCCGTCCGTCCGCCAAAAAACAAGCAATAAGGAGGGTAAGATCCCATGAAGTCCGGTGGGAGACAGTTGGCTGATGGCTGTCATTTCTGATAATGAGGCCCCCCCCTCCCTCCCTCCCAAAACTCTCTAACCAGGAGATCATGTATAGTACCAGGGCTGTGTGTTTGACAGGACCACCCTCTAAGCTTATTCTTTGGTGTTGGTTTGGGGAAACACAAGACAGAGACCCAGACTCATGACCGGAATTCCAGAAGTTCTGATTCAGCAGGTAGATGTGAGTCCTGGCCATGCCCCCCCCCCCCATCAGTGACCGCTTATTAACACTGCCAGATCAATCTGCTTTCAGTCACACCCCCCCTCCCTGCTAAGGTCACTCTGGACAAAAGCTCTCAGTTAAGCAGTGAATTTTCCGAAGTGGCGAGAGGGAGCAGAGCCGCTGTCCGCTGCATTGTAAATCACGGCCCTGCCACTCACTGGAAGACAGCCTTCCCTGGAAATAAAGGGCTAATTAGGGATCTCTGGGTGGGGGGCGGACGCGTGCCACGGTGCAGTGTGTGTGGGGGGGGTGGGATGCCATGCTGTCTTCGGAAAAGCAGCTGCTTCCTGCGGGAGACGGACACTGGCAGTTTTTATCCACAGGGCATCCGGCGGAGGACACTTGCCCGCTTTGTGCTCTTTGCAAGACACCAGGAGGATTGTGGGATAGCTGGGCATGTTCAGGGCTCCCAGTTAGTGTGAAGAAGCTGGGGAGGTCGTGATGGTCTTCATCATGTGGTGACCTTCGCTGACCTTCTGAATTGCCACGGGTCCCTGAGCCCGGTCAGCAAAGACTTTTTTTTGCCAAAGTTAGACAGCAGCCGCTGTCAGTGCTCATGCTGAAATGTCACCAACTTCAGTTACATGACAGGGAGAAGCCCATTCATGCTTAAATGGGGAGCATTAAGGAAATGTGAGAGTTCCTCATAGCCTCCCATGCTTGGTGGTCTGAATTTGTCTCTTAATATGCACGCTCATGTTTCCAGTCGTACGGAATACGGCCTGTTTGCAGTTTCCTGTTGCTTTTGGTTGTATTGCTAACATTGCATCAACCTAGAAATCAAAGGAACCTGAGGATTAGAATCTGTGCCATCTTTTCATTAAAAACTGTGCTGTAAAAGTGGCTGTTTTAGAAAAGATGCGGCCAGGAAGGTGACAGGCAGCTGGTGACGTTGGGGAAACACCAGCAGAATGCACAAATTCCCTGCGAGATATCCAATGAAAATCAGAAAATAAATGCCCTGATGACTCCGCAGGGTAGTTTATATGGGGCTGGTTATCAGTTCTAGGTCCTGGTAACGCAGTGTCTGCTGGACATGTAAGGAATTGCGTGGCAGTGAATAAAACTCACAAGCAAATCAAATGTTTGATTGGAATTTGTCTTAAAAAAAAAACACATGGTGCTTTTGGTTAGGAAAAGGGCTCCAAATTTTCACACTCCTGTTGTATAGGTGCTAGTAGCCCCTGTAACTCCACAAATATAGCATTGTACTAACAATGTTAAGGTTGTGGGTTCGAATCCCAGGAAACATGCATAAATTGTAACCCTTTCCTCTACTGTAAGTCATATTTGATGGATAAAAGCATGAAGTTAATGTGAATCTTTCTGCTTGCTGAAAATGAGGAATATAGCTGGATAGCTTAAAGGGGCACATCAGTGATTTTTACAGCAAATAACTGTGGTGGGTGATTAAAGTGGTGTGGGTGTGCGGGGGGAGGGGGGAGCGATAAACGGTAGCGTTGGGGCGGCCAGGCGAGGCACAGGGATTTTACTGTCGGGGTGAGGATGATTGATCGAGTTTAACGTCAGCGGCTAGTCTGGAACGTGCACGGGTCAGCAAAAATGGGGGGGAGAAAAAGGAATGGAGAGATTAAAAGGAGCATGAAAGAAGGCACCTTCTCTTTATGTCTGCGGGAGAACGTGGATGATCTACCAAGATCTCTGCAGGATTGTTGGATCAGCACAAAACCGAGAGCTCCTGTGATGTCCAAGGGTCGAGATTGTTAATGAAGGAAAGGCTCCTAATATAGACACCAGCACTGACGCTGAGCTGCTGTACTGCCAGCCAGCTTCCTGGCCTGGGAAACAGAGCTGTTGTTCCTATCCCGGTCCCTGATGCCAGCCGAGGGGAATAGCCTGGCCTATACTGGCCAAGGCACGCCAGGCATCTCTTCTCCCCTGGGGCTTGTTTCCAGAATGTTCCGAATAGGAGCTTTGAACAACAGAGGCCCCATCTGGAGACTGAAGATCCGTGGTAGGCCCCAAAAACATCGCTCCCAAATGTTGTGTCGCTCATGTAGGCGAGACTCCCCCAGGACCTCTGTTTGCTTACACTGATGTAGGTCTGTGAGATCATATCGTTTTTTTCTTTCGCTTTGTTTAGCTGTTAATCAGATATGTTTTCTTTGAAGATATATGAGCCATATTTTCTGGAGAGGAGTCCATCCTGGCAGCCCGTAAATGCTAGCAATGGACAGCTAAGTAAATATCAGACGGACCCCGTGCCTGATGGGTAATTTAATTGCGGCATTGGCTGAGGAGGAGGTTATGATCAACCTAATGGGATTTCGCTGATGAGAGGCAGGTCTCTCTTGTCTCTGAGCGCGCTCAGTTTGCTCGACTGAGCACTGCCACGGAGCACGGATACTGGGCAGGTAGGGAGGCCGTCTGCGTGCGGATGTTTGGCTGGAGGGGTGTAAATCGAAAATGGGGCAGAACTATTCAATGGAACGCGAAGCGGCCTGCTGAAATCCCCCCCCCCACCAGAAAAACTGTGAGCTTATTGATTAAAGACATCAAATGGCTGCTATGTACTGGTGTTTATGGGAGGTCAGGGCATTTTTTTAAAAACAATGAAACATGGCTTAAATTCCCCATTCGTCCTGGGATTGCGTTGTGTTGTGTTATTATATATAATATTTATTCTCAGTATAAACATGTGTACTTTGGTTTTAAAGTGAAAAGCCTGAACAAACAGTGATGTGTTGCCAGCCGCCGGCCATGTTTGCACACCCCATGGGGCCCTTTCCTGAAACGAGGTGGGTTTGTTTTGACCTCTTCCCGGGGGGCATTTCACATGACCCTGGGTGTCTCACGGCCACTGTCGCTATCGCACGTTCCCTCACGGGACGTCCAGTCCAGACCTTCGACTTACGAGTCCCTTAAAAAACCAAGGGTGTACCAGGTCTTGATGTCACTCCTACTGTTGATGTACAGATGTGTGTGAGTTTGAATGCCCTTCCTCTGACATTCAGGCTAATTAGCATCTCGAAATTGCCCAATGTCAGTGTGTGTGCCCAGTGATGGATTGGCATCCTGTCCAGAGTGTGCCCCGGGCCTTGTGCTGGGACTGTGGTATTGCTGTCTTTGCAGTCATTTTCGTGGCTGTCTTTCTTGTGTTTCAGAGATTCTCCTGGATGACTTCCTGTTGACCTACCTTGTGTTCATGTCCACCAGTGACCTGTGTCAAGCCTTGTTGGGACAATATCCTTTCCAAGCCACTGTGTGATGGTCACGTTACTCTGGTAAATGGCCTTGTCACAGATTCAAAACAGAAGGTGGAGCCATCACAGCACAGTGGGCATAAGGGGAATCACAGGACTGTAGCCAGCAGAAGATGCAACTATCCACCTTAAGGAGAATAACCACTAGGTACTACTAGTTGTGCTGAAGAGTATTTTTAAATGGCTGAGTAAGCGAGTGAGTATTTAATACTAAGCAGCAGTACTTGTGAAAGTAGTTTTACTCTAGAAGGCGCTATAAGAGAGACCTGTTCTTTTTAGCCCTCCCGTAAAGTGGCATGTTGTGCGTGTTACAGTGGTGTCCCCTCCCCCCTGAAATCCCCCCAGTTCCCCCTTGCTGAGAGGGTCCCCCCCCCCCCCCCCCCACCCCCGTCCCACCCGTCACTTTTGTCTCTGGTGAACTTCAGCAGAAAGAGCATGCATGGCTACAGGCCAGTGGCACAAACGCCCCAGCCAGAGGCCCCCCCCGCCCCAATGGGGGACACTTTGATTAATCTGCGTTCATTTTCTAAATGATCGCCTGTGGCGGTTTCCTGTGGAGAGTAATTAGGCTCTTTGCTTTCCTCCTCCTCCCGGGCACCAGGGGGCGCTGCCCACAGGCCCAGTCTCTCCACCAATACAACACCCTTCCAAAACATGGGGGGAGCTTTTAATAGGCCCATTTAGAAAACACGGGGATGCTTCAAGGACAAATCGGGCAGATTTTTGGAAAACCAGCGAATGCTTCACCGATACAATCTTACCTGTATTCCTCACTGGAGCTTGAAATTAAATGTTTTGAGGTAATCGGTTTTCTGTAAGTGTATAATTTTGCAAATCTTCAGAAGTTTGACCTGGTAAGATGGTCCATAAATCTCCTTGGCAAACAGCTTCCATCTGCTGGTTCTCGGGATACAATCTCAGTCACCATGACGGCAGGTGGATAAGTTGTTATTGCAAAGTGGTCTATGCATGGTGCTTTAGAGCTGACTTTCATCTGTGGAAGCCATACAACTTGATTCGTAAGGGTTCAGCTTGGACTTAAAACCTGTGTGACATTCTGCTGCATATTCCTGGTGTCTCTAAGGGATTCTAATGAGCTAGTTGCCGGTAGGTTACTGGTTCGAAGCCCAGGGAAGACTCTGCAGTAGTTCTCTTGACAGATACTTAAACAGGGTCACTCCTATAAAATGTGCAGCTGTGTGAAAAGGTCAGCATCAGCTAGGCGGAACCTTCATGCCGCACCCTGTCCCATGCTGCCTTTGTGATCCTTGACCTCTCTGGCCTCACCTACTGCACCAAGAGATGCCGGGGGAAGGAGGAGGGTAAGGAAGCCTTGCACCGCAAGCGCAAGGTACTGCACCTGGTGTCGCAGTGGACGGCCCTCTACCGGGATTTTCTGCGTGAAGAGGAGAACGTCAAGCTCTTCATGAAGGTGTTCACCACGGGGGTTCAGGGGGAACACACACATGTTCAGTTGGCAATACTGAAACACTTTCCGTTGAATGTTTAGCACCATTCAACCCTAATGTTTGCATGGGACCCCTGAGGTTTGGGGGCCCCCCTGGTGGCCATGAACAGTCACTACTCTAAGTATTAAATATACATTTTTATATTTAGGAGATGCTGAAGCAGCATGTTCTGCTAACCAGCCAGTTAGCTATGATCTTCTGATGCTGCTCACTGTTTATTTTGTTTTTGGAACATCCCGGGGGTAGGGGTCCTGAAGTGACTTTTTGAGTGGGGCCTTGTGTTGGGGATTCGATGGGACTTCACCGGTTTTTTCCAGGAATCGCCGGTGTAACAGGTATCCTTAGGGGAGCCGTTGTTCGCCTCTATTTGGGGGCCATTATGTGCGTGCAGCGCGTGGCTCCGTGGGCTAAACCTCGGTGTCCGTGATCAGAAGATCTCCGGGTCGAGCCCCGGCGTTAGCAGAACAGTTGCATGTCCGTGGGCCCTTGAGCAAGGCTCTTAACTCCCAGCTCCTGGGCACCGCACGTCGGCTGACCCTGAACTGTGAGCCCCAAACTATGGAAAGCACGATGGGGTCGGTGAAGAGAAGAATTCCGATGCACCGGTGCTCGTACTTGTGCAAACGGCAAATAGAGGATTATATTGTGGTCTTTTTTTCCGGAGCTTTGCGTGACAGTGCTGCCTTTCAGACAGAAGCCAATCGCTTTCCTTGCCCATGCCCTGGAGCGGACAATGCAACATCACCCCAGCCTCTTGTTGGTAACTGGGCCAGCGTGACGTGAGCAGCACTAAGCTAACGTGCAGCCTTGGACCCCTAATGACAAAAACATGGGAAAAAATCACATTCGCTAGTCTATGCAGCATAATAAAGGCTGTTAAAATCCCTGGGTGTCTCGTGGTTCAGTCTTGGGACAATTATTTATCCGTTAGGCCATTTATATTGGAAATCAGTGGGGCTCTTTCCTCACAAAGTCGACGCTATTTTAAGCAAATTTGATGGTAATGTCGACTTGAGGTTCGACACACACCAGTAGTACACCCTCCTGCCTCAGTCTGCCTGCTGCCATGGCAACACGGCTAAGTAGAGATGAGCAGAGCGGTGCTTTCGCCGGCAAGTGACCGCTCCCGGTGACTCGCCTGCTGGGGTGTGTTTCCTAGCCTTTCGGCAAAGAGGGTGGGGCTGCCAGTCAGGTGTAGCAGGGGCGGAGTCCATTTCCAAGGTGACGGTTACATGTCCATATTCTTTTAAACTGGTATCGGGATTCTTACTTTCCCACAGTCTGGAAATAGTATCATCAAACTGGGCCCACCGGTCCAGTTTGGTAACGAAACACTTTAGATGCAATACTTTCCCCTTTTGGTCTGTGATCATGTGACCAGACTCTGCACCCTGCATCACACGTACGTTCATAACATGATCATCCAGACCCCGCGACTTATTTCCTTCCATCTATGGTCCTCACTGAAAACCTACAACTGTGCATAAAACTAGCTTCTCTGGCCCTGTGCTGCCCCTCCGCTGCTTGTCTCTGGTCTCTCTCTGCGTGTGTGCGGTGCTTTCCGGAAGCCTTCGCCTAAAGGCCGCTGTCCATCTGCAGACCCTGTACCGATACGTGTTGGATGACCTGTACGAATATCCCACCCTGGAGAAGGAGCTGAAGGAGTTTCAGAAACTCTTACGTATGCACCGGAGACAGTAAGTGATTTGGTTGTGTGTGTGTGTGTGTGAGTATGTGGGGGTGGTGTGGGTCAGTGTCTCTCTCGCCCCATTTTCCTCTATAGGAATTAATATTTAAGTATGTCAGTTTATTGTTTTAGATGGAATGATATTTAACGATGTTGAATTTGAACTCTCTTTATATCTCACTCCCCATATTAAATTCCATTAAGGCTCAAAGTGGATGAATTTTTCATCTGGCCGAAACTGTCAGATCTAACTGCTGACACCCAGAGAAACATCTCCCACCATGTCTATCGTTTTTATCTTAAGTGTAATGTTCAGGGACGTTCGGAGATGGAGAGAGTGTAGCTCAGTGGAGAGGATGGATGCCCCAAGGGAGGGCCAGGACTGAAAAGTGACAAAGGACTTAAAAATGACGGAGGAAGACGGAAAGAGAAGGGGGCATGTAGAGGCTGGGAAAATGTGTGCTGGGAAGTGGCATGTTGGGACAGAACATCTCTTCTTGTGAAGCTGTGCTCTGGGAACACAACACTGTTTTATCCTGACGGACACCACGCACCCCCCCCCCCCCCCCCCCCCCCCATCCCCTCCCCCGCGCCACACCCCCGCCGCCC
>JAAGVU020000045.1:2976730-2996469 GCA_011763525.2 Mormyrus iriodes | reverse complement strand
AAACGAATCTTACCTAATATCTAAGAGAATATAAAGGGTTTATAAGAGCTTAAAATATACAAAAATAACCATATAAAGACATGGTTTTACTTCGCGGATTTTCACCTTTCGCTGGGGGTTCTGGAACGCAACCCCCGCGATAGACGAGGGATCACTGTAGAGCCAATCATCTTTGGGAAGGAAGCCATGCCTCCTGTTCACCACCATGTTGCTGATGCCCGCTCTGTGCTCTTCTCGTCGTGCAGAGAAACTTGTCCTTCAGCCCCACGACAGCATCTGCTCGGAGTCCCTGGCGTTACCTGAGAGACTGCTGGCATACCGGAAGGACACGGGCGACATAATGGTACGCTGGCAGGTTCTGTGCTCTGTGACCCAGCGCCCACATCTCGCCCGGATCCAGGATCAGTCACCTCAGTATTTTCTCTCAGAAGCCCCATAACCCAGTGACACACATCCAGCAGTGTGACACCCCCCCCCCTCCCTTCCCTGTCCCTCCCAGAAGCCGCTGATGGATGGCACCGAACTGGGACACCGAGCTGCCCAACTCCTCAGCCTGAACACGTGGGACGTGTCCGTCGCTCTCACTAGCTTTGACTGGAGTCTCTTCAGCTCCATCCATGAGGTAAAACTCAGTATTTACGTGTAAGATAATAGGTTCTAATCCCTTTGTTTTTAATTTTAGTTTATATAGCAAAGCATATAACCTAAGATAAATTGGTTAAATAGTAATAGTGACTAATTCAGTTTCCAAATGGACAAAACTGAAATTATAAGCTTATACAGTTTAATAATTCAGAGCACAGCTGCCACACATAAGGCTGAAACACCATTCTCTGTTTCCCCACCCCTCACTGCAGCAAGAGCTGATCTACCACACGTTCACCCGGACAGCCAGTGGGGGACGCACCGTAGCGCTGGAGCTCCTCCTGCAGCGGTGCAACGAGGTGCAGCTGTGGGTGACCACAGAGGTGCTGCTGTGTGCCACGGTAGCCAAACGCGTCCAGCTGCTCAAGAAGTTCATCAAGATCGCTGCCCAGTAGGTCCCCCCCCCCATCCTCAACCTTGTGACCACTGCACCGAGGCCAGCTGTCAGAGCATGTTGGATGTGCTTAATAACAAGGCAGCTCCATTATAGACAGGAGGAACAGCAGTTTCGAAAATACACTCGTAACCAGAAGGTTGCTAGTTCAAATCCCAATGCCAAGCAAGGTAAGCAAACCATTAAATGTAGCCGCATAGTAGTTTTTATACTCTTGCTGTCCCAGGGCTCTAAGCATCTGGACAGATTCTACAGTTCTGGGAGTAGGTGTAGCAGCCAGACAAAATAAACACTGCCCCCCCCTTAAAAAAGATGGCAGGCTAGCTTGTTTTGGGTTCAGAAAGTGCCTAAAGAGGCACAGTGGGGGCAGCTGCAGGCATAGGGAGGAGCTTTGCCCTGCCTGCTCCCCGTACCCACACACATACACCATATGGCAGGCCCTCATTTGCATGTCTACATCAGCACATGCCCCGCTGGACCGCAGGTGTACTCCATGATCATCGTATCTCTGTACCACAATCTGATTGTCCCCTCTCCTTCATGTGTCTGTAAATGTGGCACAAAATAGGAGTGAAACCTTCTTGGGGCTCGTCAGCACATAGAGAATATTTCTCCTGTTAGTTACGCATCATTGAGCAAGAGGAGGAGGCTGAGGGAGCTGCCTGTCTGTGCGGCCAGTGCTTTTTTCAGACTGCGAGGAGCGCGAGTGCATTTTTAATAATAAAGTCATCACAGAGTACCGTTAATGTTGCCCCTCCCTGCCTCCCTCAGCTGTAAATCGCAGCGAAACCTGAACTCCTCGTTCGCCATCATCATGGGCCTGACGACGGCGGCTGTGAGCCGGCTGAGCCAGACGTGGGAGGTAAACACGGGTCCTGTGTGGGGGAGGCGGGCGGGGCTGCACGTATGCGGCATCCTTAGCATGTAAGTTGGCATTGCTGCCAGAGTCGACGAGTCAGAAGCTGCCACTCTCTGGGGTCACTTTTCTCCCATGTTTTGTTTTTTATCTTTTCCAGAAAGTTCCAGGCAAATTCAGGAAGCTGTTCTCAGAACTGGAGCTGCTGACAGTAAGTTCGGGCGGGGGGTGTTAACAATGGGGAGAGAGACAGACAGACAGAGAGAGAGTCTGTCACTTGCCTTTTGTTTGGCTGTGCGTCTGCCCAGCTATTTGTTCTGATTGTCCCTCCTCAGGACCCGTCCCTGAATCACAAGGCCTACAGGGATGCTTTCAAGAAGATGAAGCCCCCAAAAATTCCCTTTATGCCTCTCCTGCTGAAGGGTAAGGGCCCGTGCGCTACCATGTGCGGGGGCTCAGCCTTTGAGGGGCTATGGCATAGTGATAACATTCACCTCTTTCTCCGTTTGGCCTTTCAGACATCACCTTTATTCATGAGGGCAACAAAACATTCCTGGACAACCTGGTGAACTTCGAGAAGCTGGTGAGTGGAGTGGGTGTCCTGTACACTCGTTGTTTATTTGTGCACAGTGCTTAAAGAGCATCTCTCTCTCTGTCCCCCCACAGCATATGATTGCAGATGCGATTCGGTTGATGCGCCACTGCCAAACTGACCACATAGGTGCGTATTCCACCTGCCCACATGTGGCAATCGGAGATGCCGAATGCAGTATATGAGAAACTGTGGCCTCTAGTGGTCACAAATGGTATGGCGCGTATAAGGCCACTCAGCACTTTTTAAGCCTATCTTGTCCGCACTTTGTGAGAATTTATATATACAGTGATCAAAGGAGGTTGTGTGATGACAGTAACTCGAGCTCTTGTGAAAAACTGTAGGGGGCCCATTGGGCCGTGTGTGCCAGCAGTGGGGAGTCGCTAACACAGCCCACAACACGCTGGCAGACAAAAACTTTATGAGCATTTTAAACAGACCGATTCTAAACTTGGCCCCTTAAATCATTCAATAGGAACTCACTGTGGGAGGAACAGACCCTAATGAACTCGTCCTCCATGACAAATTTGTCCCCGTTTAATGTTTCTCTAACTTGTTCGGTTTGTGTGAGGAGCAAAGCTATCCGTGTTCTGCAGTGGAAGGTCTTGGGTGCCATAAGCACCCCATTCCTTCTGGTACGGTTGCCGTGTGAGGATGTCCGTGGCCCCCCCATGGACACCCTGGGGAAGATGGAGTGTTCTGTAATAAGCATCCCGCAATGGAGACATCCTGCTGCTAGCTGCCATCTCCCTCCCCAGTTTGTCCCTTCTGCTGACGAGTCACAGATTCGCGGGTCTAATAGACATTAAAGGTTTCCCCCAGGGAGCAATACACACAGGCATCTTGCATATGGCGGCATCCAGCAGAGACGGCTAATGGCCCCCTGCGGGTAAACAACACAACGAAAACGTGTCTGCTTTTCCGTAGCACTGCAGTGCTGCACTCCTGATAGCACTTGATGATAAAAGGGGGGAAAAAAAAGACTATTGTCTGACTAAAGACATCTAAAAGGCATGTGCGCCCTCTTGTGGTCATGCAGCATTACTGCATTTGATCTGAGTGTTTGAATTAACTGTATCCTCGGGTGGATTCAAAATCATTATGTGGGGGTGGGTGACATACGTGTTACCAGTATGCTTTTTGTTACTGGGCATTTTTTACCCATCTATCCGTCCATCCATCTTCAGACTGAACAAGTATGACTTGTATGAATCTGCAACCCACACACTCAATTTATTTTCTGTAGTAGTTCAATTTTTTTAAAACCTGATTTGTTGTGTAGCCCCACATCCTTTCAAAGAGATGTTTCTTTAGGAATTGTTGATGAGTCACAGGAGTTTTGAGAAGACTGTCGTTTCGGACTCATCCATCCATCCATCCATCCATCCATCCATCCATCCATCCATCTTCAGCCCCACTGCTCCAGGGAACCAGGAACTTTAACTATAAACCCTTTGAGTATTTTTTTAGCTTCTGTGCTGCTTGTTTTCCTTTATCCCGCAATTAGATGGAGGCTTTCTGCTTTTGACACCGATGTGATGGGTTTGTTAAAGGTGTGCCTTCATCTTTTTCTACCCCAGGCAATGAGATGGCCCAGAAAGATAGTCCAGAGGTGCGAGCTTGTGTCCACTACCTCCACGTCATCGACAATCAGCAGATTCTGTTCGAACTTTCTCATCGACTGGAGCCGCGGGCCTAGGCCACGAGGACTGAGAGTGTACACTCCACGCGCCAAGCACTTTGAGAGGGGGGTTATTCCTGGACACATGGCTCTTTGGCCTGTATCGGGGCAACAAAACAGGCCTCAATGCTTCGAACGTCCCAGAACATAAACTACAGCCAAGCTGGTTCTGACGAATCTGTACGCATTTCTATGCTCAACCACCAGGGGGAGACAGACACCCTGCTGCGGAATACCAACGCAGAAGCCAAATAAGAAGCCAAGGGCACCTTCTGGTTGAATGACAGTACTTCAAACCCCAAGGGGTGAGGGGTGTTTGTTTCTGCATCTGTATACACGCAAATATAATACGTGTAGCTTTGGACAGAGAGGCAGGACAGGGATGTGAAGCGTTTGTTCACAGACTTTGAGCAGATTTAAAAGCCACGTTTGGGAGTTTTCAGTACGGAGAAGAGTTCATCCAGAGTAGTCAGACAGCAGATAGTGTTAACGTATCTTCCAAGCGACCATAAAAAGCAGTATTGAATTCAGAGTCATTTCAAAACTAAAGTGTGTGTGTGTATATATATATATGTGTCTTCTGGGGGCAAAGTGTTGTGAGACTATAAAAATTCTACTTGTCCTGCAGTGATATTTTGCAGGCCCAGTTTTCCTGATTCCACGCCTTGTGTACTTTGACTCAAACCATTTGGTTTGGAGGATGATCTGGCACGTCCCTGCAACTCAGTATATACTCCATATTCTTGAGTGGCAGAATATATTTTTAGAGGTATATATGCGTTTCAGAAGCCAATAAGATATTTCCAATGTGGTGCCAAACAGTTAATGAAGACAATGCAATTTAAGTCGAATAACATTTTTTACAGTGTTAAGCCTTATCTTTAATAATCTGATTTCAATACAGCCATTTAACGACCTGTTGCATTTCTGCAAAGCCCGTTCGTGGGGCGTGTTGGTGCAGACCGCGATCGATCATCGTCACGACGAAGTCGCTACACGCCCACAGCTTGCAGTTTCGCCTTCGGAAGCAGTTTTTATAGGCATGATACGGCCGTTTCCCTCGTGTATCTTTTAAAGGACTGTCACGGTACTCAGTTATAACTTGCGCTACGACTTCACTTTGACCAAACAGTGCGTTAATTAACACGCAGCGCCGTCAGGATGGTCCGGCTCTCGCTTTCCGCTCCAGAACGTTGTATAATGCAGATACGCCAAGATCCGACTCTGCTTTTGAGGGAAAAAAAAATAACTTTGTACTCTTTGCAGCTCTGCTATCATGGTCTTTGTGTAATAGTGGGCATACGTTTTAGATTTCCACTATGTGGTTTTCATGGTATCTGTAAACCTGTTTACACACAACAAGTATAGATTTTCTGTAAAGATGTTGTGAATATTTTCCTGTGAGGCATTAATATTATTTATTGGGGGGGAGTATTTGAATGAGGGTGATAGAAAGGGAAGCCCTGGGCTGTGCAGCTTTTGATATACAGTGTACAGGGGCTACGGTAGACACGACACGTATAACTTAGAGAAAATCTGCAACCCACACGCTCCGTTTTTTTCTGTAGTAGTACAATTTTTGTAAAAACTAATTTGCTGTGTATCCTTAAATTCAGTTCTGTTGGAATGATCGATGAGGGGACAGTTGTTATGGGGAGAAGGCCGTCGTTATGGACTCGTCAAAAACGAGGGAAAAAAATAAAATGAATCCGTTGTGGGCTGTAGTTTTTCCGACAATGATTGTTCTGTATTTATTTATTTATTTTTTAAGATGTTACTAAACTGGTCTGCATGGAGTTCTTAAACCACACATCGACCGATTCACCTTGTGGGAGCAGAAGCCTTTGTAATAATCTGTAAATATGCAAACTGTGCGAATTATTTATATGTAAAAAAAAAAAAACTATAAAGCAATACATTTACAGCATGTCAGTCCCTCACGCCGCTTCCAAACCAGGCGCTTTTCTAATTATATGCATTTTTACAGTGATTTGAAAGTTTATGGAAAAATAAAAAGTTTTATGTTACAAAAATTGCCGTGTTAATAGTTAATGGAAACCACTGAAATGTAATAACAAAAAGCCATTCGCCTGCAAAACTTATTTTACTCGCAATACTGAAATATGGAAACGCTGCTAAAACTGAAAGTGCGACAGCATTGCAAGACTCTTCTGGGTATCGCATAATGGATACCGGTCTGTCATCAGAGAACAGATTTTTCAGGCATAAGGTGAAGACAGTCTGTCCAAATACAGAGGGAAATCAAGACGCACTTAATGCCGATGCTGTACCATAAAATATTCGCCTTCTTCGCTGCATTTGCTATTCATGTAGATTAAAAACGTTCACCGATCATAGTATTTAAAAATGCACGCGAATATTTCATATCAAGGTGTTTAAACCTAGTCTTGTCTCATTAATAAAAGCAGCCCACAAGCCTCAAAAAGATGAGACGAAAAAAGTTTTGGATCTTGGTTTACGCCCTAAAGTACAGGAAGTGATGAATTCAAGAAGCTTGTTTTGGGGACCGAGAAGCACGAAGCTGGAAGGCAGCCAGTAAGAAGCACTTTGAGAGTGTTTTAATTGAGGCGTTTGGATTTGGGGGGAAAGTGGTAATTTTCTGCACCTGCGTCCCAACGATCTTCAGCGGGTATTTAACAAAAGCAGCCTTTATTTTTGCCTAATATACCAAGTACCTTTCTTATATTACCTTTCGTAGGAAGGAAAACTATCCGATTTCCAGCTGTTAGCAGTGTTGCCAAGTCCATTTATTATAAGCGACTTTGGGCTTTCTTGCAGAAGTCGCTTATAATTCCATTGAGTTGCGGGGTGCGTTGTTTTTTTTTTTGGTTTGCTATTCTGAGGTTGTAGTTTCAGGCATTTTTGATCTAATCTTATTTTTTATAATAGATTTTTCATTCTAATAAATTCAAATATTGATGACAATTATAATAGGCCTACAGACCCAGCCCATCATTGAGCAAAGGATTGACAAATACATCAAATGCAGCCTAAGGCTTAGGTTCTGTGTAACTATGTTGAGGTAGCAATTTCCCCCTGGGACCAATAAAATTGATCTTAGTCCTAATCTTATTTAAATGTTCATGTCGTTGTACATTGCATACATTACACCGCGGTATATGGTATTTTGATTCTCCAAAGCGGCGCTATTTTATTTCTCCGAGCGGGGGGGAACACAATAAAAACTTCCGGTGAAATCTAAAAGTGTTTCCACAATGTGCTTTTCAGGTTTTATAGAGTTACTGTATTGCCGCATTTTCACTCTGATTCACAGATTAATGCAACAGTTTCCTTACTAAATCGTTTCAGCCATTTTGATTAGCTCAGTTAATGTAAGAATTCACATAGGCCTAATTTTACATCGCTTCATTGAAATTGAATTTTTAGCCAGAATTTGATATTTCATGAGTGGTTAAAAGGTAAATAAGAGTTCTTGTAATACAGATGTATCACGTAATTTTGCATGTGTCAAATATTTCCTTTGTATCATGATATTTAAGTTCAATATGCAGTAAGTGTGCCAAAAAGGGCCATAATTAGGTTATGGCAAGCCATAAGGAGTTATTTACTGCCACACTAACAAAAGAAAACGATAAAACTTTAGAACCATGCCTGCAGTATTTTAGTTACTGTTGTATGCATGTTACATCTACAAGGAACACGCATAACATGGCAAACAGGACGAGCGGCGTTCCAGGTGGTCGTGTATATTGGGTTTATTTTTGGGCTTGATTTCAGGAGTGAGGTCTCTTCTTTGTCTCGTGAGACTTGGCAGCACTGGTTGTTAGTATTATGGCAGGGCATGAAAAATGAGGGACGATCCACATAGCGGCTCTCAATAAACAGGGTTTTATTAACAAAATGGAACATAAACGGAGAACCAGAAAAAGGGACAGCCAGGGTCAAAATATAACAGGTAAATCAAAACTAAGGCAGGGAGCAACAGAGAGGAAAAAACGAACAATAACGTGGAACAACAGCCACAATGACCACCTGAGGTAGAGAACAAAAGCAGGCAATTCTATACACTAATAAGACTAGTCCAGGGACAGATGAGAACCATAACCAGTTAACCAATCACAAAGCCTGTTAAGCCATGTGGCAGCCCAGGGAGCAGGGAAGCACATTAGGGTAACACCAGATGGGATGGCCAGTGAGAATTGCTGGCCAAACAGGGAGAAGACACATGGGATGGGGCCAGACCTGCACTGATCCTGGCAGTTAGATCCAGAGAAGCTAAACTTAGGTCTAAATATTCCACAAAGTCGGAAGTTTGACTGGTGTTTTTAAACTGGCCAAAAATATCTTACTGCTTTAACACAGGTGTTTGGACTTTCGTGAATGTCATGTTTGAGGTGAGCAAACCATTGTCCAAATCGTCAGGGAGGTTTTCATGATGATACATCCCATGGACGTTAATGGTGAACATAGTTAGAACAGTCCCACTGCTTGACATTAAGCCCCCGTGTGAAACGACAATCTACACGACAGAGTGTGGACGATCCGCCGAGTCTTATCTTAAAGTGGAGGCGGAGGAGGGGGGGATACCAAACAAAGCTTAAACAGCTGCCTCCAATTTGCTTTTACTGGGCTTGCTGTGACAGCGCTACCTGCTGCGTGAAGGCGATGGGGCTCTGTGATTTACTCCGCTCGCCCGGCGCAGCGTATCATTTCCCCGTCATCTAATGGCTCGTTAGCACAGCGCCTTGACGGGATCCGAGCACCGAGATAAAGACCCGCTGACGGGAAGGATAGCCCCGATTCCCCCCGGAGGATGAGCCCAAGTACCCAGCTGCAGGTGTTCCGCTGACAATGTGGGAAGCGCTTAGGTCCCAATTGAGCAGAAAATTAAGAACAAAAAAAGTATTATTTGTGGGCGAAAGATGCTCTTCTCCAGCAATCATGCGTAATTTAAGCGCAGCAGTGCGTTTAACTATACTGAGTGACTTCAAACAAGTCGCTTCCTTGCGCCGTCTTCCATCAATCGCACTGAGTTTATATACATCCATTAGTATTGGCCTACAAGTCCGTGTATATTGAGTATCTAAAACAGGTAGAAAATGTATGTTTAGTCGGCTTAGATAGAAATAAAGAGGTTTTATTTTGTTCCTTTGTCCAGTAAAACCTTTATCTGTAACTTAAGCATCGGAAATATTGCGTCATAAATGCACTGAAACGAAGATTCAAAACTTTTGATATAAACTGATCACGTCAATTGCATTCTTTGGTAAGCTGCAATTTAATGTTGCGTCTGTATAACAGGCTATAGCTTAGAACTGTTCGCAAAGTTACTGTCCACTAAATAGCTATGAAAGTAATCAGGGCCGCAGGAATCGGAGGACAAGTACCCCCAATATTTAATTTGGCTTCATTCGTCCCACCAAAAAAAGAACTTTACATTTAAATAACAAGGTTGTGTCCACACCAATATCAAATACTCTCCTACACCACTGAAAGTAGTTAGGTTGTAGTGAAACATTATTTTGTTTTCCTGCAATCCTATAATAATTTGCACGAAATTGTTTTTGCTCCATCTATGGATGTTTTAAAGGAAATAAAACAATACGAGGGCGCTCCAGATTTCGGAGCAGACATTCAGAAAAGTCTTGCGCAATAACATAATTATGTTATTGTATCCAATGCTTCATAATTTTATAATGGTTTTAATCTTTGTATCGTTTTCGACTGTAGAGTCTGTGAAATGACCTGGAAACTTTGACGTTAGAGTCCTTTGTAAAATCGTAATGTGACGAATGGGGAAGTTGTACGATCATATTTAACAGTAAGAACATTTAATTTATCCGATAATAAATAAACATTAAGCCAAACATCCCCACCTACAGAGAACAGCTGACACGTGTCAAGCTGATCCCGGATTTCTTTCTGTGTAGGAATGAGATCTAGCCCATCATTATGTTGAGTCCTATGTTCCACCGCTGTGTATTTTTACCCCATTTCGTCATCCTCGAAAGGCTTCTCGTTGGTAACTGCTAGACAGACATGGACACATATTTTTCCTTTTTGTATTCGTGCCTCAATTATTACGCACTTAGAAAAATAAGGACGAGTCAGCGTTAAAAGAGGCCGCGATGTCGGCTGCAGCGGTATGTTACTGTTTCGGAATCGGATAAGGCACGCGCATCCAAAAAGTCTCCTGGTTTCCCTTGTTTTCCGCTGGGAAAACCTATATTTATTTATCGTGTATTTCATGCATATGGTGTTTCATGCATATGCCCGGAACATTATTGTGAAACTACTTTAAGGTGGGTCACCAAAGGTGAAATATTTCTGCTGGCCCAATACGTATGGTTCACTCTATGTTAGGTTTAGATTTGTGGATACGGCTAAAATAACAAAGAACAGAAGAGATTTTGTCTTTCTTACTGTCTAAAATTGCCTCCAGCCGGCACCCGTAAGTTACAAATGAAGTGAGCCTTGGAGGGCAAGTAGGAGTATAAATCGCAGGTTCATGATATTACTGACAGTTGCCTACGTTTGCTAATGAAGGCGGGGGCTGGTTTGTTGTTTCTGGGGCCCCACTCAAAAGTCACGTCGGGGACCCCCCCCCACCCCAGAGGTTTCAAAAACTAATTAAATAACTAGCACGTAAAGTCGGAAGATCGTAGCTGGAAGAAGAAGAAATTTATTTATAAACCGCTTTTCACGGACAGTCCAAAGCGCTGTACAAGAAAATAAAACATTAAGACGGACCCAGTATACAGAAGATTAAAGGTATAATTTAGCACGGGAATGGACAATAAACAGTAAAGACAACAGTAGTAAGTGCACAAGCTAGCTAGTTAGCAGAACACGCTGCTTTGTGTATTGACTGTTTGTGGGCAACAGGGGCCCTCAAAACCCCGGGCACCACGCAAATGCGAGGTTCCTGTGCTAATGAAGGCATTCAAACATATTGTTCTGTTTCACCTAAAGTCCTGCACTTCATCACTATTGGACCCACACGAGGGGGGGGGGGGGTTGAGGTCTCTGCCCATTTAGGGGGAGACATGATTATTGGGGGGGGGTTGTATTAATGTGTTTTGATTATTGGGTGGGTTACAACCCTCCCACCCGTAATTTACACCCATGCTACCGCCCCAACACGTCTGTGAAGGACACCATCAATCAAGCACTTAACTGCAGAGATACGAAATACCCATGTATGTGTGCTATATGTGGACTTCATTTCAGCTCTGCTTTTATTACTGTCAACCCCCTTGCACTCTTCCCCAAACTAATGGAGATGGACATTCACATGGCAGAGAGCAACTGGCTTCTGGACTTATCCTGCTGGCATCAGCCTGTCAAGGTGAAAGGTTTATTGTCCACCCTCTTGGTCATCAGCACTGGACTACCACAAGGCTGCTTGTTCTCTGGTTCTGCCTTGGCTCCACTCTGCCATCAACTGGACAACTCTCCCTTCAATGTATCGCTAAGGCCACGTCTGAATTCTGGGGCAGCGTCCTTCTAAGGTTGCATACTGACTGTGTCACAGCGGTGCAACAAGGCTGTCCCATTTTGAAGGCTCCTTCAAATGCAGTCTAGAAATGCATCCTTTCCCTGCTCTGCGAAGGATGGGCTTGATGGATTCTTCACAGCCCAACATATTCCAAGACTCATGGCACAGAGGTAAAGTGGGTGTGTCCTGGCGAGGCGATAGGAGCGGCGCGTCATGACTCAAGCGTAAGGGCGGGAACAGCTGGTGACACAAATAGGAAAGTATCCATAGGCCAGACCGTCCCATTTCACAATGCTTTCTCTTTGACCTTTGAACAACACAGCCTAAACATGCCAGAAGGATTATGGAGGACCTGTGCATAATCCGTTTCAGCCCGCGACTCAGACCTCTCACCACAAAAACACGTTTCAAAAGAAGCTTCATCCTCAGTAGTTCCTCCTGCTTGTAATCAACAACAGTGCATCATTTTCATTGTTTACATGTTTACATTTGCATCAGCACAGACCCCTGACAATCTGTTCACTCATTATAATTGCATATTTCAGATTATGTATGTTGTCTGATTCTACCTGTCGGCTTTAAGCATTGCACTACTTAAACTAGCATTAATCACTGTTTATCGTACCTTTAGTTTTCTCCTCTCCACTGTGTATTTTGCCCTGTATTTATTCTCTGTCTCTAACTGTTAATAGTCTATTGTCATGTCTTAAATATAAGCAAAGCTGTGTCAAAAAATTAAAATTCCACCGGCCTTGGTCGCGTGGCAATAAAGATTCTGGTTCAGATTCTACCACAATCTCGGCACCTTGCCGCGGGTGTTTCTCTTCCCGCGAAACTGCGAAGAGCAATAAGTAGGACTGTTCCATTCACAGCTGTTTGAGGGGAGTAAGACGCCACGGCTAAATTTATGTAATCGCAGAGTTGTTTTGCTTACATTTTAACTTGAAATTAAATGAAGCGTTTTAACTAATAAACATAGTGGTTGCATAAATTCAAATAAAAGATGGGGTACTTTATCGTTTTCTAAATAAACATACTGAGTCTTACCCTACTGTTTCTGCTGCAGAGCTGTCGCCATGTGTTGTTTTTTAAACCATTCATCTTATTGTGTGGGCTAGTGAAAAGTTTAAAGGAAGTCTAGTAAAAACTTATATCAATGGAGGTGAGTATTAATCGTATTTATTTTAAAGATCGGGGTTTGATATTGCCTTTGTGGTCTTTAGGGTTGACATCAGTGACTATATTGTTGTAAGAGACATTTTCGGTAGCAGACAATGCCGCGTATTGGCTCATTGCTTGTCCTGGCCACATTGTATCTTATACCGAGCAGCAGCGTGCTTTACGGAACCCATAAAGTTATGTGTTTATGTTTTTGGTAAGATCACATTAAACCATAGCCAAATAACGTTTATTTCAGTTATTTCTCATACTAAAGCTCAAAAACCGAAACGCATTTATGCAATGCATGCTTAATTTAACCCGGTATCTAGAATAATACCTTATAGAATTACCCGCAAAATCAGACCGAGTGATTGCTCGTCGGATATTAGATAATGTTTCATGAATTAGGGAAGTGCATAGTTTAAGAAGCGCTGGTCCTTTACCACGTCCCACGCCGCTGAGTGACACAAAGGTGAATTATTGTTGACCTTGAACGATGAGGGAGGTCTGTTTTGTTTGTGGGCTTTCCCTCCCCTCAGCTGTTTGTGAATCAGGACATCCAGCGCAGATTGCCGTCGCTTTCGGGGGAATCTAGGCACGATTCATTTTTAACGTTTAAGATAGAATACTCTGTACACCCATCCATTTTTTTCCACATGAAATAACACTGACATGGATTGGATCCTCTGAAACATTTATCTTAAATATTTTAAGTAAACTAGGGTCTTGAATTCTACATCAATCATGATAATATTACCAGTCTTAACTTAGAATTATTCACTAATTAAGTCATTTAAATATTAAGGATAGTTGTCAGCGGGATGAGGGATCCTATCCTTCAACACCGTTGAGGTTTCTTGCCTGACGGAGACACTTCTGACTGTGTAACTGTATGCAGGTGTTGTGTTTCCGGTCCAAGTACATCACGGAGGAGCTGGTTCGGATCTTCTCTGAGGAAACGGACAGTGAAGAGGAGGAGTTTGAGGGCTTTGGCTGGGATGGAAGCCCACGGCTCAGTTGCTGGATAAAGGGCGCGGTGTGTGCTGTTGCTTTGCCCAAAAAGCAATTTCCTGTCCTGAGTTCAAATGCATTAATACAAGTAATTAAAGAAATGATACTACAGTATTTTTCCGTGGCTGATTTAGGGCCATGTGTGAACTTGCAGTCCCGTAAGGTCATGGTGGTAAAATCTCTTAAATAAATGATTATGGTGAGGAATCAAGGTGACAGATCTGCACATTTCTTCAGACTGTTACTGGCAACTTTGGGTTTTATTTATGGACCCCTCTTCTAACCACTTATACTGGTGAAGGTCGTTTTAACGGTATGGTACCCCCCCTCCCCCCAGTCGGAATCCACAGAGGATGCAGGCTTTTATTCTGAAGGAGAGTCAAAGATCCCTGTGAGACGCAGGTCCTCCGGCCTCTGCGTGGCCTTCCGGTTCCCCTCCAAGAAGCGCCCGGCTCGGCGAGAACACAGGTCCTCCGACTCAGACCCCCAGGACTCTGATGGGGCCTGGGCAGAGACGGAGAGCATGAGGGCCACCCTGAAAGCCAGGCCACAGGGACGGGGAAAGGTCCCTCGCCCTTACGCTGCGGCAGATCCTGGCGATGATGACATGGATAGTGAGTTCCAGTGCAAGCGGGCCAGGAACATCGAGGAAAATAAAGCAATGGTAAGTTTCTATTTACTTAATTATGGATCTACTCTTATAATGAAGGACTAAGAAATTTAACTCTAGGGTGCAACAGCAGAACCCTAAATATCTAAATGGCAGCCGTTAGGTCACAGGCAATGCTACATTAATCAATCGATTTCGGAAAAGTGCATTTTCACACTACCTTGTAAGGCTGGGCGATCTCACAGCGATATTATATCACACATGTACAATAATCACCAGGGCTTCAGGTGACAGGCGAAACATTTGCCCGGACGCCAGCTTGTCGGTACTATATGGACGTTTATTTACACCCACAATTTGTTAAGCGTATTAGCAGTACGCCTAAAATATTAATGAAATGCGTTTTGTGACACCGAAAAGTTAGTAATCTGTATAAACTTTGCGTATCTTTGTTTATTAAATTCAGTTAGCGGAGCACAAAACACAAAACTGTTTTGGTATACTATGGTTTGGTTTACTTCTGTGCGATATGCACTGAAGTGGCGGTGAAGAAAGGGACAGCCCCGACATCTCTTAAAAGAGATCATCTTGTGGATAAACAAGGCAAAAAGATGTCAGTGGTGTGGCGGTACTTTTTGCAGTTCAACGTTTATTAAACATAAGATTATGGCGAATTTATACAGTTTACTAACTTTTGGGCGTTATGAAATGCCTCATTAATATTTCAGGTGCACTATTAATCTGCTTAATAAATTTGGGCTTAAATAAGCGTGCCAAAAAGCTGGCATCTGGCCAAATGTATCGCCCGTCACCCGAAGTCCTGGTGATTATTGCGCATACGCGATATAATACCGATGTGATATCGCCCAGCCCTATTACGTTGTCTCAAAGCGCTTTACATTATCCACGCCCAAAGCCCCCAGTGAGCAAGCTAGAGGTGACACGGGCAAGGAAAAACTCTCTAGAAGGAAGAAACCTTGGGAGGAGCTAGACTCAAAGGGGAACCCATCCTCCAGGGGCCAGGAGAAGAAGTCCAAAATAACAATGTATTTATTAAAGTAGAATTGTATGTAGTCCAGGAATAAATGCAGAAGGTCCAGTGGAGTTATGGAAGCTGATGTTCTGGGCAGGCAGGTGAGGAGACTGCATCTGTAGGCAGGATGGAGGGGTGGTGCAGCCCAGCAGCAAGCAGGAGAGCACAGGCAGATGTGTATTCAGGCTGGGCGGGCAGGCAGGGAACTGCCCACCACCAGGAGCTCCAGGACAAAATCCCTCTTGGTGTAGGGGAGAAATGAAAATGAACAGTGTTTTAATAAAACTGTGAGACAAATGGATGAAATCATATGAAGTAATTTGCACAAGTTTCGTCTTCCTATTATTTGTGTGTCTGCATTGCTTGCAGAATTGATGCACAGGTGCTGTGTGACTGGAGGTTTTTGTTTTTTTTTTCCCCTCCCAGCTTGCAAAGTTATTTGCGGACTTCGATTCAGTGCCTGAGGTTTCCTCGATAAAAACACCCATGGTGAGTGTTCAGTCAGCCTTAGCACCTGGCCTGTTTTTTCTGTTACAGTAAACTGTCGGTTATTGTGGTGGCTACCTCCTGGATTTTCCGGGTATTTGCATGCGTTACTGGTGCATTATGGGTTTTTGGGGCTTTTTTAAAGAAAAAGAATAAGGCTTTGAAGAAGAAGCTCTCCTCCAATGGGATAAGTGAGCGGCGTAACCCCACCCGAAGCGCGCGCCCCCCCGACCACTTTGGAGTCGAGGAAGTCTTAGTGTCCACCGCCAAGCCGACGGCCTTCGAGAGAATAGATGCCAGGAAGCTCTTTGAGGTAAACTAACATGCTAATGGGCAGTTTGAATTTGGATGCACCTAGGAAAGGAGATCAAGTTTGAGTGTTTACCTGAAATACTGAAGAGAGCGGTGAGCTATATGTTGATTGTATAAAATTGAAAAAGAAGGAATGAATGTGAAGAGACTGAATTTGTGGTGTCAGTAAGGTCATGGTTGGTTCTGTTGTTCCTTGGGTCATGACCAACAGTGTAGGTTTGATATTGGAGGGGACACAACTTAATAATTTAAATACAAAGGTCTATTTACTGGGGGAATGAATGAAGCCAGATTAAATATTGGGGGGTACACATCTCTCAGGTTCCTGTGCCCTTAGTCATGACTGAATGAGATGTGCCTCTGATCATTATCCAGGTGAGTAAGGGGGGACGAGGGCACAGGCCACACGGCGTGAAGAGGAGGTGCAGGAAAAGGTGTGCTGTGCGCGACGTGGTCGACATCACTGAGGAGGAGCTGGAAAACGTGGCCCTAGTACCAAAGGATAAGATTCTCGACAAAGATCATGTGAGTTTCTATAGGCTCTGATCCTGGATCCTGGAACAACGAAAACTGATGTTTACCTAAACATGTGCCGTTAGTTAGTTGGCTTGTTATCTGGCTCAACCTGGCAGTGATTGGCAGCCTTATAGTAGTCCCGCCCACTGTGTAATCTAGAGGCTCATTTGGTCCATCTCTACTAATGATGTCACTTCCTTAGATCAGGAAAGCAAATTACAATTTATTGTTAAGGGGGCTACATTAAAAATCTGGCAAATCAGCCAAACTGCTCAGGTAGGGCAATGCATAGAAATCTGAACAAATCTTGGTGTTTTCATAAGTTTCACATGTGACGTGCAGGAAAGGTTAAAGGTCAAGGGGCATAGTTTATTAAAAGCTTAATAGAAATAACACTTGCCGCAGTTTGACCTTTTAGGCTGTTGCTATGAATCAGCATGTCCCTTTTTAATTCTCCTGTTTAATCTCCTGTGTGTCCATGTCTCAGGGGACGACTTGCCACCAGTGCAGGCAGAAGACGCTCGACACAAAGACTGTGTGCAGGAGCCCATCCTGCCAGGGTATCAGGGGGCAGTTCTGCGGGCCCTGCCTCCGAAACCGCTACGGGGAGGATGTCCGTGGCGCCCTTCTTGACCCCGTGAGTCGCCCCTGTGGGGTTTCTGGGTTCCCACTTATATCAGGCCGCCATTACCCACAACCCATCAGCTGCTGCTTCCTTGACTCTCTACCCCTGTTGTACAGGGATGGGAGTGTCCCCTCTGCCGTGGCATCTGCAACTGCAGCTTGTGCCGCAAACGGGAAGGCCGGTGTGCCACAGGGGCACTGGTGCGAATGGCAAAGTTCTACGGCCACAGCAATGTCCGGGAGTACCTGGACAGGTGAGCCACTGCTGCCCCCTGGAGGAGAAGTCATCCCCTCCTCCCCCATTGACTGATAAGCTGGGGCTCTGTGCCCTGGGACTTGCACTAGCAACCTTCTGTTCCTGAATCGATGTCCTTAATCACTATGCCACCAACTGGTTGCACAGTGTATCTAAATCTAACCTGTTTTGTTTTTATCTAGTCTACAGAAGCAGCTCTCATAGGACAAGCCTTCGGCGGACAGATGTCAGATCAAAGCTTGGGGGTGTCTGCAGTCAGTGCTGATTCCATTTAAATGTCGTGTTTTGATTGTGGATTGTGCCAGGATGGAAATGGGTGATGTCTGCTGATTGACATGTAGAAAGACGCTTGTGTTGTATCAGTCATTTGTCTTAAATTCTTAATATTATATGATGTGGGGAAAAAAGTGTGTTCCACCCTACCCCTAATGCGAAGAGCCTTAGTTAGCAGGATGAGAGGGGTAACTTGTTAGCAAGTAAATGTTGTTTTTGTTGATCAGCCTCATATTTATGTGTCACTGTGTTTCTGTGTTTGCCTGTCCTGATGATGTCCATTGTATTAACGAGGAGCTTAGAGACTGATCATTTTCTGGGCCATTCTGGAGGAAAGGTGAGTGGGGCTGTCCATCTCAAGTATGTCTCACTCTGACCTGCGGGAAGGCAGGGTAGGTAATCCAACCCAGCCCATATCCAACCGGACATCACTTTGCGAACCTGTCGATCATGCCATTCATTGAAGAATCATTTTCCAGTGTGAAAAAAAGCCAGAATTCTTGTATATTGATTGGTTACTTATGGTTAAGGTTAGGGTTGGTTAGGGTCACCGAGCTCCTCTTTCCTCCCACGTAACTCAAACCATGGAGTGTACGTACACACTATGAGTGACACAGTAAATACATAAACCAGTAAGAAATGTTTATTATTACCCCCATTTGTGCGCGAGGATGGTTTTCCGCTGGCGGATGCTGCTGAGTGTCACATACACGTGCGTGGTTTTTATGCGTGTGGGTTTTCAGAATAACTAAACGTTCGCCAAGTTAGCTTCCACCCGCACTTCGCTTCCGCTCGAAGATGTGTTGGACATAGGCGTGGATTTTCATGTTATGAAAGGGCCGGATGTCCAACCCCGCCTTCCCGCAGGTCGCAGCCAGAGACTTCTCGTCCATCTAGCAAGTTTTAACGAAGCCAGTACTTTCATTATGTTAGAGGATTAGCTTAAGATGGAAATGTAGACCTTTAGGGCAACATGAATTGTGTGACCTGACCCGGTCCTTCCTCCAGGAGCTGAAAGTTGGTGGATGAGGCAGGTTCCTCAGTTGAACACTAGAGGGCAGCAGTATTCTTTCTGAATATGCTTCTGTTTCCACATTCATTCTATATTTAAAAGTTTGCCTTGGGTGGAAAAAGATGATAAGTACTGTTTAGCTTATCGTGAGTTCCTGCCTAGCAGTGGTGGTAGGTCTTGAATTCCCAGATGACCTGGAGTTGGCTGTCTTTTTTGTGGTTTGAACTCGTGCTTTAACTGCCCTATCCGGTAATTTTTGAAAAATTCAGCTCAATAAATTTAGTGAGAAAAAAGCCCCTGCAGCCAGAAAACCCACAGACGCGTACACAGCACTGTGGAAGGAGCAGCGCGCCCTGCAGGGCTCGGCTGGAATGACACCTCCAGGGGCCACCGGGCCGTTTGCACCTGCCTCCCACTGCAAAATGCTTCCATCGCCGCTGTTACTGCAGCGATCAGCCTAGGCCATGGTGTGAGCTGCCCCAATCTCTACACGCAATTACCCTGCTCCGATGAATTTCCCGTACCAGCAGGTCACCACTCCATTAACATAAGGAAGAACATTTGTTCTCCTTTCTCCATAACTGGTTACACTGGTGATTGAAGGTGGATTTCTCTACGCCCATGTGCTAACTGCATTTTCTTCCGTTCTTACAGTGACTAATGACACATTCTACGTGTGAGTAATTGCTACATAATCCTTGCATCATTAAATAATTGACATTAACCCTCACATCCACTTGGGGTTCTTTAGGACCCCACTAGGGGTAAAATGGGGTGCAGAAATGTGAAAAAACGAG
>JAAGVU020000045.1:2949248-2976630 GCA_011763525.2 Mormyrus iriodes | reverse complement strand
CTTGAATAATAGTGAGGCAAAGTGGACTCCTAACAATGAATATTCTTTTTCACACCATCTTTACCACATGCCCAAAATGAACATTGACCCATCTGGGGGTCTGCACCCCATATACCCCTAGTGGGGTCCTAAAGAAGCGGATGTGAGGGTTAAACAGTGCACTATTTTTGATGCTGATTGCAGTAGGATTAGTTTCTTTTATAAAGGGGAATTAAGGCTCGGTCCTTGCGCTGGAGTGATTCTGGGGGAAGTTACATATAATTTGATTATTTTCCATGTAAGAACGCCTTGTCAAGGTTACAGTTACGCACCAGTGCATTAGTTATCAGTAGTTTCCGAGCAATGAAGGTCATTGCTTCAGGTAACAATAGTCTCACAGTCAGCGTGGCAGGAGAAAGGCATGCTGGGAAGGGGAGTCACCCTATAACGGTGGCGGATGGGAGGGGCTAAAACATGAAACTACAAAACACATGCCGGCTGGAGTGGGCACTCCCGCGTGATCCTGTTTTCTTGTGTCCAAAAGTTGTGGCGGGAGGAATAGCTTGACCCCCTGATGGGGATGGATCAAACGGGGCTTTGTGTCCCGGCATGCGGGAAGGACTCTGAAGAAGATGATGTGACAGAGGGCCTGCCCCCCCCACAGCCTGCATGTGAGTGTGACAATTGTCAGAAGGGACACTCGAGACTGAAACAAACCATTACTGATGGTATCAGCAGGATTATATCCGTGCCTCAGAGCTGCCATGCAGTATAAGCAGTCAGAGCAGTGAGTCACCGGCTCTGATCTGAGGCTTTTCGCTCTGCATGCGGTCTCTGTCCCCAGTCTGACTCCCACAATGCTGACAAATAGCAGAGACTAGAACCGGTTAGTTTGTGGGGTTTTTTTTTTTTTTTTTAACCATCCTTTGGTTGAGGGGAATCCCAGTTGACCGGCATGCACCAGCCTTGCCCTGCTCCGCCTGGGAAGGGCGGAGACCCCACCTCCACTGCTGAACGATGCATGTATGGCTTTCAAAATATAAGCCAAATAATAATTTTATGTTCAGATTGTTGAATTATACTGTCATGTTTAATATGATTAGCATGTCTTTTATGCAGATGACAAAAGTGTCAGTATAGGATCGTTCTAAGCTGAGATGGACAGAATGTCGATGGAAAACTTCTTGTTTTTCCTCTTCGTATAATTGGACCGCAACTGAAAAAGTTCTGTGCTCTGGCTACATGACAGTGAACGGAATACTGAGATAAATAATCAGTTAAGATTTCCGGAACCCATGGCTGTCTAATTGCTTCTTAATTGGCCTTGCAGTCTTCAGCAGAAGCACCATACCCACGGTGGAAGTTTTTTTTATGACCCGAGCAGGGATCAGCTTAATATCTTCACAAGCTGGAATTAATGTAGTATTGATGGAACCATTATGCCTCCGCTGATGGATCGCTAGGCGCGCTCCCGTCACGCGCGGGGGCGCTAATTAGTATTCATTACTCTGCACTCCGCGGCGTCCCAAGTATTAATGAAGTTGGGCTGCGGAGCCCGAGCTGGATCCATCACGTCTTCCTCAGCAGGTGGTATTCATCATGCGGGGATATATGTGTGCGGGTCAGCGCCGAGCAATTAAGCTATAACCGCTCGCCACGCTTTTCCCGAGGGTCCCTGGCGGCGTGTACCTACACGGACCTTTAGAGCGGGGCAGACGAGGCTTTGGACTCCGGGGAGGAAGCTGTTCTGTCGACACCACCCTCCCCATCCTTAATGTGTAAAACCTATATTTTGTCTGTTCATTACTCTCTCTTGACGATTGGGCTGTGCAAGCCCTCATTAGGCTTGCCTAACCCTTCTAACCCTGAGCAAATTCTTAAATTTAATAAGTCACCGTTTTATTGTCAGGTTCTGTATTGCGGCATTACGGTGTGTACCATTTCCATTAAAGTGGTTACCCATAATCCCAGTGGTGAGGATCACTTGCTATGGCAACACATCAGCATCCAATCCTTCGCTGGTCTACCTTCTGCCAGCTTGTGGCATGAACACCATGGTGCCCCCATGGAATTTTATTCAGTTAAAAGTAATCAGCAGTAGGTTTGTGGTCTGTACTGTCTTTCTTTGCAACTGCCCTGAATTCTCCCTATTACTGAGCTTAATTTAAAGTTTGTCTTGATGAAATTCTTCATATTTACTTTGGATTTTTTCCTCTGGAGTAATACCTCTTAAATCGGTCAGGAGTTCAGCTGATTAACCAGCAGGGGGCCTTACATTCTCTGGAAACCTAGCAAACAGTTCCACATGCTTTTTATGGTAAAAAGTCTGAACACACCTGTTTTTAATGCCTTGGTCCCTATTTTAGCTAAGTTATTCATCTTATAATAAAAGGCCTCGGCAATGAAGTAATATATATATGTATCTCAAATATTGCAACGATGAAGGGAAGTGTTAAACATCTCCAAAATATTGACAGCATTGCAGACTCTTGGCATACTTTTATCCAGCTTCCAAATGTAGCCACCTGGAATGCTTTTCCAACAGTCCTGAAGGAAGTTCCACAAGTTCTGGGTGCATGCTGGCTTCCGTGCTCTTACTCTTTGATCCAACTCAACCCAAACCAGCTCTATGGGGTTTAGGTTGGGGGATTATGGCGGCCAGGTCATCTGTCACAGCACTCCATCTCTTTCCTTCTTCACAAGATAATACCTTCTACAATACCACCTGATGTGCTTACGGTCATTATCTTGCTGATTTTCAGACAGTACTGTACTGTACAGTACTCCTGGTTGACTTGTCTGCCTCTCTCGCTGGACAAGGGGATCAGGCAGACCGTGGGTCATGTTTTTGTATCAAGATGGCTGTAGCTTTCTGTGTCCTCAGGAGAATGACACAATTTATGGGCAAATTTACCTATTTTTAATAACCATATAGGGTGGTGCGGCTGTCTTGTTACATCTTCTGTGCCTCTGGGTTGCTTTCTGACTTGATTCTGTTCCCTGAGTCTCCATCAGAGATCACCTACGGAATTTCCACAACTTTCCACATTCTTCAGTCCACCGCTGACCTACTGCAAACGTTTATCTAGAGTCTGAGGCGAATCGTCACCAGCTCATCAACATCAGTCAGGGCCAGGGAGATGTAAACGTTTGACTGTTCTGTAGTGGTTTTGGTAGGTCCCGAGATCCGCTTCTCTGACTCTGGCTTTATGTCAGGAGCACAGCGACCCGATCCAGCGACGCCGGGCTGCATGGTGTGCGGTGATGGATTCCCAGATGGTTTAAAAATCATTTCACCCTAATGACTTATAGATTGCCCATAACTCGGCCCAGTCGGAAAGGGACCTTAGCTTTTCATTTCCAGCAGATGTTCAGAGCTTCAGTGTAAGTCAGCTGACTGATTTATTAGCCAAAACTATGTTACTTCCAGGTCATTGGAAGCCAGATATACCCATTTGTCTTTGTTTCGTTAAAGGGGATTTTTTTTCCATTTCCATTCATATTTATGTTGCGGTGTAATAAGGCTTAGCATTTGAAAATGAAAATGAATGAAGACACACCTGTGATTTTGTCGATATTTCTCACATCCCAAGAGAATGAAAATAGAAATTAAGGTAACTATCAATGAAAAGGGTTACTTTGTTCTTCAGTCCATTAAAAGATACTCATTCTATTCAAGGAAAAAAATATTAGGGAGATACATTAAACAAACCATTAAGAAAATCATATATTATACTGTCAGCTAAATATGAACCAAAAACCCAAATGAGGCCCCTAATTTTATAATTATTATTACATAATGTTATTCGTGAGATAATCCATCCATCCGTCCTGTAGCTGCTTATCCTGAGCTGGGTTGGGGGGGGGGGGGCAGGCAGAGGATTTAGTATGAAAATGAAACTAAAAATATTTGTGAAACCGATTGGCACTTTAAACTGCAGTGCAGCTGTACATTTTATCTGGTGGGACATTAAATAAAGATTGTGCCACACATTTTGTGGTCAGTGGTGCAGTGGTTGGCATTGTTGCCTCATGCCTCTGAGACCAGCGTTCGAGTCTCCCCCATGGCTCCATGTGTGTGGAGTTTGTGTTTTCTGCCCTTGTCGTCGTGGGGTGTTCTCTAGGTACTCCGGTTTCCCCCCACAGTCCAAAACTATGTTGTTAATTGGAGGATATGCATGTGTGAGTGAATGGTGTGCATTTGTGCCCTGCGACGGGTTTGTGCCCCATTCTGGATTGTTCCCTGCCTAGTGCCTGAAGCCTTTGGGGTAGGCTCCAGACCCCCTGTGACCCTGAATAGGTTATGTGGTTACAGAAAATGGATGGATGGATTTTGTGGTCATAGAGAAAACTGCCATGCTCTCATAAGTTAACAAGAAGAGCTGTTACCTCCTAACAGATCAGTATCCTCATGTATTTCTTACTACCCTGACAATTAGACATCTGACTGGACCAATGCAGGCCTTCCGCTTTATTCAATTGTCACTCCTGGATTAGTGGTTATTTTGTAACCTGAGGTTTGCCGGTTCAAACTGCATCAGTCTGAGGCTCTGCTGTTGTATCCTTGAGCGAGGACCTTAATCGGAAATCCATACATGCATACATCCATCTTCCATTCTGCTCATCCAGGGTCATGGTGGACTTAATCTGAAATGCTCCAGTAAAATGTCCAGCTGCCTAATCACAAGTGCAAAAACGCCAGTGATCACATGCAGATGTAGGCAAATCTATCTGTGATGACAATTTCATTGACATTGAAGGTTATTTCAAACACGACAACCTGAATCTTGAAAATTTTATTATTTTATTTATTTGATCTAATTTTAAATTAATCTAATTTTATCCAAAGTCCCTTACAGTAAAGGGATTCCAGTTTTATGTGTGCTAGCATGGATTTGAACCCTTACCTTTTGCGTTGTCAGTGCGATGCTTTTGGAGGAACCAGCAAAGGAATGTCGGTGTCTGCCTACTCACTCTCACCCTAAACAAAGAAATGAGAACAAGCGCTGATGGAGTCCTGAACATGAGGCGTTAGTATCTGGGGACAGTGTGTGGCTCAGTGGATAAGGATGTTGTGTCTGTGATCAGAAGGTTACTGGGTCAAATCCCAGAGTCAGCAGGGTGATTCCAACATTGGGCCCTTGAGCAAGGCCCTAAACCGTTAATTGCTCCAGGGACTATCTGGCCCTATTTTCTCAAGAAATGTATGTTGTTTTGGATAATAGTGTCTAATAAAAAATAGCTGGACATCAACATCCATTTTCTGTAACCACCTATCCTATTCAGGGTCGCCGGGGGGGGTCCAGAACCTATAGGCACAAAGCAGGGAACAACCCAGGATGGGGCACCAACCCATTTGCAGGGCGCATTCACACCTACAGGCAATCTAATAACTGCAGTTCACCTCAGCATGTTTTTGGACTGTGGGGAGGAAACTGGAGTACTCGGAAGAATCCCCACAACGACAAAGAACATGCAAACTCCACACACAGAGCCAGGTGTGAGGTAACAGTGCTAACTAGGACACAACTGTGCCTCCCCAGGACATCAACAACTTAAGCTAATTATATTTGATATCTTCCTTACAATTGCTGCAATTTCCTTCGAAATTAATAAAGTATATATGTATCCATCCATCTCAAATTTTTCAACCTCTTCCGGTCGTAGAGCACAGTGATGTGTTCAGACTTGCATCACGACCGTTACACCAGCGCTGCGATGCCACCAGCGAGCAGGCTGTTCAGTGTGCGCCCGCTCACATTATCCAAAACGTCCTCTAGCTCTCCCACCTCTGGCACAGATGATGCTGTATCCATAATGGATATTTATTACACCGTCACGCGGAAACCAGTTTAATTAACGGCAGCATGTTTGGGAAGGCACTTTATGCAAATGAGCTGTCGCCTGTCAAAGTAATTAACGAACAAAAAAATATCCGATACAAACACGGATGCACTGTGCATGAACATTATTAGATATTTAGCAGTAAAGATATTAGTAATGGCGTTGGATGCTGTGCAGGTGAGGTGGTCAAACCTCAGACATAATATCCTATCATACATCTATAGCACCATACAGGCAATTGTCCCGTAAGCCGGAGTGCCTGACTGGGTTCACATTGGTCACCAGCTGTCCCGGCCACACGGAATGCTAACCACTAACCCCTGTGGTCTTGCACCTTCCCTCTGTGCCTGTTCCTGTCCCCAGGGGAGCACTTTTACATGACCTTTGCCCCCCCAGCTAGAAGACAAGTCATTCTGCCGTATGCTATCATATCAGCTAAAATCACCGTGACCTGTGACACTCGTACAACATCTCGTACAACATCACAGTGGCATGACTGTTGAGTGGCTAGATTCACACAGCTAATTATGAAGAACCGTTCAATGTTTCTTCTCCTCCAGCTTCAGGATGTCCATTCCAGGTGTAATTAAAGACAAAGGGCAAAAGTGAAGCCTCTAGAGTTTACATGATCAATAAGCAACAGCAAACGCTTAAAGCCTATCCATTTTCACCAATCATTGACTCACTTAAAGTGGCTGCGGTCTGTTGTTGTTCCCAGAGGGGAACAAGGTGCAAAACGGGTGTCACCCTGTCCACGATATGAGAATGACAGTTTTGGTCACTAAGGGCAACATATCAGTACAAAGACAGCATTTGTTCATATTGTGGAAAATCTGGGGTGGGGGGGGGAAGACGGCTTCAAACCCACAACAGTAGTGCCATGACAATTGGTGGAAAGAAGATAATTCATTTTACAATATTACAACAAATCATGCATTTTTCCAAGGGAGAGAGAAAATGTAATTTTAAAGGACAAAAAAATAGTGATGAGTTATTTCAAAATTACTTCATTCATAATTTGGTCTCAAAAATAGATGAGGTACTGACACCTGCACGGTGCATCAGCCAGCCTCCTCTGATGAGGGAATGTTGCCATAGCAGCACGTCCAGCCCTGTAATGCATGTAAAAATGTTTGTTGACTGGAGGAAGGCAGCTAAGCATAAAAGAATGGCTGAACCACAGGGATGAAAGACCTATGGCTGTCCAAAACCTCTGTAATAGGCTCATGTTCATTCTAATTAACCCACTGGTACAGAGGTGTTGTTGATTTGCTGGCTTTAGCCGTTAGCCTTTTTTAGCTACATTAAAACTCCTCAAGAAACTCAGCGTTTTCTTCCTTCTTCTTCATTTGCTGACTTTTCTATTTTCCAGACTTTTTGTCCCGTTATGTTAAATTTGAATGAGATATTAATCATTATATACCACAGTGTACAGCTGTCATGAAGACTGACCCTCTTGGCTGTTCATTGAGGGTTTATGGGAAACCCAAGGTGCAAACTCTCACGCCATTCTCATGTTGCCATGTATATCTATAGAACAACATAGAGGTGCTATAGTTGCGTTCAATTGGATGGCAAAGTGACCTTTGCAGGCAAATACTAATTTCGTGGGTCTGATTGATTTTCTGATGAACAATCCTCCACAGTCCACTACATTCTGCTGTTAGCAAGTTGGCTTTTTAATAATCACAAAGGTTAAAGCCTTCTGGACATCATCAGGCCATTAGTCAGAATAAGACTTTAGGTTCAGATCTTTGAAGTGGAACATTTATCGGAAGTAGAAGAGCTTTCAGGTTTAAACATAGGGTAAAACTTTAAGAAGAACACATTGCTGCTCACCTGTGGACCAGGCGGCCAAGCTTGTACAAACTGGGGTGCGACTCCTCACCAGTTACACAGTATTTATGTTCCCTTTGTAAGGCGTAAAATTCTGACAGATTTATTCACTTACTTTGTGAGTGTTATGTAGGCAACATTTTTTTATTTTGTTCATAAATCATCTTTGTACAAACCTCCTGCTTTAAAAATATTGAGAAACTGAAGTTTTTGAGGCTAACCTGGCAAAATAACCATTATCAAACATCATGGTGACAAATATTTTAGAAAAAGATTTACAAATGAGATGTCTCTAGAAAATGTAAAAAAAAAAAAATAATAATTAATAGTTCCACAAAATATTACGAAAGAACATCTAAATCGTTTGGTATCAGTTATGTTGCTTTAAACAATATTTAATTTTTTAACAGGAAAAGCTTGTTAAATAAACTGTTATGTTTACACATATAAAATCACCATACAGTTATAATTCAGCAATTACTATAAGCAGAAATAAAACATGCTGTATATAATCTCAGAATTTGATAATACATTTTTTAAGTAATATGCAATGGGAAACGGTAAAACCACCAAAAATAAATTAGTCAAATGCAGTTACTAATACACAGTGACAGGACAAATGAGGCTTGGTGGGCGGGATTATTATAGACTGTCAATCACCTGCTTACCCATTTCCCATTGGTTCATTTGTTTGTTGCTGTGGGGCTAAACCCATCTGTAATTGACAACTCACAATAATCTCACTGTGGCTTTCACAGCTTCATTTCTCCTATCAGCATGAAACTGAGGAGAACAGGACTGACTGCGGAATATCTAGAACACCTTCAGAAATGTCTCGGAACACCAACACTGCCAAACGGGTCACAACCCCGGGGAAACCACGACAGACGGCACGAGGACAGCAACGTGGACACATAATGGGACGTCAGAAAAAAAAAAAACAAATAAGGATTAGCTTCAACACAGTTCCACACGGGGGGCGTAAGATTATTGCACATCAGGGCCTAGTTTCTCCGTGTAATCATACACGTCCCTCTGAACACCAGCAAAATGTTTGAGGAGGCCGGTTTACAATAACCACCTGTTCAAACCCCTGTTCACCGAACCAGGGTTTAAATCATATCACTTCCTGCAATTTGTGCCAGTGGTTCTGGAACATCTCCATGGAAACCCCAGGATATTCCATACCTCTTAGACTCCCCCACCACCGGCACAACTAATTGAAGTAATTAACTAGTGGTGGAATGGAACAAATATCCAGAACGGCTGGGGGGGAAGGGGGGGTTATAAGGAGAAGTTCCTGGTTTATGCTAAGGCAAAGTAGCATGATCATACGACATAACATTTCAGGTTAATATACATCAAGAAAATTTTCTGCTTTTTCATTATATATATATATATAACAATATGATCTGTAATTTACATTAATGTAAACATGGTCTCAAAAAGATTGTCTCGATCGTATCGCTCACCAAATGTATCAAGAAGAAGAAAGCTTGATTGTTTTCTTGAGAATCGGAGGATGAATTCTCATGCCGGTGTGAAAGGCAGCCATCACTCGCTTATTCATGTGTGCTTCTCTACATAAAAAGGTATTTCGTTTTTTTTTTCCTTACACAAAAGGAAATTAAGCTTGCAGCCAACTCTTCAATAAAAGAGAACCATTTAAGCGTTGTCTGCGTGCCTCGTTACCGAGAAGTACGCTGGATCAGAACTTTTTACAAAAAGCTTCAGAACCAAGGGAACCAGAACAGCATACGGTGTCCTGAACGTCAATCAAATGAACATCGATGGCTTAAGATAAAGAGACATCTGCCCTGGCCTTTCCACCGACATCCACGGCTCACCCCCGTCGCCATTTTCGAGCTCACGTACTTAGGACGACTCGAATATGCGGTTCTGTACTGCACTTAAAAACAAAAAAAAGTACCGCTTCACGTGTATAAAAATCCACCCACACAAATACCGTGATTTACGCTGTAACTCACTGTGAACCCAAAGCAGAAACGGGTCTTTTGTGCATAGAAACGAATATTGTATTTTTATGCAAGAGATTTTACAGGGACCTAGGGCCCTGCCTACCAATCTTTGTGCTTACTTCAGTCATATAGAAATACTCTTTTTGCAATAGCTCTTTCTAAAATGTCTACTTCACTGAACATTCATTTAGAAAATCCCAACAGCCACCAACATCGTTTTACGCTGACCTGAAACAGAAAAAAAGAACCTTGTTAAGTTCGAAGGTGGGGCTAAAACTCCTCTTCCATGCTGCTAGATGCAGTGGGCGTGGCCGGGTTTGAGTCCTGGGATAGCGACGCCACGGTGACAATCCTGGGCGAAGCCAGCACGTCGTCGACAGTGTCCTCCATGTCCTCTGTGGTGACGATGGCCAGTGCCGCCCCAGTCTTCTTGTTCTGGTGGGTCTTGATGTGCTTGGACAGGTGGTCGCTCCGCATAAACCTCTTGGAGCACTCAGGACACTCGAACCGCTTCTCTCCTGCCAGGGGACAGATGCAGGGTTGTTTGCTGGCCCACTGGTACCTGGGCATTAATTTGGGGGGGGCTGGTGTGTGTGAGTGCTTGTATTTGTATTCAATTCCAGGAGTATTAACGAATCTCAGCACCAACGCAGCTCGGTGCAGCTTTAGGTGTTTGCACATATGTGTGCATGGGGGTCTGCGTGGTCGCGCATGCGTACTCACCCGTGTGCGTCCGCCGGTGCCGCTGCAGCTCGTCACTCCGGGTGAACCTCTTCCCGCAGAAGATCCAGTTGCAGACAAAGGGCCGCTCGCCTGTGTGCCAGCGCAGGTGTGCCCGCAGGTGCGACGTCTTGCCGTATACTTTCCCACAGCCTTCCATGTGACACACGTGCTGCTTCTTCTTACCCGGATCGCTGTTCCTGGGAGACGGTCACTGGCTGAGTGAGTGGGGCATGTGCGCAGTGGCCCCTGTCGCCACACCACATCAATAAATCTGGCTGATGGATCCGCCAGCACCAATCCCCCTGCATTGGTTAGCTTTTTTGTCAACACCCCAAGCACCCCAAGTTGGAAGTTTTCACCGCTGGGCACACCCACAAATATAACTGGCTGCTGATGGCCAACCAATCAAATTCTTCTACAGGCACCGCAGGTGGGATCTCAGTCTGAAAAGTGACCGAACTCACATGCTCTCAAACATGTCTAACAGAAACATCGCAGTTCTGGATTTACCATGATAATTGACATTTCAGTCCATATCGACACTCAAACTGGTGGCACAAAATATTAATTACATTGGAAAGCATGTTAATCCTTTCGTCACACACAAAAATAGCATAGTTTGCTAGCATTTTAGCTACTTATACAAACCAGCTGTTTGGTTTCTAACTGTACCTAATCATGTTTGCAGTTTTAATAAAATAATTTCAAAACAAATTATGTTCCCCTGCTATACCAAAATTGCAGCAAACTGTGAAGCTATAATTGAAAATCTTATAGATTTTCTACACTGTGCAAAATTTTTATTACAACTGTGACTTTAAAAATACCTCGATGTTTTTTTTTAAGGATTTGCATGTTTCTTTAAACCCTGTGTTTTGGCCCAATAATGGTTTAGTAGATTGTCTTATCACATGATTAATCAATTATCAAAATATCATTTTTGCAGCCCTAGATAAAATGTACCTAAAACAGCAACTTTAACCTTAACAACCTAATTTCATAAGTTCTCCACGTGATAACATTAGCTTAGCACTTCCCCTGTGCACCCTGAGGCCCAGCCACACTTGCCTGCTCTCCCCATCGCGGCAGTTGGGACAGGAACACGCCACCCGCCGCAGCCTCTTGGTGGGCTGTCCCTCTTCAGCAGGGCTCTGGACCCGCGAGGTCTGGTCGGGGCTGACGGCGCTAAGGGCTGCTGCATTGGCGATGTTGCCGACCGTAACAGTCACCGGCGCTGGCTGTACCTTTACCCCACCCTGACCCTGCTGATGTCCTGCAGGAAGAAGGGACGGATTCACCAGCCTGAACAGTAGTTTACAGACTCGTCATTTTTACTAAATGTTTTACTGGACTCCATGATCTCAAGTTAATTGTCAGGTTTTAGGGCACTCTGGCTCCTGAATTTGGGTGTCTTGGTTAAGGAAGTTGTTAAGCAAGTTGCTAAGCAATTATTCATTTTTTCCATAAGTCTGTAACGCACAGTAAAAAAGAAGAATGAATGTACTTGGAAGGGCAGAATCACTCAGAATGTAGATTTCCAGCAAATAAGCCATTTAACAGACAACCTTCTGTGGGGAAAAAAAAACTAAATTGAAATGAACTCTAACATTCTAGAAGGTTCTTGTCGGGACTACATGGTGGGATAAGGCCTGAAGCTGAACTTAAGCCCCTGACAACTAAACCCACAAAAGAATGGACTGCTGTGGTTCTCCCAGTTTGGCACAGGCAGAACACAAAGCTCTCATCCTGGAGGAGCAACTTGGAGCTAAGTGAAACAGTGTTTCATTCCTTAAAATGATGTCAACTGACATTTTGATGTCACTTGACTTTAACACCATTAATGGAGCGAGACAGCAGATATTCTGTATGAGATCAAACCTGTCAGCATGTTTACGCAAAAATAAAGAAAGAAATTAGCAGATAAATACCGAAACCGTAATATCCAAAAAGTCAGGTGAGGTCAGAAACATGCATCACAGGATGTCGTTGCATTTCCAGTTTTGCTTGAAACATGTTACTGGTAACTTTGCTTCTCTTACCCTTGCGGTTCTCTCTCCGGGAGAGAGAGAGAGAGAGAGAGAGAGAGAAACAAGAGGAAGACTGCATGATTAAACTCACTAACTTAATGTGTCATCCAGACAACTGTACACATAAACTAGACAAACTGAACTGTAAGAAACACCATAATCCAGTGTTTCTCAACCCAATCCATGGGAACCGACAGATGGTCCCTGTTTTTGCTCCTGCCCAGCTTCCTGCCAGGGTTCTCTAGCAGGGGTCCCTGTAGGCCGGTTTGAGAAACACTGCCCTAAGTCCTTGTAACTTGATTATTAGGACACACTTATGTCCCTGGCTGCAGACACGGCGCATCACTGATCCAGATTCTGCCAAAAGCCCACTAAGACCTTCCCAATGGTAGCAGACCAGACGTCCAATCCAGGGGCAGAAGACTGTGATGGCTTAATTAAATGAGTCAATGGAACGCTCCTCCTTGCAATTAGAAGTCCTGCATCCCTGAACATAGCAGAATTTACCAGTTTGTGATGCAAGCATGTGGGTGAATTTACCTTCAACCAATGGAGTGTTTAGCAGAGTGAAGACAGATCATGTGTGTGACATCAATATGAAGGTGTACATAACTATTGTAAACAATGAAAAATACATAAGGACAAATAAACGTGCATTTGCTTACAATTTACTAGAGATACTAAAGTACAATAATGTTTCTGCAACCTCATTTCTATGAAGGCTTGTTTAACAACAAAATTAATATCATTGTATCATAGAAGATCTTCACCAAATTATCTTTCACAAGCCAAGAGAGGTATATGAGTACTGATTCCTATTATTAGTTTAATTTTTAAAACTTCTAAATCAGACTATTAAAGGCTTAAATGGTGGAGCCCCCGTAGAACTGGCTTGATACCAGTGGGAACCCCCTAAGCACCCGGCCAACTGGAAGGCTCCTCCTCCACCTGCCAGACCCTGGTTATGCTCACCAACCACGTGTCCTCATGGAGACACAAAAGACCCAAAGAGAACTTCACAAAGAGGATACCAGGCCACAGACAGGCCTGCCTGAAAATGTAACACCCAAAACTGTTTGCAAAGTGGATCCTGAAAAGCAGGGTTATCCTTATTATTGGCTGTCTAGGTCAGGTCTCTCTTATAAAAGACATTTTAAATCTCACTGGGATTAACCAGGTTAAATAAACGTCAAGGAAATAACCCCAATACGAATCATCCTAAAATTTCATAAATAAAATACACCTAATGCTATAGCGAATATAACGCTTATAACGAATACATACGTTTAAAATGTTACTTAGAATTATAAACTACACATATTCCTTACAGTTAAGTCGCCAATAGGTCGCCCAATAAGGTTATTTATTGAGAACAGCACCTCACCTTGCACCCCTGTGATGGCGACGGGCACCCCCTGCATCTGCACCCCTGCTCCAAGACTGGCGATGTTCAGGGTCTGGATGTTGGGTCCGGGGCTGAGCTGCGCTGCGTTCAGTGTGATCGGCGTCCCACTCAGGGTGATGGGGGCGATCTGCGCAAACGCGGCTCCGCCGGCGTTTGAAGTGACCGGGGTTAACGCCAGCTGCTGGGGGACCCCAGCGCCCTGCAATTGCACGTTCGGGATGTTCTGGACCTGCACTGTCTGCCAGCTTAGTTGCCCGGAAGGGGTTAAGGTCGGGGCCCGAATGAGCACCTGCGCCGGGCTCTGCAGCGCCTGCAGCTGCGGAATGGTGTGTATGGTCTGGCCAGGCTGCAACTGGATCGCCTGTGGCTGGAGACCCTGGACTAGCTGCTGCTGAGGCGGGTGTACCTGGATCTGCTGCAGGACGGGCTGCCCCACGATCTGGACCTGCTGAATTTGAGCCGGCTGGTCCTGCGCCGCCTGGATTCCGTTCGTCTGAATTTGACCCGGACCGTCCGCATCAGCGGGCTGGCCTTTTTGCACGGCAGCACCCGATCCAGAAAGGGTCGCATTAAAGTCGGGCGTATCGCTGTCGGGAGTATTCCCGGTACAGGTGGTCGCAGTAGACTCCACCGCCGTGTTACCAGCGCCCGAAATGGGCGTGGACACCAGCTGAGTACCGTTGGAAACCCCGCCGTCTGTAGGCTGAGCCAACTGGACTGACCCTCCCCCTGCCGCCACAGCGTTAATCACGGGCAGTGCCAGCGTGACTCCGCCTATGTTGATAGGCAGCGTGGTCACCATCTGAGTTTGGGCGCCCTGGATCGCCTGCAGCTGCAGAGGGAAGGACACCCCCGGTCGAATCTGAAGGGGAACCGCCGCGTTCGCCGCGTTCTGAGCGACGATGTTAGTGGCCATGGCGCCCCGGTTCGGAGCTGCGAGGATCACTTGGTTATTTCCCGCGGGGATGAGCTGAATCTGATCGGGCTGCACGTTCACCGCGGCCGCGTTTGCCGTGTTTAACTGGATCTGCTGGCCATCTGCGGTCTGAATGTGCGGTATTACTTGATACTGAATACTGCCTGTGGGATTGGGCATGTTCTGAACTTGGAAGATTTGGTACTGCTGCTGTCCTCCCAGCGCATTGCTCAGGCCGGTCGCTTTAACTCTCTTGCCCGGGGTCCCGTCGTTGCTACCGGTGGTGCTACTGCCGCTCTGTGCAGCGTTATCCTTAGACCCAGAGGGCGACGTGGCCACTATCTGCCACCCGCTGCCCGCAAGCTGCGCGGAGACGAGTTCGAGCTGCTGCGGGTGGTTCTGGAGCTGGACGAGACCCTGGTTCGGGTCGATTATGAACTGCTGCTGTCCCGCGAGCTGTCCTTCGCCGCCGATCTTGCTACATGTGGCAGCGAGAAGCGCAAGGGGAGACGGCTGTGCATCCTATCGACACGGAAAAATAAAAAAAAATTAAGAAACACGCACATAGCAAAATGTGGGCGGACTCACAGGAAGAGAGTGGGTGTGTGGATAACATGTTCAGCAAAGAATAAAAAAGCTATACTTAAAATAGTGTTGGTGGCAGATATCTAGCAAGCTATTAAAGCCGTTAACAATGCATTTTTATCTCGCAAGAGATTTCACCCAGCACAGTTTCACTGATAAATAATTCGGTTATATTGAACAGAAATAAGATTGTTTAGGTAATCGTTATTTGTTGTTGCAACATGTCCACAGACGCCCTCCTCCTTCATCTGAACTCGCCGTTTGCTGTATTTCTATTGTTACAACAATAAGTGAGGTGCTGTTTACGCTACGCTTCGGCTGCAAACTTCACTGCTGAGCGACGCACGAATCGAGCCAGTAAATCGGGCAATAGTTAAAACTACCTGCAAATTAAGTTCAAACGGTGACACGTCGCGTTATTTCGTGCATTTAAAATCGGGGTGTCTTGATGGCGAAAAGGGGGGTGGGGGGCGATCGACGTCAAGTTAGCCGCGATGACAGTCTGGTTTACCTGTGAACCTGAAGTTTTGCCTTTATTACCATAATCACCGCCAGACGCCTTCCCCTCATCTGTCGCCATCGCTTCCTTCTTTTTATCTGGAAAAAATAAAAGTTTGAAAATGAGATTAATGAATATTATGCACCCTTCGGGGAAAACTATAGACTGGAAAGTGAATATCAGTCATTTTGTCGCTTGACATTGTAACCTACATAACAAAACATATGAAAACGCGTGGTTGCAAAGCCGATCCAATGGATACGAAGTAAAGGTTAACACCCCAAAAGAGGCTGTCTCTTTCACATATTGCCCACATACCAGGTCAAATGAAAAATAGTAAAGAAATGGAAATAGTATTCAAAAAAATCTTTCAAGGGGTTAGCTAAGTGGCAGAAAGAAGGAGGGGTGGAGACGGATGGGAGGGGGTAACGTACCACTCATCCTGCATTAATAAGATCGGAGAGGAGTTGTTTAAGAAAAAAGGCCGGACGGTATGGAATCAGAGGCTGGCTGAAGCCCGGAGAAGGACGGCCTATTTTTTTCCACGAATGGCTACTGCTAGGCTGTGGCGTAGCTCCTCCGACCGCTAAGGTTTCTCTCCCTGACTAGGGGATCCTCCCGTCAGGAAGGGCGGTGCCAAATCCGAGCGCGATCAACCCCCTAGAATAACGGTGCAAAGAAGACATATCCGGCCTCTTCAGCCTCCGAGCGCGTCGCTGCTATAGTTCCGTTCATCGTATTTTGTTCCTGTATGCGAACATTGCTAATTTGTATCCAATCGAAGTTACAAAAAAACTGTCCCCGTCTGAAGACCAGCCCATTCATATTTAAACATCTGACGAAAATCAACGCCTCTTCACGCCCCCTTTGGAAACCTTGCAACCTCACGGCACCTTGCAGTGCTATTTGTTGCAATTCTCTGTCAAGTACCGCGTTGATATTTTTCTTATATATAAAGCTGAGTGTAAAATCATTTATACCCAATGTATTAAAAATATTTTTTTTGTAGGCGGGCTTGCCTCCCTTTGCTTTTGCACGGCGTAGAAGAGCCCTCTATATCGAGGGTTGATATGGGAATTGTATTTGGTGAGCGGTCGTTTTCAAAAACCGATTAAATCGCCAAGGACTACAGTTCCCAGATTACCGGGCGCCCGATACGCTCGGCGTGGTAGTCATGCTTGCTTGCGGAGAAAAGCAAAGGGCGGTAACTCGCTTCATGTGGGGGCAGGGCGAGTGGAAACAGGAGTGGGCAGTGTGATCAGCAGCTTCCACCCGTGAAAAGTCGCGGTTTTGGTGTATTTTTCACAGAATGAAAGACGGCAGTTCATCTTCTGATAGAGAGTAGGACGCGTCCGCTGATTTGTTGTAGAATAAGAAGGTTTGAGGCGCTGATTTGGTAGCTTAGTTGAGACTAATCTTCCTGAAGTGAATTATTTGGTTGACACTTAAATTAATGCATGAAATATTTTAATGAAACTTGATATATACATTTAAATGCCACATTATTTAAATGGTTTTGAGCATTCTTATAACATGTGCAACATAAAAATTGTTAAATTATTATAATATCACAGTGTTTTGGTAACACAGGAAGTCATGGGTATAAGAGACAAGCGATCGAAGATGAAAGGGATTCATGACAACCAGTGCCATAAAAGTAATCAATAAATGAGGTCTGAATGTGGCTAGGTGTACACGGATACACAACGGTTACCTTCTGCTGTTAGGAAGGTGCAGCAGCTTACAAACCTTGTAAATCCTGTCATTAATGTTGACACATACACATGGAAAATGGTTAATCAGCCGCCATGGCAACACTGAGCCCTAGCTGGTGAATTCAATTTGTTGCCAGAATGGGAGTCCACCTATGAGGTAACCATTTGCTGAGAAATTCAGATTTAAAGTTTTCACCCTGAGATGTGGCACCATCACCTTTCATTGAGAAATTAGGGGGTTCGTCTCTGTGAGGAACAAGCTGTTCATGTGAAGCCCTTTGATGAGGCGAGCCGGACAAGTAACACATTCCTTGTGTATAAAGGAAGCCCCAATTAATATTAACGAACCAGGTGCACCTTTCAAATGTCTATTGATATGGAAATGACCCATAGCATTGGCTTCTTAGATTACAGAGGACTCAAAATGATGGGAAATTGGTGAAAAGTAGTCTTGGCACTAACTAGATTCTCATCCTAAGTGTTTTTTATTGTGACAAACAAAATTGTCAGCACCATCAAACTAGTGATGAAATTTCAGATTTCGTTCCTGTTGTCTTTTTAAACTATTTATTCTTTTTTTCTAGTTGCTACCATCCTTCCATTTAATGCAACTGTCCCTCAAGATCTAGGAAAGAAGATCCCATTTAGTCTTTTTTTGCCAGTATACCTTGTGAAATCCAAAACAAAAATCGAATTAACTCATGTATTGATTGGTAAAGATACAAACTCAATGAAGTTTACATTTGTTCATTTTTTAACAAATGCTTTTATCCAAAGAGCCATACAAGTCAGCTTTGGGTCAGAGATGAGAGTAAGCCAGCATCCAAGGCCCCTGGTGTAGTTGGAGTTAAGAGCCTTACTCAAGGGCAGACATGATTACTCTGTGAGGCAAGGGACTGGAATGCAACAGCTTCCAGAAATGGGCTTCCTAACCCGCACAAAACCATGGTTCATTTGTTATTTTATCCACTGAGTATGTAATATTTATTAAATGTTGAAATTTAATAATCAATCTTGCTTAAATAGGCCCACATTAATGTCGCCAGCCCTTGGTACCTTATCCAGTGGGCGACATTTTAGTACCAATAACAAATCATCCGCATTTCAATGTTCTGTCCAACATCTGCGTTTTTGATGTCGCTTGAGACACGACGGTTAAACGATTCAAATGTCACATGAGTGGAAGTTTTAATTATTCGGTTTCAGAAGTCAAACTAGTGGGAAGTGAGGCCAAGTAAAACGAGAAGCTTGAAAAAATTAGCTAAAAAAACATAGGAAGCGGGTAAACGCAAATTAAATTATTCAGTAATACAATCTCCAAACAAGATCCATTAATTTATTAAATGAAGGACATTATGAATATGTTATGAATGGAAGCATCGTCTGCTGTAACTAATTTTGTAAAGATGCGACATTGAACGTGGGCCATGTCTTCGAACTGTCTTCGAAAGACGATTACATGATAAAATGCTACGGCACTCGCACCATGTGGCCAAAAAAATAAATAAAATAAAACCCTGGTTTTGGGAAATAAAACCCTGCTCGCGTAAGAGCCTGTAGGACTGGAGACTAGTCTGCGCACCCAGTATAATTAGAAACTATTGCCCCCCACGGTCTCTGATCAGAGGTTGTTGCTAAGCAACAAAGAAGAACTGCGGTTACACTCGCAGTTAGAGTCTCGGTCTAATGAAATGAAAAGTTTAAGCAAATTCACAATTGAGCCGATTGATCAGTTAACAGTAGCTGACACTGCCCTACCATGTATATGGACACACCGATGTAATCTGACCTTTAATGCAATGTTTTGTTTACCGATTTGCCCTACATGTTATATCATAACTTAATAAAACGTTAATAGAAGATTCCCACACACACAAATAATAATCAAGTAAACAATGATGAAATAAGGAAATAAACGTATCCAAAAAATAAATAATTGAATTTCGTGTAACGTTCTATTTCTTAATTAATAAACTAATTGCAAACAGGGAGGGATCTATGGTCAAAAAAAGCCAAAATACGGGTTTATACTTGTTTATTAAAAAATGATTTCGAAATTAACCAAAGGAATGGGAAACGGGTACTGAAAATGGGGGAAAAAACTATCACTCATAAAGAGCGGTTATAAGTAGGATTTACGAGTAAATTATTTTCACAAGAAATCTTTATACGCTCCACAACAATGCCCCCATGCGGCCGCAAGAAAACGAACATTTATTTGGTGATTAATGCGATACAGAAACCTAGTTAAATATGAGTTGTCCTTCTTCAGCTGCAAAATCTAATTTTATCGCCGTTACAATTAACACTATTTGGCTTTGGTTGAGTGCCTCTAATACATTTTAAACGTGGCAAATTATTAATATTTTATACAGGGTTCTCAATATTAGGCTTTAAGGAAACAATTTCTGTTTAAATTATTTAACATGTTTAGTACAAGTAACGGGAAAACACGGATCTTATAATGTTCACGGAAAGAGTCTTACAACCATCTTTTTTTCCTGCCATCTATTCCATGCCTATTCAACTATGCAGCGTCGGTGCGAAGTGGAATGCTGTCAGAAAATAGGCCTAAAAGTTATTCTACAGGCAGATACATTCAGATATTTAAGTACTGGATTGTTTAGGTTTGTAGATAATATAAGACATTGATAGTTATTTAATAAGATTTTAAATCAAGGCTTTAAAACATGTAATGCAGTGATTCTAAAATTAATAGAGATAATACCTTTGACCACCTGAGGAGGGCACTCCGCTGTCTCTTTAATTGAGTGAAAATAACTCACTCGCTGAAGACAGGCACAATTTAAGTACAATTTAAGGACAAGTGGAGTCGTCCTTTGATGTGTAGTAATAAAGAGCCAGGTCTTCCTTTTAGTAATAAAGAGTGTCTAAATGTTCGGAATATTTGGTAGACAGTTTAAATGTAAATATGCGCGTTAATAACCATCAAAATCGTATGAAGTTTAAAATAGTGAAAATGCAAACAGACCAATTTAAACTAGTTTAAATGCAAAAACTATGAATATAATAGTTCGTACTGGAAGTTAACGGCATGTAGGGATCCTGTTTAAAAATGTAAGTGATTTTCCGTTAGTGATGCGCATATTGAAATCTGCACCTGTCGTGTCTAGGCAGATGTTTAAGCTTATGGGGATCATTATGAAGTTAAAGTACATAAAATAATAAATTGCTTGTGTAAGAATTTATAAATACAAATAAAGCCACTAACTACGTGTATTTTGCTCGCGCCTCTGACCCGAATTTTGCTTGATGTACGAGGTAATTATCACGAGGGGTCTGACCGTTTCCAAATATATTAAATTCCTGCAACTATGGAAAACTAGCGCTATATGTGAAGTGCCGCATCATAGCCTAACAGTATAGAAAGGCAAGAAATCGATACATTGATGGTAAGTAATGTATTTGAAAGATTCTAAGTATACTTTGTACCCAAAGTGTTGATGGGTGAAAAACTGCTCTTTCATTTAGCAGTTGACATCAGCGTGGGTTTCTGACAATGGCGCAGTACATATTTAGTTGAAGAGTCTAACTGGTGCAGTGCCTTTTTGTAAGTTCAGGATCTTGTACAATATCCGAGTTTTCCTTTTGATAATAGGTTAAAAAATAAACGCTGACTCACAGGAGCGACATAGGCCTAGATAAATCCCTACAATGAAAACATTTTTAAAAGGCTAATTTGTCACGTCATGCATTTTATTGTTAAAAAGATTGTCAGTAGGTGGCCGTTGGATTAAATTCCCAAGCGTGTTGAGACTGGAATAGATATACCGTGCCTTGCAGCTGAAGAGTAGTTTATAACAGGTAAAGGACGCTGATGAAAACTGTTTAAATGAAAAAATGCACAACTGGAAATACAAATAGTCCTATGGCTCGATGAATTTAAAGGGCATTTGTGTTAAAATAAAAAATATATAGTTTTGTAAGGTGATTAGACAATCAGACGATAGGCCGGAGTACACCAGCCCCTTGTTCAGGTGCCCGGCAGAGAGACGGCATATTAATATTCTGCATCTCTGCATCAGACAGTAAACCCACAGCAGCTGAAATATTTTCCTTTTTTGGTGGGGGGGGGGGGCAATATGTGGGAAACTGACCCAGAAACACTGAGATGATTGTTTGTGCACTAAGAGTTTGAGGGGGGTTGCCCGCCCCCCGAGAGGGGAACATGCCCTCGCGACTCCAATGAAACCCCTCTGGGGCTTGCTGGCCACTTGTTTCTGAAGAGCAGGTTAATCCCACTTAATAACCCTCAGATGCGACTGATGGTGCCCTTGTGCCATAACACCGTGGGCCGTCGGTGGGGGAACGACGGCGTCGCCCGTAAATGATGCGCAGGAAAACCATGGAGTGTTACCGCTGTCACTTCAGCCCCTCTTTGTGACGTCGTGTGCGCAGTAATACATTTCGTGACCAGGATACGTTTATTTTGCTTTATATGCCTTTTTTGGTTAATTAGCATCAAAACTAATTTCAGCAAAAAGTTGTAAAATGACAGTTTAAAGAATGGTTTCTTAAGCATTTTGCAATTCTGTTAGTTACCTGGACATTAAAAAAACCTGTTTTCTTTATATTTCGCGGAAGAAGTCACGACAAAAATGTTCGTATCTGTTCGATTTTTTGATTCCGTACTCCAAGAATCATTAGGATGAAACAGACCAAATACATCACTGTGTGTGCGTCTGATTGTCGGTCAGCAATTTCTCCTCATCGTTTTAACCCTAACTTTAAGGTTGACCTGAGTTGTCATTCGACTTCGGTTGACAGTTTGTTAGCCAGTCCCACGGTTTTAAAGCACACCACATTATTCAAGCACGATCCGATCAAAGTTTCTTTGATACTGTTATGGTGACTTGTAGCCAGTAACGGTCCAAACTAATTTTGCGCCCTAGGCGAGCATCACCAATGGCGCCCCCCACCCCTCCGTTATAGGCAAAGTGTAATTGGCTGACAAGTCAGCGCCCCCTCAAGAGTTAGCACCCTAGTCGGCCTCCTACGTCGCCTATACGATATACCGGCCCTCGGATACAGTCCCACATATGTAATACGCGGTGGCCTCATAGGAAAGTTACGTATCATTATTATTATTACTACTACTGCTTAATAGGCTTTGCTAAGCAGGTAAATTCGTGTGGGCTTGTTCTTTTCATATTAAGACACATTAATGCCAACTAGTTTTAAGAATAGTGGAATGTTACACTTTTTTTCTTCCTCCGTTTGTGGCGCCCTCTGGATGGATGGCACCCTTAGCATTTGCCTATATTGCCTATGTCATCTAAATTTATAAACTAATCAATGTCAGGTTTCTTAATTGTAAACTAAATACTTCTTCGGGACTGAGACATATTATACCATGTTGTTGTTTTTAACATACTACACTGTGGAGAAAGACTATGTATGACCACTATATACATGAAAGGAAATTTTCCGTTATGGCACCATCTTAGGAATAGAAGACAACTTATTCTTTGAGTGTCCAGAATACCAGGTACAGTTCTTAAAAACGAATAAACTTTTCGTAAAGTATCCGAATCTATGTGCTAATATAAAGCTGTGTAAACATAATAAGCACAGCGCAAAGGCATTGGATGAGCCACTACGGCCTTGCACACGCTCACACACTAAGGGCAGCTCCGACTCAGCAGTTCACATAACTACAGGTCTTCGAGCTGTGGGAAAAAAAACGGAGTACGTAGAGAAATCCCAGGTAAACACTGGTGGCGTGAGGCTAGCGCTTAGCCAACGACCTGCAGTCAAAAATACCAGTTTAATTCATCGTAAAAACTATGTAAAACTGGTTTCTTTACGGTGATTTACGTAGCTGGCGTCTTTGCTGGGGGAATTAATAAACAGAAGCAAAGTACGTGAAAACACTAAAGAAAGACAAAACATGCTGAGAACGACTACAGTCAGCGGGGAACTCAAAATTGACTTTTAAAACTGATGATTCAGCGTTTATTTGGAACGCATGACGTTGTATTTATGGCAAATGTCCCTATGTGCCAAGAAATGTCACTATGGCATAACAACGTCTGATTTACATTGTTTACATTATAGCTTATAAGTGAAATAAACTATTTCCTGCGTTTCTTCATTGTGAAATATAGAAGCACTGCCTCTCTCTTCTAAGTTGAAAAAATAAAAAAGAACGCCTGTAATTGCGAATGAATAATTGGACAGAGCGCACCATTAGTGAGAAATGTTTGTCGACAGGAAGACACAGGCATTGTGCTTTATTAATCCAGGATGGTGTATGCATTATTCACGTATGATGGATTAAACCGTGATCGAAATTATGCACTTAAGATTTGTGTCTGTGTATGTTAAAATTTCGGGCTTTTGAGATAAGTGGGGTTGCGGTTGTATTGAAACCTCAGACGCACCGTTGGGTATTAAAATGAGTGCTGTGAGTTGGCCAGTGGCCACGATTATGATGCCGAGAGGGTTCATTCCAGCTCTCTGCCTTCTGTCAAAGTCTGGCTTATCTTTTTAAATGCTAAAATAGGAGCGCAGTCTGGGTGTGACCTTTTGGCTACAGCGAAGGCTGTTATGTAACAGGCGTCAGCTTCACTTCCAGCGTCTCGCCGAACACAACCACCTACAGCGATCATTGATGACTTTTGCTGTGTACGCTTTTATGTATTCGGTAACGTTTTACATTAACTACATTTTAATAAAGCCTTTATAATGCATTCGTAGAACATTCCGTGCACCACAGAAGTGTACTTTAACATCTAACATCCTAACATACATTAAAAGCTTTAGTATACATTCATAACAAACAATATACGGTTATAATGTATGTTATTATCATATAACGTTTGTTATTAATGTAGGCCTATTTTAAAGCTGTTAAGGTGTTAGGATGTTGAGGCATACTTCCATGCTGCTTTTGAATATTCTAAAAATTCATTATGAACACATTATGAAGGTGCAGTTAATTATACATTAATATAATTATTTATTATATTATTTATTAATATATATTATATTATTATTTATATAATACATGTGTGTAAATGTCGCGGATGTAGAGGGGTGCACGCATTGAAGGTTGCTGTAGCCGTGCCTTATTGAGAACAGTGCTGCGTCAAGCGGTTACTTACTACATTTTGAGTGACAGGGTCTGAATGTGCGCATTTTTAACAAGCTTGTAAATTAAGCGCCCTGTCAAATTTTGGAGATACGTACGAAAAGCCGTCTCGATCCAGTCAGTTTTAATATAAATCGTCTAATTTCTAAACGAAAATTTAACTTGCAGAAAAATTGTAGGATACCTGGCGTTGTGTTAATGGGAGAGGTAAGTATTCCAAGAGGTGTGGCGCGTTAAGCTTGTCATACGTAAGATTTATGGAAACTTTTAAGTGCTCCAGAGTAAGTGCATGCTACTGTATAAATAGTCTATGTTTATTCTTACTAAAATACAGGTCTTTACTCACACCTCATGGCCATAGAAGGACAGGGATAGGCTATAGATTAACCTTTAAACCACGATACACGTTGTAGGCTATGTAACACATTTTCGAAAGGTCCAAACAAATAAGCTCCTGAATAAATAGAATAATTACGCCACGTGACCACGGGCTGGTTTTGAAGTTCCCATACATTTAATAACCAGGAACCAGCAGAAGTATTTAGAACATCGCAGGTGTGTCGCTGTTATGGTGCGCAGACAGGAGATAAGATCACACACCCAGAGAGGGGACGATTTTCTGCCCGGGCGACAATGAGCGTTGTGTCTGGCTGACGTAAAGCGCCAGGAATGACTGCAGCTTTGTTGCTCGTCGGCATATTTCCGTTCCTGAATAAGAGCTGCTGTCGGACATGGTTGAAGGTTAAATTACAGCGCTTTCATTTTCCCATTATGTCACGAGTGCGGTCTTAAACAGGGGAGTCGAATCGGGACAACATTGCTGTAATTGCAATTACGTCTCGCTCTTAATTCAATTTGCCTAGTGAAAATTAAATGAGTACTAAACTTCCCCATTAAACTTAATTGCTATCCATTCATTTCCATAAGCCGGGGTGCCACCAGGGGGAAAGCCTGATCATAAATCTGGCTCCTTTAATAACACACCTAGTTAAGGTGCGCGTTGTTCTCGTTCATTAACGGGACGACCGCAGAATCACACGTACTGCGGACGGACGTAGCGATAGAGAAGTCGCCACGCGTTTATGACCTCCTTCAGAACTAAAATAAAGAAATAAACACCTACAGACCTACATATATCTTCTATGGCGACAATTACGGAAAATGAAGCAATACTCTTGAAATGTTGGGTAACGGCACAGTTCGCATTAAACGTGCATACAGTTAAAAACAACATTCAGGATGCTACATTATAATTGCACTTAAATCTCACAGAATCAATTAACATTTTTAAAAGAAAAATGTCCCACGGATCGCTAGTAGTGTGTTTGCGGCTCTTACTAGTTCGCCTTGCGTAAAACCGCTGGTCGAGGTGGATAATAATTATACTTAATTTCAGATTAAACCAAGTAATAAGCGGATGTGGTGGGAAAGGGGGGGTGGTTCACAGAGGTTTAACGGAAACCTCAGCCTTCACAAAGCACCGAGTAAAGAAACTAAATTGGACCTCGCAGACTTATCGCTCTGCCCAATTACTCCCGCGGTGAGATCATTAAGTCAATTAGTTTAAGATCAAACGGCCTCAGGCCACAATGAAACCCTGTGTAGGGGGAAAGGCTTCAAAAGCATACCCTGCCCCCCCTTCAGTTCCCCCTTCTCCCTCCAAAATAAAAGCTCGACAGGCCAGCTCAGGTGGGGGTTTGTCCATTAGACGCCTTTTAGCTGCAGGCTAAGGTAAGGTTAGCTAATTGTGGTTGGGAACAAAACTCACCCATGGTCAGGATCAGACTTGCTTGAGGACTTAAGACGCTGCAAGTTTAAATGTACCGCTGGGCTACAGGCAAAGTGGTTTTAAACACACACACACAAAGAAAATACATGGGAACATGAGGAGGGACGCCTGGCCGAGACTGGACTCTGTAAAGGAGATTAAAGAACGATCCGGCAGGTGGTTTCCCGCAGAGTGATTCGCATGGGTCTGGGCTGTACACATTTATACATGGGTACAGCAGCAGTTTCCTGACTGGTGCTGGGTTTCCCTAAAAGCTCCCGTTACCAACTTACATAGTAGAAACCAATCAGTTGCCTGGTTCCGACTATGCAAGTTGTTAACGCTGTTAGCAAGTATGCTTTTGGGAAACGTACCCCAGGTCGTGAGGATGGAGCTTTTCAATTGCCACACGGAAATAAACCCTTCTCGAGATCAAATGAGTATAAAGCAGACGCTGGAGGACTGACAAAACCTCATCTGAGAATAAGTACATGAAGGCTAAAGAAGGGACGCCGGGGTGGGACGAGTGGGACAGGGGTTGTAAAATATTTGGAACATAACTGGATAAGCCTGGGTTGGGGGTCCAATATCTCTAGTAGCGCCCTAAATAAAGGCATTTCTCTCTTGTGTTTCTGCATAAATTGGAGAGGGATCAATTTCAGCCAGCGTCAGCGTCGTGGAGCCTCTCAAAACGTGGCTTTGTGCCCCCCCCCCGAACAGCACCCACCAAGGACACCATTTTAAAAAAAATTATTTTATTTTTTAATGAAAACATTCATCATGAAGTAAATGAAAACATCTAGGATATTTAATGTTAACCATCCCCCGCCCCCCGGTTGGCAACTGAACTGCCGATTAGCCCTGTATAATACGGGATCATCTCACACAACCCATCCCCCCCAATCTCCCCCCCACCCCCCCCCTCGCCGCCCTGGCGGGGCCGGGCAGGTGTCCACGCGTCGCGCCGGGCGTGTGAATGCCTAACTAGTTGT
>JAAGVU020000045.1:2913245-2949148 GCA_011763525.2 Mormyrus iriodes | reverse complement strand
TCCCCCCTATCCCTCTTTAATACGGGGTACCCTCCCCAAACCCACCCCCCCTCACCCCCCCCCCCCCCCCCATTTGAAGGGCCTCAGTGTCACATGGTTTTAATGTGTCCATCCTTTGAAGGTTTACATAAACAAGTGCTGTTTCCAAAGATTCCTTGCAAATACCTCAGCTTCCCCCACCCCACTTCACCTGACACGTGTTTTCAGGGGACATCTTCAAAGAGTTGGTAAGGTCAGTAGGAGCTCTGTTCTCCCAGGATGACAGCCCCTCCGACCAATCATAAGACATCTTCACGAAGGCAAACACAGGTGCCTTTTCATACCGTTTATCATGAGTTAAAACATTCAGAATTAGCTGCAGTTAGCAATAATGATCAAACAATGAAATATTACTGCCTCAATAACAATATTTAGATAATGCAATTCACATAGGACATCAAAACTCTATATGATCCTCAGTATCCACTACTAATGGTAAAGAAAACATTAAAGTCAGCATAATACCTACATCAGTCAGTACAAATAATTTAATAAAAATAATGAAAGCAAATATAAAAAGTATGAGTCCTGCCCTGGTTATAATATGAAAGCTTAGGACATCCAAAGAATGACCCTGAAAGGCAAGATAGAAAACATGATGGTTTAGAAATGAATTCCTGCATTCTGTATTTCATGCTAAGCTGTCAAGGAAGATATTAATACTTATAAGTATATGGCTGCATAAACACTTATGTTAACTTAAAATTTATGTTTTAAGCTTAAATCCCAATACGATTACTGATATTGTACCTCTGAATATGCTGTCACAGCTACCTAAACACCCAGACACCAGGTTGCCAAAAACCTTCGCGGCAGATTAAAGCTTTTTTTTACTTGGGTTTATTTAATTCCTATTCGGTTTACCAAGCAGGGTAGAAGCAAAACAGCACTAGATCCGGCAGGTGAGGAGGACGTCCTGTAGAGAAAGCTTTCAACCTCTGCCCCGATCTCAGAGCCTTCTGGAAACCCATCAAAATAACAATAAGAGAAGTGATGCACAGCAAAGCAGAGTCCCCCCCCCCCCAAACAGCTCATATTAGCACCTGATTTCCTCTTCAATGAGAGACTTAACTGATGTGAGGAGTTTAGGATCTATGCAGTAGTGGAAAACAATGAGAGCTTTCAAAGTTAACTGCCTATTCAGATGTAAAAAAGAGGCATAATTATATAGTATTCACACGACACTTAAAGGTCTTTCATCTGAATCGCTGAAATGCAAAATAAATAAATAGATAAAAAGCTAACGCAAAAGGCTGCCCGTGCTGCTATTTGTTTCACAGTGGTAAACTGGGCTTGCTACATGATCAATTGTGAAGCGGAAGGATGGATGAAAACCTCGTCCATTCAGCATCCACTACTGGGGAAAGAGGTTGCGACCTCCATTTCGGTCCATCGGCAAACAGGATACGGATGGATTTCGGGGCACCGTCTGTCAGTTGGGCCGCCATGGCGACGTTCCACTCATGAGGGTTGCAGCTATGCTTGGGGAGTTAGCCTTTCATAACATCATGCAAACAGGTCCTGTGTCCTGCTGTGTAATAAAAACGTGTTCTATTTCAACCACAACAAACCTCTGGAAGCAATGGCATAGGGCATAGGAGAGACCTTGATATCTAGGGGAGAGAACACAATGATTTAAACGTAAAGTTCTTTTTTTTGTGAGAGATGAATAAAGCCAAGTTAGATTTCGGGGGCTACACGCCCCTCCCCCCATCCCTGTTTGGAAGATTTGACTCCACACACATGACATGTTTCATTGACAGCACTGATGACAAAGCACAGGCTTCTGAGTTAGTGCATCATAATACAGCCAGATCCAATATAGACATGTTTAAAAGGGTTTTTTTTATATATAGGCCCAGCCAAACGGCATGTTCAGCCATCCTGAGATCCTTGTTTCAAAAAGATCACAGTGTTACTATGATCAAAGGAATTATATAGAGACTCTTTTAAATTGTAATAGAATCAGTTTGTGACTTTGTAAGCCCACAAAAGCACAGAAACAGCATGCATTCCACGGCAAACCTGTGAGTGAAGAAAGTCCATTAGGATTTAATATTTCAAAATAGCTGTACTGACCCAATACTCCATAGGAATTTCATCAATGCAAAGACTGATATAGTTTGACTATTAAAAATGTCAATGAAACTAAACAGCAACAAACATCCCTTCATAACAAGTCTGAGATAAAAGGCACATGCAAATTTTGAGTAAGTTTTCCAGAAAGCTCCACCCACTAGACTCTGCTCCCTCCCTTTCTCTCCTCTCTAAACTCCACCCACAACCTCCAGAGACTGCACACAGGTCAGATATTATGGTAAACCAGGCAAGGGGGCGCTCTCATGGAATTTTGCAGGTCAGGAAACCTTTGGATGTTCTCAAGCAAAATACACTTAATTTTAACCACAGTCAAGGTAATCTGCAACCCACTGGCAGCAGCATGCAACTTTATTAATTGTAATTAAGTTCAATTCTAGGTACAGGTGCAGACAGGAGGCCCCACAATGCCAAATACCAAGTAATTGTTTACAATATGGACAACATTTTTATGTAACAATGTATTACTGCCAAATATAAAGAGCTCCAAAGCAAATAAATAAATAACCAGACAAATAAATATACAGAAAAATGAATGAATGAAAATTAGCTCTAACCATATTTGAAAAACCTCAACAAGAGATTTGGTGATGCATAACTGACATCAGTTTGATAACAATATTGTCAGCAGTGGAATATGTACAGATAAATCTGTCTTTGGATGCTTTGCCTTCATATACATTTTTCAAGCTGACGCCTTACACAGTGACAATGGGGTCAGGAATGGGATTTTCCGGAATGTGAATGCAAAGGAGAAAAAAACCCACTGTGCTTTGAGCGTCCTGAACGCAGAACACTTCTGAATGAATGACAAGGGTGCAATCTCTGAGAACCCTGCTGACTATAAGTCATGTCACCACCCCGTCCACCATCTTTACTAGCCACTGGCAGCTTCCTTAATCAATCAGGCAGCGTTTTTTGTAATCCGGATGTTTGACCTTGGTTCCTCGTCTGTACATGCGCGACCCTCAGCTTAGGATGGGCACAGGACATCTGGCAGGGCAGAAGATCTAGCAAAAGCAGCAGAGAAAGACTTATTATTACACTATTATTTGTTTTTTTTGTGGACAATGAGCAACAGGCGGAAATATCTGAAACATGTGATATACTGGCCTTGCAATACATTTTACACCTGCCCTTCAGCAATGGACAACATAGGGTTAGGCTTAGCGACAGCGTCAGGTGCACCCACTGTTGGCCATAGGTTCCCATTACAGCCCCCCCCATACCCCACCCCACTTGCCTGACAGGCAGAAGATAAGGGCCAAAAATAGCAGCGATGCAGCCTTGTGGCCACAGGTACATTATCTGAGTGCGCCACCTTGATAATTATCACAGGTAATTTGTCTCTCAAAGGCTTCCAAACAGACGTCCACCTTTGGAGTTTCCTTCAGATCAGATAAGAGCGTTTGAAGCAGGGGTCAGTCACAGTTCAAGACTGGGGGCAATCTGCCAGCCCGCCTGCTGGAAGTGTCATGCAGAACCTCTGTGTGTCCTGGACACAGCACATTCATACCTGTGAATGAACATTAAAATGTAAAATCAGGAGGCTTCTATTTTATATCAATTTCATTGCTTGCATCATACTCCAAATAATCAATGTTCAAGGTGATATATTGAATTACATAGTGACCTTCCTTTTGACTGGAGACATAATTGGTCTGTATATTACTGTACTTTTTTTTTTGTCTGCAAAATGTTTCATTTTCATTGTTATTTGTGTGTTCCCCTTCAGAATATGTTTCCAGATGTTTCCCAATTTGTTGACCAAACTCTGGATCTAGCACTTTTTTTAAATTTGTGTGAGAAAATGCAATAGTGATAAAAATGCATATTGATAAATGAAATTAATCACAAAGCTCAGTGCTGCTGTGCTGTTTGAGAATCAAACATGGAGGGTTAAGCACTGACCAGTAAATAACTCGCAGTAGGGACAGTAAGGCGTGTATCTGACATTGCAGGTGTCCATAGCTTCCTCCATTCTCCCTGCGGGAAAAGGTCATTACCGCTGGACTTTGAGGTTCTCTGTGGAAGGAACCGAGCTCAGGAGCAGCTTCTCACCACACCAAGTACCTGCTTCCTTGCACTTAGCTTCACAGCTGGTTATTTCACTGGATTGATGAACTTTGCTTAAGGGCATTAAGACAGACTTCACCCCCTACGGGATTTGAACCCGCAACCTGAAGGTCAAAGCGCTGCACCACCTGCTTGCTTGTGTGCAAATAAAACCATGCCTGAATGGCCCGAAATCACGCAAGATTGTTTTCAGTTTGGGGAGACACTCAAATCACTTGTTAGCCTTATAAAACAGTGTCAGGCTCCTGTCTTCTCTCCACAATCACTTCCTTACATTATGCATTATTTTCTGTTATCTGAGGTCCCCAATAACTGTGCTGAGGACACGTGCCAATCATTGGAGGAAGATTAAGTGGGACAGCCTCTGATTGGCTTCAATCAACAGAGCAACCCTGGTCTCAGGTCTCCTCTAAACCACTGCTGATTGGTCTGACTGATTGGACAATGTGCTGCTAAATATTGGCAAAGAGTTCTGCCAAAGTGAGAGCTGACGGGAAAACCTACTCCAGAGTCATTTACGGCGCTTGATTTGCCGAGATTGAGGTAACAAGTTTCATAAATTCAGTTAATGGAACAGATTTTTATAAATACCCATCACTGATTCCATTTTCTTTCAACAAGTCTATAAATCATGAATGATCAGTATCTTAAATTCAGGTTACCAAGTTAGCTGGTTGGTTAATTCTGCAAAACAAGCCAAAAAATGCCTCTTTGACACTGCAATGACAAAAAAACCTCAATTATTGCTCACAAACTGCTTTACTATTCTAAAATGTGCTCGTTCACAGCTACACGTTCAATTTGAAAAGCTAGTCAACGAGACACACTTTCCAGACCATTATGTCTGAGACTTTGACCCCCCCCCCCATAATGAAAAGGCACCAGAGGGACATGAAACAAGGAAATAAACAGGGGCCTTAATGTGCCAGTTTGTCTAACTGGGACTTTGAAGACAATGCTGACAGGGTGGGCGGCGGGGGGGGGGGGGTTCACGTAGTTCCCAGAAACACAGGAAGGTCGGTTTACAAGGCCCTAAGTGGTAGGTAGCTTACATCATAAACATCACCGGAGATAAAAAAAAAAAAGATAAAAAGATGAAGAGGAACCTGTTGCTAAGTGGCCCGCAAGATTTGACTTGCCCAGCAGGGCTTAGAAAAGAACATTTTTGACGCCAGTTTCTCCTCCGTCTGTCTGCATGCAAACTCATACTTTAGTCTCTAGCCAAGGGCTAGTGGTGCTTACTCGTGCGTTGAGGCTTTCACAACTGACGGTAAGGCGGACAAAATTATTGGTGACTAGCTGCTTTCTCATTTCATGTGGCAGGAGGCTGGGGAAACATGCTGTTTTCGGGGCCTTTACGGACAAGCCTGCTGTTTGTGCATTTCGCTTCGGGAGGTGCATCATCAGGATCGGATCTCTTGCGAAACTGGCCTGGCTGAGGGATGAACACCTGTCCTGGTTCCGGGGTCCCCCTGATAGCTTGACTCATCGTTGTTGACATGCCCGGCCGTTACAGGGCTTGGCACAATAGTATGCAGCAAGCTGCTATGCTACAAATACCTAGGGAGTTCCAATTTGAAGAGTTAATTTCAACTCTGATAAAAAAAAAAAAATCCAATGATATTATAACACAGAGGTGTGTTAATTAATTACTCCCACAGGGAAAAAAAAAGCTAATTATTGAAGCTCTATTACAGCGAATGTTTTGGCTTATTATACAGAGATAATTTATGTACAAAATTATTAATGTAGTGAAGTTAATTACAGGAGGAGAACGATTCTATTCTTTCACCACTGAAAATGGAAGTAGTGAATTCAGCAAAGTTAAAATTAACAAACATCATGAATAAATTTTAACAATACACATTAAAAAAAAACATGCATTTTTTTTAAATTCTCTTATTGGACATAAGGTTGCTCTCTGAAACGCAGTCCACGTGACGAGTCCAGAGCAGGGTGATTTACATTGAATACAAAAAAATGACTCAATGTGAACTTCTGGAGACACATTTCGAAATCCAGCAGCGTCAAAGAGTCGTCCTGACTGGCTGAAACAAGCCACAAGGAAGCATGTTCATGGAGGCTAGATAACCGGTAGGGTGAGTAGACAGCATCTGGGTTTGGACTGAGAGTGGGACAGAGAATAGACGATTCAGCATTCTGCTATTATTTAAACTTAACTGTACTCAGAACTCCTCTTCAAACAGAACCATTTTACATTTTGATGCTTGTCTTGCACATAAGATTAAATGCATAATTAGCCAAACCATTTATAACTTAAGAAAATTGTAAAATTAACCACCGGCTTCTTTATGGAGGGCAAAGGCAGAGGGTGGGTGACACTCAGGGGTCTTGGGGAGACTCAGCCAGGGGGGTCTCTGATGGCCAACGCCAGGCAGACGCTCCCTGCAGCTGCTGGGAGGCCTGTCTGCAGACAGATGATCACAGGAAAAAGCGGCTGAATGAATTAGCCCCCCCCCCCATGCCTCATTCCACACTTCAAATGCGGTCGCACAGTAAATCAGGTGGTTTTATGGCAGAGGTCTGACCTCGACTTTCCCACCCGCTCCTTGGTGTGTGCAGGTTCACCCACTTTGTGTGTGTGTTCTGATTTCCCCACAATGTGATAAAAAGCTGTAACTTTATATTTTGTGGAGGACATTTTTTGGGTCCCCACAAGAATACCATCAGTTTTATAAAAATCTGTGAATGAAATCAATAAATTAAAAATGCCAAATGTCTTGTATTTTGTTTGGTTACTTTTGGTTAAGGTTAGGGCTGGGTAGGGGTTAAGGTTCTCATTGCTTCGGATTACGGTAATTCCCATAGAAAGGAACGGACGGTCCGCACTAAGTTATTAGCACAGACGTGTGTGTGTGTGTGTGTGTGTGTGTGCGCGCGCGGCCGCGCGCAGTGGAGGTTCAGGTAGGTACAGCCCATCGTACTTGGCCTGTCAAAGCACTTGACCTGCGCGTTCAATTTGACCTAGGGGCAACATTATCAGCAGGAGATGAAACACAGGGACATCTGCATGGGGTTAAAAGGACACTGCCAGCGTGTTAAATTCACCCATTTATGTCTGGCAATACGGACTAGCCGTACTGCAGTACTTCCAATTGAATTGCGACTTTCAAATATAAAAATTATTATCGATAATGGAACTTTTTCTTACAATGTCAAGAGAACTTTGAAGCCCACTTTTCAACATCTGTTCATTAAATTATTTGTATATTAAAGGGTATACGTAAAAAACGTATAAATCACCATTGCAACTTCACTTGTGTGCGGAGAACTCACCAACTCGATACTGTTGGATAACCCAGGTCCAAGTGTCCTTTTATGGGTCCAGTCAGGTAGAAATTCGTAACAACGTTACAAGTTTCAGTTTTGGACACTGTGTCAGCTGGGCACGGTTAGAGCAGCTCAAATTACAATGGGATATGTTTTCTAATTAATTACATAATAAAGGAAGATAAAGTTAATATTCCTCCAAGACGTTCGTTTTGACAGGAAAGATCATTGCCGTACTGTTTTTGCTAAACGGGTGTGCCTGCGAGATACACGGGGATCAATTAGCGCAGTCATCATTAACACCACGGCGCCGCACGAATCCTGATTAACACAGTGCCGCATGAAAATACCTTGTGAAAGTCCTTGATTGAATCAACTGAAAATGTAAAGATCTCTACGGCGTTTTTGTATGAAATTAGACACGAGAATCGACCGAGTGAATCTCCACTAATTGCCGGTAACAACCAGACTCAGGGCAGCTTAGCGCCCGTTGATTTCGCTGCATGCTCTGTAGGCGCAAATCAATAAGGTATACTTTTACAACAATTCAAAAAAAAGAGAGAAGAAAGACTTGGAAATATAAAACATGAGTTTTGAACCGATGACACCGCTGTGCAGCTTTTCCAGGAAAGAGACTTTATACATAAATTATAACGCAAACAAACTTAAAATTGATAGGGGCATCTTACACTTCAAGCAAATAGTTAAGTAAGAGAGTCCGCTAGCCGTGATGCGACAGTTTGCGTTTGTAAGCGCAACGTAAACGCGGAGGTAATTTCTTTTTTGCCCAACCCTGGCGTGTAACACAAATTAAAAACACCTCCAGTCGGTAAAAGAGCCATTCATAAAGGTGGGGGAATGGGGAAACGGTGATGACAGGTCGCGCCAGTGAAAAATCTGCGTTGACCCGGCGGCCCTCTCACTCATCTATCTCCAGCCACTGGCCACCGATGGCTCGGCGCTCCCTGATTTATGGCAGGAAAAATGTCACAGTGGAATGGGCTTTTGATGAAATTGTTCAGGGGATCCTGTGTAATAAATCCTGATCTTTATATCCAGGTCGCGGGCTACTTTTATATTCTTGCGCCATCAATAAGACGCGGGGATCGCGACAACAAATCCATTCGCTTTACAATTTTACAGTGTAGCCGGCGGTTTGGGGGCCAAACGCTAACGTTTTTATTTAACGGGGAGAAGACAGAGTGGCTTTCCATCGGGCCAGAGGCATGCCTAAAATCACTCGACTCTAACCCGGCACGAAAATAAGTCACTTGGCATTTATACCTTGGCATCTACCGTGCTCAACACGAATTGGCAAGGAAATATTTCTCCGAAAGACTTCCCCGGAGAAGGTTTCCACCCGGATGGCGGCCGTCCGGCTTACTGCTCAGCCCTATTACACAGGGAAATAACGCCCCCACTACGTATTTCTGATTGCGTACAAAATAATTTACGTAAATTAAAACATATTGGGGATTACAATTTAAAATAAACATTAGCATAGTTTAAAGCGGAACCAACACAATACCAGCGTCAAGAAATGACATATCCCCAAACAGTGTATGCCTAAGTCTATATTATCATCTTATTGTTAAATTTTAAATCCAATTCTATAGGGAAGTTTGGTCCCAACCTGCTATTACAAAATATCGTTACTATTATTAAATGCAGGTACAATTAAATTTTATTATTAAAGTCTTTGCATGAAACATACTTTCTGTCTTGATGTCTGAGTACAGAACAATGAAAACAGGACAATAATGAAATCTACACTCAAACATAAGATGTTTTTTGTTTTTTTGATATTATGCATATGGACCTGTGTGGTGCTGTGGCCCCAGCCATTAGAACGTAGATTAAATTATAGCAGCAATGATGATTAACATCTGGATCCTCCAGTCTGACGTGTCACATGACCGACATGTCTGTGATATAGGAGCCAGGCGGTTTTCAGCAGCATTCTGGCGCCACAGTGCTGAGTGATTCAAGAAGCCTCTTCTCCAGCTCCCCCCCCCAAAAAAAAAACTTTATGAGTTCCACAGAACAAAAAACCTGCACAGGTGTTTTTTTCCCCTTCATAAAGGATTGGACTTGTAAAAACAGGTATATTTCCACAGAGGGGGAAAGCCTTGCATACAAGTTTTCAGAAGACTGAAGAAACCTGGCGTGCTCTTCAGCACTGCGAAACGCCGGTGGTGACAGAGATCTGCCCCTTGCGCCCCACAGAAAGTGGAGGGCCAGGTAAATCACACACGAAAACTTGAGCGGCAAATCACTGACAGCACCGAGAGGTGTTTGTCACCAAAATGGAAGATGTGGTGGAGCTTAAAAAAAAAAAACAAAAAAAAACTGTTTATGTTCAACACAAACGAGGCAGCGACAGATGAGGCAGCTTTCATCTGTTAAAAAAAACGGATTTCAAAGAACTGAATCCTATACAAGTTGATGCCCATAAAATACAAAACATGACTTCAACAAGGAAAATATTAAGCCTACCATATGCCTACCATAGGCAATCAAATATCAGGGAATGTAAGTGTGGGAGAGATTTGAAGTGAAAATAGACATTATGAGGCTGAAATGTCTCACTGCTCACTCGTAACCACTTTAGATCTGCTTTCACTGCCAGCTGATTTCGATGACTTCTTTCTTTTGTCAAGTAAACGTGGGATTAAATAAACATACTTATTGCTATATAATGACTCTGGTAGAGAGGTGGGAATTCCCCAGGGTGGGGATGCTGGGATATTTTGGGCCATCTTTCTCAGCCCTGGCAGCGTATTCCCACACCCTTAACGTTTCTCGCTGTACAGAATGCCCCATATCCATGTTTTCTTTGCCATCTCGCCTTAACTGTTTAGCCAGCATTTTCTATTCAAAGCTACTTACAATTGCTACCCATTTTAGAGTTGGATATTTTACTAATTACTCTGTCCTGGGTTATTCCCTGCCTTACGCCCATAACTTCCAGGATAATTTACGGACCTGCACAACTCTGTATAGTATAAGTGGGTATAGAAAATGGATGGATGGATATTTTATTTATTTTTTAAATAATAAGCAGTTTAGAGTAGCATGTCCTGTGCTGCGACTGAAACAGAAACTGCGGGTTACAGAGTTCACTCCAATAAACATCACACTACCTGCAATCAGAATGCCAAGCACTTTACTTTTTGCTATTCATACTGAAAAATATATTAAATATGTTATGAAGCAGCAAGTAGCTATAGCCATGACTGTAAAAAATGGGAGGGGGTTGGGCTGGTCTGCCATCCATCCCAGTAGGGTGAGTCAGCTGGCCGTCACTGTTTACATTGATTCGTCCCACCTATTTTTCATTCTTCATGTGGGTACATGCTGTACATTGGAGTGATTTTGTCCCTTGTTTTGAACATAATCCAAGAATTCCTTCATATATGGATGTCCAAGCCAGAAGGCGCTTGTGGGGTACAGTGTTCGTCATTCATTCCCTCAATCCTTCCAACCAAAATGGCCTTCATCTTTAGCATAGCGCACGCCACTAATGTGCGGATAGATGTGCCGCAAAGCACTCCATCCACTAATTTAATCTTCTCTGGCCGGACAGCGAGCGCTAGGCAGCAGTGTGAATACGGCTGTCTTCATCTGTGTAATCACTGTGGGGGGTGGCGGTGGGGGCAGGGGGCACGCGTCCCTGGAGCTTCATCTCATGGCTAATCTTTCATTCCAATCCAATCGCTCCCTTATCAAACTGTGGTGGCGGGGCCATCTGCGAGCAGGGATTTGTAACGGGGAAAATCAGGTGTCAGAGTCCATTAAAGATTACAGCATGGCGCTATCATAATCAGGGGTCTAATGGCTCCGGCCCCTGGGATTTGTGCCCCTATTCCAGAGTTTGGGGGGGGGGGGGATCCCAGGCTCTTCCTCCTGGCATAACATTTTTAAGAAAGGATGCTTGCAGACCAGGGACTCAAAGATGTCACCTGCTTCACAGAAAGCCAGTCAGAGCAACAGACAGCCCCATCTGAAGGCTGTCAGTGTTGTTTACCCTCATTGCTATTTGTCCTCTGTCAAGGTCTCTCATAATACCCCCTCCGCCCCCAATAATAATGTTGGGACACAACAACCACACCCTAATCACATGACACCAGCCTTAGCTGGATAGCCTTGGAAAAATAGCACTGAAAGGGAGGGATTTTAATATTCATGTTACTAATGTATACAAAGCACAGAATTATATAAGTCTAAAAATAATATTACAATACCTGAAAGGACATCAGTTGTCTATTATTTCATTTTGGTTTCTTGTCATCACATTATTATAACTTTTCAATCATATATTAGACACACCTGCTAAACACACCTATAAATGATGCCATGCCACAGTTCCCTAACACCCAGGTGTTCCAGTTCGGCATGTGAGCAGAGAGTATCCCTATTTCCCTGCCTTAGTTCAGTCAGAATCCCAGTCACAGTTGTGCACCTCAGAATCGCATCCTCCTATCTCCTGTCTCCACAGACCTACAGTTCCTAGTAACCCTTTCCTTTCAGGGTGTTTGCAAACATTCCTGTTGCCTGCCCATTTTACAGAGGTGGATAGTTCAGGTCCAGAAAGTAAAAATTCAGACCAAGATTTTGTTCCAACCAACCAGTTGAGTATGAAGAGTCCACAGTCCACAATACTGAACTGGTTGGTTGAAACAAAATCTTGATCTGGATTTTTTTACTCTCTGGACCTGAATTATCCACCTTTTCCATTATCTATGGGTGGCAAACGACACCTCATGCTAATTCTTTTGTTATGGGTTGCTTTGTTTCCCCCTGCCAGTCTAGGGGCAGAGTGTTGGGTTCTTGTCCCCCCCCCCCACACACACACACACCACTCCTAGACCAATCCACACTCCCCATGTGGGTGACCCCAGCTCTATTTTACAGATCCCTCACACCCCAGAGGGTGACAGTGACCTGCCTTCTTCTCAGGAGAAAAGGCCCAGGCTGGGAGGTTCAGTAGCCATTAACCCCAACCAGCTGTTCCAGGGGGGGCTTTCTTTGCTTCAATGCTCACCCCCAAGGGAGCCCTCACATCCACTAATCTAGCCTTTGTGGGCCTGGAATGCTGACAGAATAAAGGAGATTGTCCTTCTACCCATGCAAGCGTGTGTATCCATGTGTGAGAGCAGAGAAACGCCAGGCTAATTTCTATAGTCAGCCTGCAGAAGCGAGGGACCGTGGCAAATTCTCCGTTTAGTGGCTTGACAAAATTCTTTTGCTTGGAAAATGCGCGTCAATTGTTGGGCCAAGGCTGGGTCTCCCCTGAACACCCCCCCACTCCGTGCTTTCTGAACTTTTGAATCAGTCACTCCTGTGCTAGATTTCATTTAATTCTTGTAGCATAACAGCTAATGCAGAGTTCACTGTGCTAAATTTAGCAGATAATTAGATGATCCATCTACAGAGCAGTCCACAGCGCCAGGCTCATATGGGGCACTCTCAGTACTTTTGGAAAGCTGAGATCCTCTAAATATCACAAACCCAGAAGTTTTCAACAGGTAAAAGTTAATCAGATTAATCATAATTAAACTCTTTTACCAGTTCTTCATAAAAGATGAACTTCAGTACATGGGATGTTATGTTAGTTTTCTTTAAATACACAAAACACGTCTTACAATTCATTTAAAAAATGTGAAACATGAGAAAAATTCAGCTCATTAAAAACGACTTTCCATTTGATTGTGGAACTTTGCTTTCTGGAATATATTAACAATTTGTCCATTTAGATTAACATAGAAATTAAAACAGCATTTTCCAGTCAATTTAACAGAGGCAGCGAGGCGCCATTAGCATGAATGCAGTCCTGCATGGATTCTGCTTATATATAGGCTACTGTCCATGAAAAGACTGGGTTCCTGGAAAGAAACCCATAATTTTAGTTTCAGACAGTTTTCATTTATATCCAGAACTTAAAAGGTGTAAATTCTATTTAAGCTTTGCTGTGTGCTGCGACGTTATGTACGAATAATACTGAGTATTAAAGTGATATTTTAATTCGTGAGAAGTGGCGTGCTATACCCATTAAAAACTTTTAAAAGCTCCTGGATTTGACTTTTTGGGTGTTTCTTTTATTTACAGATTTAGTTATAACACGTTTGTCCGGTACGCTTTACACATTAAGTTTACACGCACCGGGACTTTGCGCGAGCGGACTCACGAAATCCGGCAAAACTCGCGCTCTCACGTGCTGCCGCGGCGCGCGGTTGCGTAACCGGTAGCGTGCGAAACGAAACACTGCAGGGCGAACTTGTCAACCGACAGGGAGACACTTCCAGAAGGACGAATAAAAGCGCATATTTCTAAAGTCTGTCACAAGACGCGTAACCGAGGGCCTCCATGTGGCGCCTGAGTCACAAATCGCGGCCTGGGAGTCGATGAAAGGACACCTTGCAGTGATTAAAAAATCCGATATCCGTCCGTTAATTAAATTAGCCAGACTCCATATTAGCACCTCTCGCTCTGTCTCTCTTTACTCCCTTGAATGAGGGCTGGATAGTAGCATCTGTGTTTATAAGCAGAGAAAAGGAAGGCACGCTGAAGAATCCTTAGGCAGCACGCAACAGCACACATTCCTGCCTTCGAAAGCACAAGGAGAGGCTATTCAGAAAGGCAGACCTGCACCTCAAACAGTGAGTGTGCGACGTGAGGGACAGGAACGGTTGGGGGGGCGTCGTGTGTGTGGGATATCCGTGCCAGTCATTTATCTCCCAGAGTAGACCCTTGCCCTAATAAGCTCCAGCACTGGCTAACCCCACCCTACCCCAGACGTCGCTCCACCCGATGCACAAAAAAAAAGCTCATTTTCACTTCTTGCAGAACTAATTCAGGAGCACAAAAGGGGAAGGTCCACAGCAGCAGCCTCTTTCCCAATGCCCCCCCCCCCCCCCCGTGCGCCATGCCCAATGCCCAACGCCAGTGCAGGCGACCGAGGCCCCGGCTGCTCCGGCTCCACCCCAAGGCCTGCCATTAACACACATATCCATATGAAAAACTGGGGCGAGTCGTCAGTGCCTGTCCAGAATAGCGCCTTGGAAAAAAAAATCCCCCCTCTGAACACAGACAGAAGCCTTTGGCCTCTTTTGGCAGTGATATACCTAACCATTTACCCAGCTTTTCAGAGCCCGCCAGCCTGACAGCGCCATAATGCCACATTCAAAAGGGTGCCGTTGGCCCTTGGTGGCTTGCTACAGTTTCTTGCTGCATTCAGCCAAGTCAACGGACGGATCCGGGCTGCATACAATGTGAATTCTAACCATCTTTTCAAGGAAGAAAGGCATGAATAATAATTTCAGGCTATTGATCGCCTATCTTTGAAACGCTATTTATTTTAAATGCTTTCTTCATTGGTTAGGATGTCTTGTGAATATTGATTGTCTGAGGAGAACTGGGGTTGGGGGGGGCTGGTGGTGGTGTTTGTTTATAGGTTGGTGCTTAGGATATTTTTGTATACCCTTTCCTCCTAGTACCAAACATAGATGCAGGCATCCATTCTTAAAAAAGCTATCATATGCATTTTCAAATCACAAAAAACATTTTGAAACATCAGGAGTGATTACTTCAAAGGCTTTAACAGATGAAAAGTCTCATTTATAAGGCTGATTTTCAGCAATAGGGCCAGAAAGCTCCCCAGACTACCTTCCTCCCTGGTACACATCAAGGCTAAAGATGTTCTTGTTCATTCAACTCTTAATCGTAAGTTTATCATAGCAATTCTGCTAACCATAACGTGTTGACATTCACTTAGCACGCCAGAGATGAAATCACTGCTTGAATGCTGATAACCACAAATCCATTAAGGCAAAATCATGGAAAATAACACACAGTACACAAAGAAAATTAAACTGAGAGGCAGCGATAATTCTTGCCTTAAATTGATTCTTGCAGTTTTATTTTGTGAATTTTAAACCATTTAGTGGAAAACATATTTCATCTGGTGCAAGCTCCCTCTTTGAATGTTACTACCCATCCACCCCCCCACCACCATTTCAAGCCCTCCTCCTTAGAGAAGGAAGCTGAGGAGAAAGCTGGGCCCAGATCTAATAAATAAGAAAAGCCCTTAGTCAAAAGGAGACTGGTTTGTATCTTGGTGGGTTGCTTTTAATTCCGCTTTAGAAATGGGAGGGTCTGATTGATAAACCCTTCCCCGCCCCAGGCTCCCCCCCAACCACCTCCCCACAACCCCCCCCATGTCTCCCCACCCGGGGTCCGTGACCCCCGAGTCATAGCTCACAAAGCGGTGCTCCCCAACTTTCTAAATCTCTGCATGAAAAACAGGACGAGAGAATTTGTGTCCTTTATGGGGTCTTTCAACACACTTTTACCAGGGTTATTATGGCGAGCCGAAAGCCCAGTGGGTTACCAGCCTCTGACGGCTGTAAGTTTTTATTCCTCAATTGACACTCCCCCCATCCACCCCAACCCCACTCATGCATCAACGGCTCATGGAGAATCCAAAACTTCTCCCTAATCCTACTTGTTGCTTCCTCTCCCAACCCGCTCAACGCCGCGAGGCAACGGAAGCACCTTTCCACACATCGGCAGCTCACGTCTTTCCGCTTTGTCTCTCCTCCCTCTTTTTTCTTAGAAGAAGAGGAACCTTATTTGTTATGCGGCCCTGTTTGTTGTCTGTACAGTGTTCCGGCTTTCATTAAAAGAGGAAAAGGGGGAGAGATGGCAGGGTTTGGGGAATGACTTCTTAAACACATTTTCTCCCCTTTTCCTGCAATTAAACAAAGTGGAGTTTCGATTAGCGCTCCGAGGGGGCGATGGCACGGCGGAATCGGAATGGGGGGAGGACCTGGCTGGGTGCCTTTGTGCAGCCATGCTGTGAGGTTTTACAACCGCGGCTGTTTCTTCCCCCAGCGTTGCAAACCATGGGAACTCCAGTCAGGTGGAACGTTCCTCTACCCAAGTGCCTCCTCTGGAGTCTGCTTCACTCTGCCCCTTGCCTGCTCTTTTCCTCTCTCTCGCCCTCTAGGAGGACAAAAGCTGAAAAATCACCCCACACCACCTGCCCCCACCTCTCTTCTCCCCCCTTGAAGCCCTTGTGTAACTGAGACATTTAAGATGAAAAACTCCAAGCAGATTTTTTTCCCCCGTCTCTGCACGTGCTTACACTTGTTTGGCATTGTTAGAATACAGTTGGCGATGAGCTTCCTGTGGCTGACAGCAAGCCCTTCTGTCATGTCGCTTCGCTTCAGGCATAGAAACTGCTGCCTCTTGGGCCCCTGGGGGCCTTCAGGGGCTGCCGCTTGGCCCAATGTGCACCACACATAATGAAAACAATTTTATGCTACACAGGGATGTATTGGACAATTATGGATGTGACAACCACCTGCAGAAATCACCCACCCTGCCTTCTTGACTCATTCCCTCGCTCCCCCAGGCGGTTTCATGAATATTTGTTGGTAGGATGTGGTGGGATTGGGTGTGTGGTGGGGGTTGGGCTAAGGGTGACGTGGCATAAGCTCCCAGCCCCCCTTACAGCAGACTTTACAGCCACCCCGCCATGCAGCGCTGACCCCACAGGTCGTGCCTGGACAGACGGATCCTTCCTCAGACCTCCTGTTAGGTCATTTTACACATGACACCCAGCCTGTAAGCCAGAGCAGTGGGCCTGTCAGCACCCAGGAATAATTCAATAACCTGACCCTCAATGGGAATTCTATAACTGATCCTCTCAAAGGGAGTTCAATAACTTTAGCTCTCAGTGGCAATTAAATGAATGTTTTGTTTACAAATTTGACAAATGTCGCCCCCCCCCCCTCATATTCGTTAGTTCTATTTGGGATCCACATGTTACATACTTACAGCCATAGAAATCAATGAGTTTCATTTTCAGAAATGTATATAAACAAGATGACAATATAATACAGGCCCTTATATCCTATATAGCCCTGGATACACAAACTGTATTTCATATTTTTATATTCAAAAGGCAAAAACCCTTGATGGTCTCATAAATTTGCCTATAGTGTAACGCATGAGAAAATCACGTGATCAGCACCTTTGGATGGGTGAATACCGCCTTAGTGTAATTAGCACAGTCTTCTGTTTGATGAGGATGGATATCGATCAATATTTTATAATTAAACTTTTACATTGATTCAAATGAAGAGAAATTGAACATAAATAGATTTCAGATTTGTTGTATGGGAAGAAGTGCAAGCTGTTGTGGAAGAGCATCATGGGAAATAGCGTGAAGCTAGGAAGCGAGTCGCCTGGCATTCTGGGTATGGGAATTAGGTAGTCTGCTGGTGAAGCACATGTGGTTGTATATAGAATGTTGCCTAGTGAAATCCCAGGGGATGCCCTATTATTGTACTTTTGAGAAGTTTATATAACCTGAATTGCTCCATGATATCACCATCCATCGGATTCTTTTTTTCTCGGTTATCATCTGTTTTTTGGTATGTATTGTATTATATGGCCCTGTAATATGTTTTTTACAGTTATTTAGATCGTCAATTTATTGTTTAAAGAACCAAAATATAACAGTGAACTGATCGAACTACAAATGCACCATAGGTCTCTATGATCAGACGTCCTACTGTGTTTAAACTAAACATGGGTGCTGAAGACCAATTGCAGCACATTTCTGACCCCCGTTTGTCGAAATCATTCTCGGGCAAGAGTAGACAGCCCTGTGAAGATTAAAAAAAACCCAGCTTGTGCTGTTTTTATGTCCTCTGCCAGCTTTGTTGTGAGTTAAATAACTCTTCATCTCCTCTCCTGGTGAGATGGCTCAATCAGTCACCTTCAGGGGATTCAGCAGCAGAAAGATGGGAATTCGCTCACAGATCAGGAAAAACAAAAACAACTTTAAAAACAGTAACCCATATTTAGGTAAAGGGGAATGTTCCCTTCTAGTTATCCTTTGATTCTCAGTTTCCCATGAACCCACAGGACATGAAAAGACAAAAAGTACCCTGATGAATACTTATATCACACAAAACGATCCACATACTCATTTATGGCTGTGCTTCCTGGGATTGGCTCTGGAATACGGAGATCCACTGCAAAGACATGTTTATTTAAAGTGGATTTTGGTTTAACCCTTTTTGGTAGTTGCTACGTTGTGGAAATGAGGACAGGGCAACTGTGCCAGTAATAATTTCAGAATTGCTATTCAGGCACTCCTCACTTAACGACCCACCTGTTTACCAACCGCCCAGACCTACGACCAGCTCTCCAACCAGTTGGTTTTGTCCGCTGTACGAGAACTTTGGTCATGGAAACGGCAGCGCAGCATCTGAGGCAAGCATCTCGTCTCGTTCTCGTAGTTCCCACAGTTTTTTTTCATTTTTTTTTTTTTTTTTTTGCTGATTGTATTTTTATGTTCTGTGATATGTAAGAGTTATGCGAATTATAACAAAGTGATCAAGTTGGAGTTTCCTTTAGAACTTTTCTTTATTCAGAGTAAAGAGAAAACGATTATCTGTATTTACAGTATGCAAGCCTAAGTAATGTCTGTTAGAGCTGATTTCCTCTATTCTTATGCTTGAAATATCAGTAAGGGGCAGCTCCATGCTTATCGATCAATTTGTTTAACAACCTGGTCATAGAAACTGAACTCGCCCGTTAAGTGAGGAGCGTCTGTAACTCCTAATGGCCATTTGCATTGCAGTCCAAAGCTTTCAAATGGCAATTTATCTTCATATATGATAAGTTGTTTTTCCCCAATCAAATGTTGGTCCAGGATACAGTCCAGATAGGGATGACAGACCATGAGGTCTGAGCCACTTCTGCTTTGTTTGAGAAACTCTATGTGGCTGTTTGGTGAGAAGAGGGTTCTGTCCACTCCTGCCCCCTCGTTTGTGGGTATAGGTCATCATGTGCTCAGCATGATTCAGTACCTGGCAACTTGAATGAGCATGTGGTGTGAACGGTGGGAGAAATGAAGGCTGGTCTACAAAGCCAAACACAAAGGATAGACACCCAAACATAACGGGACATGCAGTCACACATACCTCTGTGTGTGTGTGTGTGTGTGTGTGTGGTCCAGGTATACCTTACCTTGTGGGGACCAAATGTCCACAAAGATATGAATTCAGGTCTGTGTGTGTGCGTGCGTATACCATATTTGCATGCATATACAATGCATGCCAGTAGATCGTGGCCCTACTGCAACGCAAATCGAGTCAAACCCAGAAGGACAGATCATGAAAAATCACATTCACTGAGTCAAGATTATGCCACAGTCTTACTGGCGATCAATCCGACTTGGCCGAGGGGACTGAGTCCGCCAGTACCCAGGAGAGCGCCCAAATAATAGATGAGAAGATGAAGGTTAAACAAGAGTGGATAAGTGAAAGCAGCATGTCGGAACGTGAAAGATATCAAAAGAGACGGGGCAGGCTGAAAACAGAGGAGGTACGAGATGAAAAAGAGTAAATTAATCTTCCCACAATGCACCGCTGAAAGGAAGAAGGCTCGCTACTCTTTATTTCTTGTAACAACTCAAGACAAATGAGCAGAGTTGGTGTATTAGGTCTGATGAAGAACATGTACGGAAGGCAACGACTTTCAGTTTCCCAGTTAATCAACCCGCCGACGTGTACTGCTGAAAATAATAAAACGGATTAATCAGGCATCAGAACATAGAGGGGGGAAGGGAGTGCTCACACCTGTCATAGGTGCAGATGATGTACGCCCTGCCTAATGAAGGTCTCGTGGGGATGGCCACGGCGGCTGTAGATGGACCGCCCCTGCAGACACCCCCCACATGGAGGAATCTTCATCCATTCCCTGTCACCAGCTCATCCGTTACACAGACGAAGCCATGCCTGAATTAGGAACACACTCAGAGATCTATCAGCGCCTGTGTACAAGCCCCCCCCCAACAAAATGGTCATCCCCTGAGTTGGCAGAGGAGCCTCAGAGGCCTTTAATTTCATATCTCACACCCCTCCCCCAACCTCAAGCATATTCAATGCAAGCTGTCACTTTGACACCCTTCCCAAGTGGGGTGGGGGGTGCCTTGTGGTGACAGGGACCCTGAGGTGTGGCATCGATGGCTGAGGGATGGGGTGATTGGTCAGCCCTCCACTGAAGAAACACTGTATTCCATGAACCTTCAGTAAGCACCACCCATTTTGGCCAGTCTGCAACTTTCATTTCTGAAGGGACCTAAAATAACAAGGCAAGTGAAAGAGCAGCCCCCCCCCCACCCCATGTAAATATGAAAAAGCCATTTGCACTGTCACAAGACTGTATCAGTCAGTATCCAGCCCCTCTGGCCATCCAATAAAAAGCCAGGCAGCTTGTAACAGATCATTATGAAAGTTGCCCCCCATAAATTGCAACAAACCATAAATTCTGCTTTAAAACACATGCCCCCCTCCCAAATAAAATGCTAAGAAGAGCAATAATGAGTTTATCTGTCAAGAAAGCTAACATTTAAAAGGCAATTAATTCAGACATTGTAGTGTAATGGCATGCGTCTGTTGTCATCTATCCGTAAAAAAAGCAGTGCTGATTAATTGCTGTAAATGGCGTCCTTCTGTACTGATGCTTTTGTAAACAGAGAGGTTTAGAAAAGAGGATCCTGAGAAAGTGCCTGTGGTGGCTGCGAGTTGGTTCAGCTTGAGTGTTCCTCTGCTCCGCCCCGGGCTTCGCGTGGCCCATCAGGGCCGAAAGAACAACAGACACGCTGGCAGAGCAAGCCACTGCCCCCTGGCCCTGCCTTCGATTCTGATTACATGCTCATTCTGTGGGCCCAATTGTGATTCAAGACCTATTTTGCCACTGATTGTAGTCCAGTTTATGCCATTCTGTATAGAATGGAGGCTTTGTTTTGTGTCTTTGTTTCGTAGCACCAGCTGAAGCCTGAGAAGAGTGGGTAGGGTGAGGGCAAGTCCTTCTGTTTATATTCCAGCAATACTTTCACTTTGCTGTGCAATACAGAGTACGACACTATGTTCTATTCGTCATGAAATTTATATATTCCTGGGTGGGCAAGTCCATTGCAGGGCACACACGCACACTATTGCAGTGAAGGTACCCCTGACCCTTTCATCCTCCTCATGTGTGACAACATAGAAAGCTGAAAGGTGATGTGAAACTAGAACTGTAAGCTGGGCTGGTAGTTGTGCTTTTTAGTTATTTTACATTTTTTTTTACAATATTTTGCATTTTATTTAGGGTTTTATCCAAAGTGGCAAACAATTGTGCATACTATGGAGAAATTGGAAATGCTACTTTGCCTCACTGCATGCCTTTGGACTGTGGGAGGAAACTGGGGAGAACTCATGTGAATATGAGGAGGATGTGTAAATCCTACAAATTTAAAGGCAGAGGCAGGAATTCAGCCTATAACCCTGGGGTGTGAGGCCAAGTGGAGCCACTGTGCCACCCTGCATCTTATGAAGTGAATATTTAAAATATCAAACTGGCCGTTCTGGCTGTGATGGACTGGGTGAGATTGAAACTCCCGTGGAAAAAGGGAGGTGTGTGCAGTCATGTGTCATTTTCATGATTATTGCCCTTTCTTGAGTGCAAGTTAGCACTTTGCTGGTGTTACCTTTTGAACCTGACATTTGTGCACCCGCTGTTTGCATGAAGAGATGTGCAGCAGATTCTCGGACTCGCCGTACACACGTTAAATTGTACGCTTTACGCTTTTGCTGTGTTTTTGCCGCCTTGCTGTTCACACGTGGTCACCGTGCACTTTCGTGCTTTCGTAGGGTCACGTCTGTGCGTGCGTGTGCAGGGTCTGCCTCTGCCAGAGGGAACTCCATTGTAATCCACCCCTTGTATTTTCGTTCTGTTACATGTTCCAAGGGGGGGGGCAGGATAGAGGGATGATCTTACAAAGAGAAGAATGGATTGAAAAAATTTGACTGTGATAGAGCGTTGAGATGGCAGTGCACAGTGGGTGCTCATTGGACAGGCCTCTCCCTGCCAATAATAATATGTACCTTTACAGGAGGACAAAGGAGTGATTAATAGACCGAGTGACATTAAGATTAATTACAAGTGCTAAAGTGCCTCAAAGCCTGTCAAATGGTCAGTTTCAAAGGAGGCCCCAGAACAAGTGAAGAACCTTCCAGAACAGACAGCCCTCTAATTATATTATTCTAGAATTTAGGCCGGCAATGCTACAAAAAGGTTGGGAAATGGCTAACGTGACATTAACCCACATGACAGGGGACAGGACCTACCCTTTCAACTCAGGGCTAAACAGTCTCCTTTTTCTGATTGACTAAGCCTAACAATTCTCACTGTGCCAGTCTGCGTGAGATGGAAACTCTGGTAACAGGTTGGCGATAACAAATACGCCTCACATGAGAACTTATAATATCTAAGGATTAAAAAAAGATGCAGGTTTTTTGGGAACTTTCATCCACATGCAGTGGGAAAGGGCTGGAGGTAGCGATGCCTTGAGCCACTACAAGAGGCTACGCAATTTTCAACTTGGAAACCGTACTAGTCTTCACAACAGGAAACAGTTAAAACAGGAAAGACTAGTGATTTGTATCAAATTTAGAGACTCACACGACTTGAACACCTGTAAGGTCTGTAAAGCCAAACTTAGTTTTTAATGCGATTTATTTTAGTATAAAATGTATATTCGGTAATGTGATATGAGAGCATAACCACACCTATGGTAGGGTTTAACTTCCATTTCTAATCTAGGTGATTCTGGGTTCAACAAAGATGCAGAATTTCTCTTCTTGTTTCTACTGGGTTCAGGGGCGGCAAAAAGCAGCCCAGAAATTGTCGTCAAGCAGCCCCAGTTTCATATTTCACGACATCCCCTTTGGTATATTTTGCCACCAAACAGGGGTGCCACCCTTGACATATTTTGTCCAAACACAATCATATAGGCTATATTATGCCAGTGTTATGGAAGGCAGACCAGCCTTCACAAGACCCATCAGGATAATTTCTGAACTTCTCAATGGTCAGTCCATGCCTTAATGGGCTCTCTTGTTCCTGTTCTCTTGGTCACAAGATTAATTTGAATCTGTAACAGTGACCTGCTCCAAGTGTACGGTGTGTGTCAGTAGTGTGCGTCAGTGACTTGAAATGGACATTTTTTTTATGGGTCTCATTCAGTGATGTAGACACTTCCTCTAAGGACCAGGTCTTCTGTCTTCAGTCTGTTATTTGTAAGTTTCAGATGCTGGGAACAAAATATTATCATGTTTATGCTCTGCTTGATCTCTCAGGATTCAGGAAGAGTGAGTCTAACTAAAGTGTGGGGAATATGAAAATACCAACAGTCTAATTCTGTGCAATTATTAACACACACTTCACGCCGCTTACGCTTGATGCTCTGACAAAATGTTTCCCGTCCGATTTGTAATAAGTCCCTAACATTAGCAAAGACACATTAGGCTGATGATGATGACAGCCACAGGCAGGTAGTGACCTCAGTCGCACTAAAAAAAACAACATCACACCACAAAATGACACTTTTTTTATCTAATAATTCTGAAAAAAGGCAATTGGGAGCATAAAGTTCATTTACAAAGAACTAGCAGTGGAAATCGCAGCAATAATGTAGTGGCCAAGAGAAAAAGGGTAATTGGTCTGGTAAAGATCGCTTCCCCCCACATTATGAAGTACCACACAATAGAAAGGTCGCCAATTAAGCAGTCATGAATACCAAGTGTTGAAGCTGATGAAAATAGGCCAATGGTTTAAACAAATTTGCAAGCAATTTACCTTTTCACAATGTTGGCAATCTGATGCAATTTGCTGGCAATTTCGCCGGCTTTCAGTAGCACTCCGAGCTGACATTACACAGACCAAATGGCAAAGAGGAGAGAGAGGACAACGTAAAAGTATTTTGGCTGCTTTGAGGTACCAGGACGGCGCTTCATCTGAGAAAATTACAACAATTAGCATAAGTGCTGAAAAAAAATCAACACTTTAAATGTCAGCAGTGGAGGTCTGAGCGCAGGGGAAGTGGGGATGCACGCAAGGTGCTCGCAGTCGGGGGAGCCGGTGCCGCTGGAGGGGGCCGGCGATCGGTCACTGTCCATGACCAGCGAGGGCTCTGCAATCGCCATGACATTCTCTAAGTGCCACAGAGACCTGTCACTCCACCATCAGATTCTGCACTATCACCACGACAGTTGGGAATATTCCATGGACCCATCACCCTCCACCCCCCAATGCCACACCTGCTTCTTCACTCGCATTGTCAGAGACGTAATTTTGTGTTTCTTTGAGTATGACGACTTACCTAGTTTTGTATAGGTCTTTTTTTTTGGGGGGGGGGGCGGAATCATGCTTGAAGAACATGCAACAGGTTACCCCCTCATGCAAGAATCCCTAAATGTAACCTATAGATAATAATGCTGAAGAGGAAAACATTACACTAGAGATATGAGATAAAGTCACTGGCAAGTGAGGCAGAACATTAATATTAAAGACAAATCCGCAATAACTTTTTGGTTTAGGGTCATCAAAAAAAAAAAGAAAAATAACCAATGACATCAGGAAAAATCTATTTAAGCACATGCCTTGATAGTTACAGCCTCTGCCATCCCTCCACTAGTCTTAAATAAGGAGCCATCTTATTTGCACCCCTAGGGCAGCCATTTGAGAAAAAACGAAAAAAAAAAAACGAAAAGAAGATTGAAATCCCTTGTCTTTTGGCGGTGTGACAACTGAGCACACAGTCAATCCAGCAAATTATAAATCTATAATCCAAGTAATAAACAGCAAAGAAACAAAGTAATGGATACATTAATTAATTAAAAGCTTCCCCCAGCATCTCTTCATGATGGGCCCCCTGAGGGGCCCCATATTTCACCCTCTCTCGCTAACAGTCAGTCAATAAAAGATAACACCACGACCTGATAGGTTTCCTCAGCTGATAGGCTTACTTACCATTTACTGGGAATAGAGCCTTATTAAAGGCAGACATATCGCCCAGGGCCCCTGGAGACTGTGTCCTGTCCCAGGGGGCAGCTGACAGGGTGGGAAGGGGAGGTGAGAGAGCCCAAATGTTTCAGTTTTGGAGACCAAGATGCAGCTGGAGTGAGCGGTGAACCGGCCAAAGGCTGTGGCCATCTTTACCTGTAACGAGAGTGACGTTGACGAGCATCCGTGCATAAGGGTGACAGGCTGATGCAAGCCAGTTGCCCCGAGATTCTGCCTGTTCCTTGATTACAGGTGATAATTGGTGTGGTGGCAGAGGGGGGGTAGTCGTGTGGAGAAACAGGTGAGGGGACAAGAGAGAAGAACCTATGGCGTGCCGTTGAACTACCAGTGCGTACATCAGCCTGACAGCTAATTAGAAAAGATACAGATTTGTCCCGATGGAACAGATGTTGCCTAATCAGGCCAGCTTTGAGAAGCCTCACGCCAGCAACATTTCATGCACAATTTAACTATCTAAAAGGAATAAAACACTTAATGCATTGTAAGGCCCACACAGCTGTTTCTCTCTTCAGAAGACTCGCTGTCAAAAATGTTATTTTGTTCTCTCTTTAAAATGACACGCTTTATGTAACTCTAGCAGGGTGGCTATAATACATTAATTGATGTAAAAAAATGCTGTCATACAGCTGCCAAAATTGCAGTTATGTTTATGCTGATGGCACAGAAGATTGACCATGTATTCGATTATTTCCAGCTCGGATCACTTCCCATGTCCCAAGTTACAGCTCAAGTACTGCCTGACAGAATTTCACACAAAATTGTGCTGGAAGGCATAAACAATATTGTAATTCAGACAAGTTTGTTGAGAAAGTACCTGGATGATTGCAGAACTGCAGCCACCAAAGCTCCTTGCACTACTTTCAAAAAGTGGAAAAAGCTAAACTATACAAAACAGAAATGTCTTTCAGACTTGGGATATAGCAAAACAATAGGTACTCGTAAATAAGATGAAAGCATTCCAAAAATGGTTACATAATATATATTTAAGTATTGTGGGTGTTAAATGATCCTTCACACAAAATGTCTGCTAAAGGGTGGGTTTACATTGAGCTGTTCCCGGGAGAGTTTGGTCAACACTGTCTCCTGTGTCCCTACCTGCATGCCAAGCCTTCCAGTTCCCCCCCCCCAGCATCAATAAATAGCAGATAATGACAGTTCATCTGCCGTTTCCATTTTCTTTTTTTGCATTGTGTTTGAAAAGTTTTGAGCCCTCTGTGGCACCATGACAACAGCCCACGTCATTCCATCACCTTCTCAACGATCTCTGCTGCTATGACAACCAGACAACATTCAGCTGTCAATTTCTAAGGTGACATGGACACGGACAAAAAAACTGCTGAAGTCTTATTCATTAAAAAAAAGTATATATGACGATTGAATATTTAATTTAACACAAATCATTCGAATATGAGTCACACGTTAAGACTAAATTTGTTCTTTTTTAAACTTAATTTCTGATGTTTGGTAAGTTAAATAAGTATATTAGTTCTCAGCTTTTCAAAATACCACAGTTGATAACCATGTGGGTAGGGCTCAGCACAGGAATCATTTCCTAAATTTATGAATGCCTATTAAACACACATTTTCCACTTACAAAAAATATATTCTTTCTCCTTAAGTCACAAGGGAAATTTAGAAAGAAATATAATTATACCATCTTATAATTGACACAATTATCCATTCATTTTCCACTACTTATTGAGTGTAAGGTTGAGGGGAGCCGGTTGTCCATCCTAAAAAGCAAAGGGCACTAAGCAAGGAACCCCCTGGATAGGGTGCCAAATGAATTATAGGGCGCAAATCCATTTCAGAATAGAATAGAAGAGAACAGAATAGAATAAAGTGAATGAATCAGTGAAACTTTGTTAATCCCTGTGGAGAAATTTTACTGACACTGATCCAGGTATACTGCATGTCTTTGGACTGTTGCAGGACACCAGAGAACCTGGAAGCAGGCCACCTAAACACAGAGAAAACATGCAAACTCAGACACTCAGAACTCAGGTGGGAGTGAAGCCCAATACTCTTGCAGCCTGAGGTCACCACGCAGCCCACTGACGCAGCTAGACGTGAACAAAGGCCTCTGCTAATAGGAGGGTCACTTAAAGGTGAGGACGGCACTGTGAATCTTAAACTTCTAATCTTGGTGTTAGTTAACTGAGGAAAACTTTCCCTTACATATCTAATGCAGATTTGGAGAAATGTATAAAGAATTGCTTTGGTTTATATTTTCAATCAAGAGATGAATCGTAGAAGCTAGTCTCGGAATGTATAAGACAAATATTAATAAAAACCAGCATAATTGTGAAGGAAGGATCCTCAAGCGAGCAATCTCCTGGTCCCATTTATCATCAGCACAAGTGGCCGTGCTTCTGTTTCTCTTGCGCTCCGCCTTGACTCCCCCTCTCGGGCCCACACGCCCTGGCAGTGCCCCCAACAACCAAGGCGATTTCTACCGATCCGCCCTTTGACAAGTAATCTAGCTGAAAGCTTCAGAATTTGCACACTCGCAGGGGGAGATAGAAAGCGAGAGAGGGAGTGAGAGAGAGCAGCAGCTGATGAAATCTGAGCAGTTATCATGCTAACCATTACCTGTCAAGTCCCCACGCTTCAATTTAAGGGTGCATCAATTTTCTGAAGAGGAAATCAAGGGCGAGGGAGAAAAGGCATGCGGATAAACATTGACAAAAGCCTCGTTTCTCCTCCCTTTATTTATAACAGGCTGCTGCCTCGCCTGGCCGCTGAGGGCTCTATCAAAAGGTTGGGAACACTGTTGATGTTTGAAGTGCCTTTCCTTACCTGGCATGATGACCGCTCTCCTGTTTCCCAATAGAGCCCCCAGCCAGGCCTTTCCTCTCCCGGCAATATGTGCGTGTGTTTTTGTGTGTGTGTGTGTGTGTGTGTTTACAGGACAAACAGGACTAGTTAAGACAGAAAAATAGAACACTCCTCACCGGGAAATACATGCCAGGGTATTAAGGTTGGCATGCCAGCGGCTGGCAGCTGCTTCCGGGATTATTTCAGGTGTCTCCACACCCTCACCCCCTCTCCTTCTTAAACCTCTCATCCCCCCATCTCAGTCTCTCGGGGCTGGAAGCATGCTTGGCGCGCCAGGTGTGCTGGACGGCCCTGGAGCTGCACACCTGTCACGGAGGAAACGCCGAGATTCTAGAATCTGTCATTGGACCCCCCTTAAACCAACCCCCTTTGTAAATTACGACCCGCAAACATGGGGCTGTTAATGACTTCGGCCTGGGTCAAGCCATAGAAACGCCTGTCAAAGCGCGAACTCTTAGCCGGGTCGTCATCAGCGATTAGGTGTGAGGTTAAATTCAACTCTGCGGCCGGAGACCGGATCACAGCGGCGGTATTCCCAGTGTTTACTGAAGCAAAAAGCTATTTGAAGCTTAGGTGAAGATAATTGCTAGCTGTCCTGTGGTTTAGGTTTGCAGATTGAGGCCTGTCATACGTGCAAATGAACTGTGTAGCGTGAGCGGACGCTACTGAAGAGTGTTACAGCCGCACAGATTTCTTCGCAACTAATACTTCTCTGAGCATTTTTAATACAGCAGAACAGAATCCGAGTCAAAAACATAAAAATGTGTCAGCTGCACACGGATAAAATGTAAAATCATAAAAAGCTACTGTAGATGAACAAATATAGATTGGTTTTCACGGTATCTTCTCTTTCCCTTATTCAAGGAATTTAGATTCCATCATGCTATGATTAAAATAGTCAATCACTGTTTGTTTTCTATTTTCGTGCAATCAAGACAATTATGCCCACACAGAACAAGTTACAACGCCATTACCAGCGTTCATTCCAAACCAGTTGTTATTGACAATAGTCTGGCATTTTAATTGGTCAGTTACTGCTGTTGTCATCTGATATCCTTATTCATCGTGTTTTTCGTAGCTACTGTTCCGTTCACTAGAACATGGCTGTTTCCACACCAGGAAACACAAAACACAAAAATACAGTCTCACGGGCAAAGAAATCATCTTATTTGTCTTGCTAAAATAAATTGGTATGTACATCAGGTACAAAGCTTATAAAAATTCCATCCATCTTCCAACCACTTATCCTGGTCAGGCAGCACAGGGCAGGCCCTGGCTGGGATGCTAGTCCATTGCAGAGCACACACACTCACAATTATACCATATTGGCAATTTAGAGATGTTAATTAGCCTAACTGCACATCTTTGGTTAGTGGGAGGAAACTGGAATACCCAGAGGAATCATTCCCACGCACTACAAGGAGAAACTCCACATACATAAAATAGAGACTCTGGTCCAAGCCACTGAGCCACCTGTAAAAATCCCACTGATCAGTAATTACTAATCCTTTAGTAAATATATTTGAAGCTGTTTATAGGCAATAGTCATATTTATTTATTCAGTTAAAAAAAGCCATACAATGAAACGCATCACTTGTGATAAATTTGACAGAATGGCTGTCACAACAGAACATGCCGAGCGATTTTTATGTTTCTTTCAACACCTAACTTCCTTGGCACAGGAAGGGAACCGGATTTCACCCACCATTCTGTCAAACTTAATGAATTCAATTACTATAATATAATAAGGAAATATAATTACTACTAATTGTTTTGTTCCACATTGTGATGTTTGTCGCCACCAAAACAAAAAAAGAAAAATATCTTTTTTCTAAAAGTAACTTGTCAGATAGTCAGAGTTTGTGCATTGCTGCTTGTGTTCTCCTAGTTGCTATCTGACGGCGACAGGCAGTTGGGAGTCCATGTAATGGGATGTGACCTGTAACTTAACCCTTTTAACCTCTGGTACAGGCCCTGCTGAGAGCCTCTTAAACACCAGCCACAGGTCCCACTGAGAATCCTTCTTAACACAAGCCAAGTGCTTAGTGGGGGCCCGACTTAGCACGGATACAGGGCTCAGTAGGAGCCTCCACACCGCTACATTTAATGTTTGAAGCCCGTCAGACTCACGTGGATGGGAGCTTTGGATAACTGGCCATGACAGTTTCCATAGCCCCGAAGCCCCACGAGGTTAGTCACTGTCTGTCTCTCACCGGTTAATAAACACTGCAATTTCCTCTCTAGACATATCCCCCTAACTGGAGAGCCTGGCGATTTTACGCCCCTCTCCCAAAGCGGCAGTCCGTTAACGAGCTGAGTTAGGACAGCCTCTCGCCGGGGTCCCTGTGCAGGACTGCCCTACACGTGTTCCAGAGCCGGCCGAAAGGAAGCGCCCTGCCGAGCGTGTGAAAGGCGCAGAGCGACACAATGGCCCGGCCCAGATTCCTCGGTGCCCCGGCCCGGCTCTCGGCAGCCGGCCCGCGCATGACAAAGGGGGCGGGAAGGCATGAAGTTCCTGCCTATGCAGGATATTATGTAGGGGCCCTGTGATGGGGCACGGTGGGGGTGACCGGCCCCACAAAGAAGCTGGGGAGCAGGCGGACAAAGGGGGATAATGAAGGGGATTCCTGGGGTCAGCAATGCATTTCACCAGCCTCGCCTGCACTGGGGTCTCCACACAGAGGAATACAGGGCGAAGGGTACCCCGAGGCAGAGATGGAGCAGCCTTAGCATGGATCGGGTGGAACCAGAATCAGACACTCTCCTGAAGTGCTCACCTCAGCAAGCAGGTCCATTTGTAAGGGGTTGATTAAATGTCATCTAGGCAGCTAGTTAACAGCAAGTCTTGGTTATAATCCAAGTGAATTCCATTTGTGGAGTTAAACGGCTGCTACATCCTTCAATAAAAGCCATTTTTATCCTCCGGTGATGAATGGAAGGGTGCTGGACACAAGCAGGTAAGAACGAAAAACGAAGAAAAAAAAACTGCTAAGCCTTAGCTGCCGTTTGCGGCCTGTTGACATTGTTGTCACTGACAAAAGCCTCCCCTGTGAGAGACATGCCAAAATCCTGCTCTGCAGCCAACACACACTGATCCCCGTCAGAACACAGGGAAGGGATTAGCAACAATGGGAACTAATTGCCGGGTATCGAGTGGCACATGTTCGTGCCTTGGAGTGAGGAGTGGTCACATGAGAGGTGGCGGGTGCCAGATTTCGCTGCCTCCCACCGGATTGGTGTATTCTACACCTATATGTTTAAGCCATTCACATGTCTTTGTTCTTAAGTTTAATTTTTTTTAATGAAAACATTTTTCTATTTTTATTGCTGAAAGAAAAATGTGGAAAATCTGCAATAACTGCAGAATGTTAAGTTAATGTAAAATTTACAGTCAGCTATGAGAAAATCTGGTTGCAACTACATACACAAACATGATACTTCCACTTTTATTAGTTTCAGCTTTTTAAAGATTTTTTTAAATCAGAGGCTGTATAAAACACTACTACTATAAAAAGCCTTTTATCTCTCCCAGTCAGCCTCCAAACTGATATTACCCTAGTTTAGTGTTTTTCTATCTGGTCCTCGCGGACCCACAGCTGGTCCACGTTTTTGCTCCCTACCAGACAGTCCACATTTTTGCTGCCAAGAGCTGGGAGGGAGCAAAAACGTGTACTGTCTGCGGGTCCCCAAGGACCGGATTGGGAAATGCTGCCCTAGTACACACTGGGCTCACTGGGGAAATCAGCGTCACAGCAAGCAAATGAAAAGTCACCCATCCATAACAGAAAACGAGAGCTGACTGCTTTCAATAGGAGACCCCCCCCACCGCCCAGGGCAGGACAGCAAGCCTTCAGGCATGGGCCAACCCTACCTGGCCACAGAGGGCGCCATGCCCTGTTTATGTCAGTAGAAAGTAGCCTGAGGCCAATCCGGATGTAGAAGCAATTTCGGGGTTTATCTTTGCATGCCTGCCTCATTTCATTACTCTGACTTCCATGGCTGAGAACATGCACAGAGCCTTCAACTGATAAGGCCCTTTTCTGATTCACAAACAAGAGGTCACATGTCAGCGCCTTCCATGTACATTCACAACCGCTTTGCATGCTCTGTCCTTGGGGTCGCATCTCTGGCGCATGTGTGCCGACAGCTCACACAATGCAAAGTATAGCCACCATGCCTCCCATTCATGAGATTATTTACAATTAACACATACCACTTTAAGGCCCCGCAGCACTTCTGCGTGGCGGCTCTCAGAAGCCAGCAATCACGCTGTCCACCTCAGCTGACCCTATCAGACGGGTCAAAGTGATTTCCTTCATTATGTAGATGGGAAGGGCGGTCTCCACCCAATAGTGCCCACAAATGGACGGAAGGCTCGCAGTACGCGGTAATGAAAGTTTGCATCAAAGTGACAAAAATGGGCCTGAACTATTGCTGCCTCCAATCAATGGGGACTAAAGTAAATAAATAAAAAAGAAAGGCCGGGGGGAGAAGATTCACAGGCATCGATTGCGGCCCGACACCAGCGGCGTGGACGTTCAGAGGCTCACTTTGCTAATGCTCCGCAGTCCCCCGCGAAGATCAATGAAACTCATCCTTTCAGCGGCATCCAATTATCAGCACCGAGTAAAGGCGCCTCTGCGCGATAAATCAGAGCAGTCCGCCCAAAATCGGGCGCGGCCCAGATAAAAGTTTATCGAAACACAAATACCGTTTCAAGCAGCACCGGCCAGTCGCTGAAGAAAACGATAGGTTTGAGGAGCTATTCAGGTAACATTTGGCTGTACTGTCTGCACAGGGATCGATCGCTTCTGTTATGACATTCGTCCCATGAAATGGGAAAGACAGCATTTATACAGCTGCTTTAACATTGCTTTGTATTTCCATTTGTGTTTATTTTGTTTGTTTTTTTTAATGAGACGGTGGAAGGAAGCCTATAGTGACAATTAAAACGATGATTGAATTTGCTGATATCCTGAATACTAAATTTTGAATAAGGTTCCACCTGATGTTTCCCTGATTTGGGGGGTTTAGTTTGTCTTACTGTATCATCTGCAGTCCTACAATGAGAGGAATTACCTTCACCAAACGTATATTCTTCAGAGAATTTATAGTACTATTTAACAATTTTTTCTCCATATTAAGAAAGTAATGAATCAACAATCAGTAAAGCACAGAAAAATGGTACTACAGTTAGCAATGTAAAGATTGTCAGAAGTATCCAGGAATTATCTACACTAAATGTTCTCGCAAACTGCACCAATTCTTACCAGCAGAACGGTAATTATATATTAATGGAATATATCTTAAAAATTGCCAAACTTTCCAAAGAAAACTGCCATAGTTATGTTTAAGTGGAGACAAAACTAGAAAATTCATGCTCAAAACAATTCAGTAACGGGACTCAGTCTGTTCATTACCTTCCGTGAAAATACAGCACGGAGCATAGAATACACATGGGCTACTAACAGCGTATATTACCTTTAATTATCCTTCCATCAATCAGACAGAATGCTGTGAAATATGGGGCAAGAATTATGCCGTTCAGAGCTGATATTTTTCTGCACAGAAATCTTTCAGTAAGCTGCAGTTACTCATAATGCAGTTTTTTTTCAGATCCATATTGACTTTTAAATGGATTCCTAATGCATCCATTATTCCAAGGTTTCTCCCACAGATGTGTCCTGCTATGGGCTTGATAAATAGGTCTATCAAGAGCATTCTGAAGCAACACTGTTTCTTTTAAGGAGCCATGCAGCATTTTCCATTGGAAGCTATTTTTACAGGGAAAAATGTGTTGCCTCAGTTTGGAGGCTCATCTAGGCATTGCCAGTGCTTTGTGCTCAGGTGGGTGGATGCAGGTTTTAACCCATGACCTTCCAGTCACAAACCATGAGTGGACTCCAGAGATACTGTGTTACTGAGGTGTCTATAGGTTTCAGTTTAAAGGTCCCATGGATTATAGTTCTGGTCCAAATTCTAGGGTTTTTTGAAAAGTTACTGTAAGATGGCAAATAGAGTCACGTCGCATGAGTCTGGAGGATGGACTAGTAGTTTTCAATGCAAGAAATACTGGCAGTGGGTGTGAGGATGTCCAGCAATAAGGTCTGGATGTGTGGTGTGAGGATGAAAGTAATAACAGAATTCTTTTTTAAATGATCAGTCAGGAGGCACCAGTGACATATATTTATATATATATATTTTGCTTTATTCAACCATTTAGTGCTGTGAGGTGATGATGTTTGAGCGACACATTAAAGCAAAACAACCTGGGGAATTACATGAATTTTTAACTCAATGATGAAAACCATTCCTATGGTTTTTCAACAGGTTGTGGGTAAACATAGTTGCTTTTGTTGCATAAAATAGCTGGACTTTGATTCAAAACTGTGAGGATCAAGTGGATATACAGAGATATTGGACAGGAAGAGAAGATACACCAGAGTAAGGTGTCGCTAGCGTTTGCTTAATCTCCTGCAGTAGTCATTAATTACCAGTGTTGCTGATATTAATTAAAACACTGATGTGTTTAATTGTCATTACGGGCATTGATAAAAGTGGTCTTTTTGTTCCTTTGGTGTTGTGATGTGCGGTGTAGCAGAGTTCTGTGTCCAGTAAAGCTGTAGAAATTCTTTTGCCTAACTTCCGATCTACTTTGCTTTATTACCCAGCAAGCACTGCACCTGAAGGATGCTGTTACCTGTTGTCTTGCGTTTATTTCTGATAGACATCTAAATATACATATTTGGGTGTGTGTACGTGTGTGTATTGATCATCATTTGTGCACTTTGACACAAATCCTGGGGTAAATCAAGCCAATGGTTGTACCCCATCAGTTAAAACTCTTCTCTCGGGGAGCTGGGGGGGGGGGGGGCATTACCGTGTTAATTTATAGGGTGCACCCAGGGACCTATAAATCAGCAGTCTTAAAGAGGCTCGCCCCGTCGGCAGCCAGGACGAGACGAACGAGCGCAGGTGAAACAGACAGAGGGGCGGGGATGGCGCTGAAAGGAGATTCATTGAGGTTTTGCAATAAGAGTTATTTTCATATTTCTTGTCAGAAGCATCTGGGAGAGCAGCAGATTACCAAAGTCATTACTGTATCCCAGCTTTGCAAGAGAAAACAGATTATTATTATTGTTTTTATGATTTTAATAACTCTACAAACCTGACCAGGATAAATGGTTAGAAAACGGATGATTTCAGTAATGTTTGTAATATAATAGTTTGAGTTATAATATTGTGAGATTGTGGCTAGTCTGTTCAGTACAGACATATAAATATATATCCAACATTTTCTGCATTAATGTCTGATTTCAGTTCCTCACTTAAGCACAAATACATCATGTGACCTGTGGCCTTGTTTCCGCAGTGACGAACAGCTTGTCTGTCAGTTTCCCAGGGCCCTTTGCTCCACTCCGTCACTGTCTGGTCACAGATGGCCAAGGGGCTGTACTGTCTGTCACGATGTATGCTAATGGAGCACAAGTGGGCGAAGTCCAAAGGGTATGTTCCAAAATTGCGACCCCCCCCCAACTTGCTTTGTTGTCATTTACAAGTACATTGTGATGTGTCGTATGTGTGAATATCTCAGAGCACGTGTGTATGTGTGTGTGTGTGTGTCTGTGGGGGGG